>CM039529.1:605867-781870 GCA_022433055.1 Begonia peltatifolia
AGCGTGGAAGTGTGGCGTGATCGCAGGTGCGCGGGGCACGCGGCCCTGCGGGTGCACACGGGTCATGCGGCGCCGGGTGAGGGCGTGCGCGCGGACGTGCTGTACAGAGGCAGGGTGCGTGGGGCACGCGGCGCTGTGAGCGTGCGCGAGATACAGTGACGTTGGGTTGGCACCGCGATGGTGTACGCGGGGTGTCGGAGTAGGGACGTGAGTGCTTGGGACCGGACTGGGTAGTTCATGGGGTGCGTGGGATTCTTTCCTAGGATTTCAAGTCTCACCGTTTTATCTCAAATTGTTTTAAATGGTTTTCTTTTCCGCTGCATAGTTTTATGTTGAGGACTTCGTGTTTCTTCTTCGGGACGCGAGTTGTTTTTTTTCGAATCGAGTCAAAAAAATTTTCCTACTCACAAATGTTCTTTTGAAAATGATTTGAAAACGAAAGGGGTATTGAATTGAGTTAGTTGTGTCAAGTGTTAGTGTGTGTGTGTAGTGTGTAGATGTACTGTAGCGCACCGAGAATGCGGGGTTTTCTCGGGGTGTTACACTTCAGGACACCAGTAAAGGATTACGGTTACCAACATTTATTTAAGACTTGAGATTGTTAACATTATATCTAAAACCCTAAAAATTTATTGTGATAATTTTGTAGCAATGTTCTTTCATTAGAACGACAAGTATGCTTCTGTTGCTAAAAATATAAAATTAAAGTATCTTGTTGTCAATGAAGAAACTCAGAATATCCATTAGAATTATAAGCACCAAACTTACGATCGTGGATCCTTAATGAAAAGGTTACTCACAAGACATTCAGTAGACATGTTGAAAGGATGCAGATCGTTGAAAACTCTTATCAATGTCAAATATCAAGGTATTTATTTTATTATGTATTGATGATACTTTGAACTCATTTTTTGATGATTTTATGCACTTATATATCTTGTTACGTTATGTCATTTTGTATACATTATTGGATTATTGTGTAACATGATTACTCTTTGTTAAAAGATACCATAGTTAGACCGTCATCATATATCTCATTACAATTCATGTTAAGTATGAAATTGAGATAGTGATACATAGAAGGGACTAGGTCAGATGGGATGACAAACAACCGTTATGATTGTTGTTAATTGTGTCTGATGGTGATTTAAAGAATAACCAAATTAAAATTGATTAAGAAAATTTTTACAAATTATGATTCGTCATTAAATTATATTCATATATGTCAAGCGAAAGAATGTAAGATAGTATTTTTTTATTAAAGTGGTCCACAGGCCCACATGATATAATTAATGAAGTTGATAATTTAATAATTTAATGGCCCGATCTATTAGCTCTATCAAGAAAATTAAAACTAAAAGTAACCCTTGATGGTTAGGGTTGATCTAACAATTGTTTTACAGAAATTTGGTCCTCTCTCAACCCCAATAGGAGTTTCCACACCATCAAGGAAGAGTAGTGGTTACAAGAACAGAAATCTCATTTCACATTGCCAACTCTAATTTGCATGATCATCAATTAAAGTTTATCATGGATATATGTTTGTATTTTGGTTTACAAAATAGTGGTGGGAATCAAATTTGTTCAAAGATCTTCTTTCACCTTCTACTCAATTACAATTTTTGTGCTTATTGATTTCTCGTATAAGAATTGAAATTAAGATTTGCCAATGATAGAATATTCTCTTACAGACAATATTGAAAAGAATAGAAGATGTGTAAATGTTTATGATCTTAGACAATGCAAGTTTACATTTCACCACAAATAATATGTTGTTAAGTCAAGTATCAAATCCAATAGGAAATTTGATACAATTAAATTCTTAATTAAGATATTATTTAAATGATAATATCTTGATTTATGAAATTAAAACAACTAATAAAATTATAATAGAAAGATAAAAGTGATTCACTATCGATTGAATAAAACCTAGAAATACAATGACTTAGTTCACACTTCACGTAGTTGGACTATCTATCCTTTTCAATTAACTATTTTGCATGAGTTGTTAAATAAGAATCTCTATTTTTCTGAAAGCCTCTCATGTTGGTCAGTGAGTTAGAAATGTTATTTTAAATTCAATTCACTGTATTTGATGTCAATAAAAGTGAGGACGATTCATTACTTTTCGGTTGTCAAATAGATTACAAATGTTATCCAAGTATATTTCTACCCCACATAAGGTCATTGTTTTTCCTCGATGATCATCTATTATTCTATTCATATCTAACATGTAAATTATTTTCTCAAATTCTTACCTATGATAAATTTAATTGATGAGTTGGTTTTGCACTGAGAAATTGAGTATTTTCACCCGCAAATTTTGTGGGTTTGAAAATTTCTAATGCTTTTTGGAGTCGTTTTGGTGTGTTTTTAGATAAGGAGGTTCAATAAATAGATTAAAGAATAAAATCTGGTGGAGAATGACAAACAGTAATTTCATCAAAAGCGAGTGGCTAGTGCGTTTGTTGGAGTGCTACTGTACTCAGGAAGACAAAGCTGTCACAAACAACGATCACCATCGTACTCACTCTGAGGCTAAGTGCTTTCCCATTCAAAAAGTCAAAAAAGTAGTTCAGCGCTATTGCTTTTCTCGTGAGCACTTCTACAGTTATGCATAAAATTGGAGACACGAGAGGAGTGCTATAGCGATGCCTCAGAGCACTATAGTACTTCCTGTAGGGGAATGTAGTGCAAGTTCTCATGTTTATAAAAAAAGATTTGCATTTTGGATATGAATAGAATAACATTCGATTGATGAGTTGAAATCATGAGTTTATGTATGATAGAAATATATCTGCATAGCGTATTTAACCTGATTGAGAATTTAAACTTAATGAATCATTGCTATTTTTTTGCATAGAAATATATTGAATTGATTTCTAACATTATTTTAACTTAATCACTAGAAGAAACTTTTAGATAATTAAAATTTCTACGTGAACTAACTCGTAATTAGTCAATTAAAAAAAGAAAATAATTTAACGAAGTCGCCATTGTTGTTGGCTTTGCGGCGCACAGAGCTGCTAGGGGAAGAATGAACGGCCTCGAACCAATGATGTCTGCTCTCATTGTGTCAAAGTTGAGCATGAACAAGAAAATTGTTTTCAACGAATTGAGTTCCCAGATTGGTGGTATTGCGAGAACCGCACCAATCGAGGGCAAGGTAGAGGCAGAGGCCAGTCTGGACAAGGGGGAGGAAAGAATGCATGTAAAGGTGGCCACGGGCCAATAGCACATGCCATGCCGCAACCACCTCGAAGCTAGTTGCTTCGGCACCCATACATGAGTCCAATCGTCATGGCATTCTAATGTGCCTTGGACCTGCAAACCTCTTGCTAAGTAGGAACAAGATACATGCAGAAGCAAACACAAAAAAGAGAAAAAAACTATGCTAGATGGTGGGAGGAAACAGAAGAAAATCATGCAACAAGGTGAAGATATGTTGATGCTCAAGAAGCAAAAAACAACACCGAAGATACGTAGACCATAATGGAATGAACAACACTCAAATAAACCAGAGTTTGGTGTTTTCAGCTTTAACCAAGAACACCCTAAGAATCAGGACACGTAAATGAAGCGAATAATGGAGATGAATGCGGGTGTGAGTAAAACTTGTTGGTACTTACTTAGAGAGCTCCGATGGGATGAATGAAGTGTGCTGGGAGCCACTGCTGGTCTGTCTAGCAACCTAAAACTAGCGGCGTGTAGATAGCTCCGCGAGCAAAGAGCCTCCAGTAAGTGACCAAGGTTTTCACTTTTCTATTGCTTTCCAATCTTCCGAGAGATTTGGAGAGAAGAGTGGCAATTAAGATCCACCAAGCAACCCATAAACATGGCGAGAAATGAAAGATTCGCTCGGTGCTACGCACTGAGACACGGGAGGAAAACTTCACGTTCTGAAGATAACTTCTTCTATGAATAATCAACAAAAATCCCTTACAAAGTGTTTGAACAATGATATATAGCTCTCTAAATAATCAGGAGCCTTCGGAAGAAACAGAAATAGGAAAAGGCTAAATTAATGAAAAATATCCATGGGAGACAATATAGCCGTTGGAGAGGCCATGTGTGCGCCCACTACTTCGCTGACATGCACTCCTCCTCACGCTCGATGTGCGCTTCTACTGTGCAGGCCTACTTGGTTGCAACATTGTCTTCTTCCGCGCGCCGTACATTTCGTTGCGCACATCTGCTGCTGTTCAGTCGCGCTGCTGTGCGCCCATCCCTAATGTGCACACACATGGTCGTGCCTTGCTGCTACTTCACGTCCATCCTTGCTGTTGTTCACCCATCCTTGCTACTGTTGGTTCTTCTTCGTGTGCATTATTCTCCAATCGTGCGCTCTATCCTCGATGCTAAGTTTGACACCTTTCCTAGTCATGCGCACCACTTCTTTTTAGTCCTACGCGCCATCTTCTTGGTCGTGAGCATCCCTCCCTTTAGCTCGTGTGTGCTACTTCCTCTTGCCATGCTAACATTCCATGTTTTCAAAATAACTTCTCTTGCAAAACTAAGAAAAACATTAGAGTAAAGATTGGTTTGTTGACTTACCTTATTTTGTGATTGCCTGATAGGAGTCCATGGCACATCATTATCCCTAAATGATTGAGGATTTGTCCTCAAATTCAAAGGGTTGCCAGTCTTGAAGCAGCCTTGATGGTTGAGCTTTACTCTCTGGTGAATACCTACATGTCTTTTTACGAATTGAACAAAAAGTTTAGAAATAAAATTAGGCCATGAGTCTGGCCTATTTTGGGCTATGGTTTCCCATAGCATATCGTCCTTCCGAGGCGGTTGAGAATTTGACCCCAAATTTAGAAGGGTGCCTCTTTATTTTATTTCTACCTTTTCGAGATTGGAAGGAAAGGTTATTACTACATGATGGACTTGAGCGTTGAGCCCTACAAAATAGATATACATATTAGTCAAAGGGCCAGGCCATGGAATTGGTCGGGGACGATGGTTTGTTTGCTCATCCGTGTGTATGGTGCTACCATCGTTGTCCATAATAGCCCCAAAGTCTTCAAGGCATTTTAATCTTAGTGGGACTAAAAGGTATCCATCCATTATGGTGCTTAATTGTAATTCTTTCAACCACTATTAGTACTTTTGAACTTGGTGCATTCCATGGACTTCACACTTAAGCCTTAATCTGTTTAAAAACGAAATAATCTCTTTGAAAACCTACGAATTTAAAGTACAATGATCAAATGTTTCAGCAACAAACTTTAAGTCACTTAACAATAGGTCACCTCTTAAGAATCCTATAGGATGTTGCCGAGATGTGTTGATACTAAAAGAATCTTTGTTTAAGACGCTTGTCGAATCAACTTGCTTGATAAAAGTTATGTTCATCTTTAGATAAGAATCTTCATTGGGAGGCGGTCTACCAAATTTCTCCGTAGTCAGGGCAAAGCCAAATTCTTCCTCTTCTTGAATAGAGGGAGTTATTTTCAACACAACAAAGTTGGTAACTTTAACTTCCTTTGATTCATTCAAATATATTAGTTCTCCATGAGGAAGAGTGATTACTTGGTGCACTTTTGACTAAATATCTTTTTCTTCGTCTGATTGTACGTTAATCTCCAATATTAGACCTTCCTCGGGATAGATGATTTCTTCTTCTAGCAAATGATTCTCCATCTCACTTAAAGACTCTTCAACTATTTGATCACAAGAGGCAATAACCTTTGGCTGCTTAGTGAATAAGGTGGTTTCCTTTATTCCAATGGCTAAGGGTTTCCTCTTCAAACTCATCTTCAGCTTGATTTTTAACTTGGGAAGATTCGATTAGACTTGGAGAGGTTTGTACATATTTATTTCCATGATCTTGCCCTTGTGATCTTGGTGCAAATCTTTCTTCCATAAGACTCTTCATGAAATTCCAACTACGTATTTCGGCTTCACCTTTCCATAATCTTTCTTCCACAAGGTTCTTCCACCAAAATTTAGCAACGTCTGTAATTCCCTAGAAGTTAGTTTAATTCTTGCCTTGTCCGAAAAGTCATGTCCAAAAAACATTTCAACCATTTCAATCTAAAAAAAATATTTATCCTTATTAATAGAGCCTTTAAAAGGAGGGTTGTATGCTTTTTCATCGTCCAATTCCATGCTAAATTAGTGCTTAGCATGAGGGATATCATGGTATAGAAACTTTGGCTTATCATCAAATTTGAATTGGGCAGAGTTTCTTTCAAGGTGTATTGGCTTTCTCCTATGCTAGGAAGTTTAAGTTGGTAATTGGGAAAACTTGGTTGGGTTTCGAGAGTTTGACTCAAGATATTATTTTTGCACACTTGACACAAATTTTCTTTTCATTAGGTTCTTCATTCCCTTCCAAGTACACACTGCATCCTTTCCATTTATCATTCTTCTTGATCAAAGACTATCCCACCAATATCTAGCATAATCAGTAACTTCTTAAATGCTACACTTATTTTTCTCTTTTCTGAATAATCTTCAAACTCAAATAGCCTCTCTACCTTATCTATCCATTCATTTAAATCCTCAAAATATCCACTAAAATAAGGCATTGAAAAATCACAAGGGCCCTTAATGTCAAAGTGGCTGTGAAAAATTCTTTAGTTTGGTTTTTGATAACTGGGTTCACCTCTTTTAATTTCTCCAAAACTTTCGGTCTTTGGCCTTGTAAGGTGAGGAGTTGATTTATGCTGGTCTTCCATGAGATGGTCAAGAGTTTAAAACTCTATAAGAAAAAAAGGAAGAAGGAATAGGAGTATGTCGCATAGCCTTCCATTTTGTTGAAAATTGAGAAGAGACTTGCCTTTTTACCCCGAGTCATATGTACTTGGCATTTTCTTGCTTATTTGGGTTCTTTTTATGTGATTCATTTTGTATGGGCCACCATAAAAGCTTATTCAGCCTCTTCAATTGTCTTAATATGTCATGCACATGATGGTTTCATGTTTTTATTATTTGCCGGAATTTTATGCATGGCTAATTCATAACACTAAGGTGCATGACAAAGTTGATTCTTTGTGGGATTATTGTATTAAAAGTTGATTCTTTTTTGGATTATGGTATTAACCATTTCCTAATCAAACATGGAAATACAATATTCAACCTTTCTCAAAGGATCACAGTGCGATTCAAAGATTTTGTTTCATATGTGCAACTTCCATAAGGTGAGGATCATGCATATGTTACTAGTCAATTGCACATTATTTTTATTTTTGACCCTAGTGCATACACATTTTAGAGGTGAAGCTTTTGCTAAGAAGATTCTTCAAATATCTTTGGGGACAATGATATTTTAAGGGGATATTTGGATAGGAGCTATGAGTTCGACTGTATTATGGGCCTTTAGTGCAAGTGTGGCAGAAGATAGTTGTTCACATAAAACTACAAGAGACCGCAAAAAGCGTGGATTGTGTGTAAACTTATTATGTTATTTTCATTTCTTTGTAGTTTTTCTTCTCTTCTATGTAATTCCTCTTTTCCTATGCAATATCAATATAATCTTCATCTATCTGCTTGAAATCCAGCAACAACCATATGCTGTGTAGGAGGGAGAACTCCCTTTGTGGTGGGCAGATTGGAGATGGGGTGGTGCATCCATTTTTGATGCAGACCGACTATATTTATACACTAAATTAAAATACTAAACTCTCAATGTCAACTAAATAGTTTTAACCCAAATAACCTAAATAGAATTTATTTTACATTGAGTAACATATTAGGTTCCAAATTTAAAATTTAAATTCCAAATTCCAAATCCAACTTAATCTAAAATTTAGCCCCAAATTTTGCAAAAATTAGAGTAGAATCTAATTCAATTCTCGGTTACAATCAGAATTGTCTGAAAATTCTATTGGAAATCAGATTTTCAATCTGAAAGAAGGAAGAAGGTTCAACTCTGAAAATCTGATTACCATCGAATTTCAAAAACTGAAAATCCGAGAAGAACTTAGATTTTGGGGGAAGCAGTAGTCAAGTTTTCTCCTCTGGAAATCCGAAGGGAAAAGATTACAGCTCGAAAAATCCGAGCTGAACTCGGATTTTCAGAGGAAACGGTTTAGAATCCCTCATATAAATGGATGAGCACGGGAGAAAGGAAACTCACTCCAAAATCTTTTGAGCTCTCTAAACCAGAGAGGATTTTCAATTACCTCTCCACTTCAATCACCGGCGACAATTTTCGAGGACGCCACATCTCATTCTGAGCAGTCAAACTACCGACAGAGCTTGTTCCTTTCTGGCCAAAGTAGTCAGAGTCAACTCCTTTTTGATCAGAGAGCTTCGAACATCTCTCCAACAAACTCACCGTTTGTGTGTTCTATGTGCGACGCAAGGAGCAGCACATGAAGAAGAACAAAAAGGAGAATCAAATTTTACTTTAAACTCTAAGCCGGTCCACTTAAGGAGGTCCAACTAAATCGGTCCAGTGAACCGAACCGACCCAGATGAACTAGAACCGTCCCAACCGAACCAAACCCGACCCAACTGAACCGCGAACCCAATTTCGAACAAAATCACCCAGATCGAAGCAGATTGCTTTCGGAACATCAGATTCGACCAAAAGCTATCTGAAACTATTTGAATTCGACTGAACAGATCTAATAATAAACTACTAAGAAATTTCTGCCTAAATCTTTTTTAAATGAATTTATTAAAGTGGAAAATTAATTCCAAAGGCAGGAAAAATCCTGGAAGTTGTCCAAATCTATCCAATTCGACCATATTCGACCTAAGGTGTACACATAAGAAATTTCTACGTAAATTCTTCGGAAATAGGTTTATCTAGTAGGACTTTAAAACAAGGTATTTTATTCAGGCAGGATATTATTGAAATACTGGAAAAATCTCGATAAACCTAAACTCTTAGAATCTAGGTAGGTGAAACGTTAAGTTTTCAACGTTTTGGCTACGACCCTACATCACAAAATTTATATTATTTTTTCTATAAATTTGATTATTCAATTTCGATATTTGAATTGAACATGTATGTTTAGGCATTAACATAGTATTGTTTTAAAAAGATAAAATTGATAGGTCATTTTGTGTATATGAATATGATGGAAGTAACGGAAAAATGTGATAGCAAAGCTTGACCGACAATGAGATGACTAAACTGTAACGAAAATGAGATGGCTACGTGTGATCGACAATGAGATGGCTACGCCTGAACGACAATGAAATAACTATATCTGAACAAAAATGAGATGACAAAACCTGAACGACAATGAGATAACTAAGTCTGAATGAAGGTTAAAAAATAAGTTCTGAAACAGTATGTAACTGCTAAGTCAGGATTTGGTAGAAGTAATGATAATTTTGCATATGCACGTGTTTTCCTTACTGAGTTATTCTTATAGTATGTAGTTTTGTTATAAAGATGAATTTTTATCTGTGAAACAAATGGTTGTGATCGAAAATCTATCAGTGGCAAGCGAACATATAGAAGAAAGAAATATTTTTGGATTGGAAGAAGAAATTTTAAATGAGTATATTTAAGTTTTCAAGAATATTTTATGAATTATTTTTTTGTTGAAACTTTGAATAAAATATATTTATTTTGTCATTTATAAAGTTTTATGAATGATTTTAATTCTGTATTTATTTCAAATTTGACCAAAGATATTTAATAATTTTATATTGTTTAAAACTTCTGTGTATTTAATAATTTTATTTAAGACTTTCAAATATTTTTAAAATTAAGATTATAATACTCGAATTTAAATTTTATTTATAAATCAAATTGAGATTTTCAAATTAAAATTTTAAAATTTAAAATTTAAGACACCGGCCATCGAAAATCATAGATGTCTATTTTTTAATCATTGGTTCAACCTCAGGCTCAGCTCCCTTTAAGATCAACCCAAGCTCTACAATCCCTGGGCGTAGCCCATGAAGTCTCCAACCATCTAAGGTCCCGAATCATAGATTTGATCCATTCCTATGCTTAGACCATCATCAATAATTACAAGTCAAGTTCACCAACCACATTCAGAATATCATCAGCCCCTTCCTGACCGCTTTCATATTTGAAGAAACGTCAACAACGATCCAAAAATTCTAAAGCAATATGACCAAAATCAAAAGAAAACTAACTATTGCCTAGTTCTATCATATTTAACTCTCATACTTGTATTGTATGAAACACTGGTAGTTATGATGTTTGTATCATCAGGAATAACAAAAAAATTAGGTGGTTTTCATCAGACTCAACCTAGTCTTGCTGGAAGTAAGAATAGTTGCCGTGCTTGTCGGGGTAAAGTCTCGTAGAATAGTTGCCGTGCTTGTCGGGGTAAAGTCTCGTCTGATATGAAGGAGAGTCGCTTTGAATTTATTTAAACATTATTAAATTTCTCTTTCTCAATAAGAAAAATCGTTATTAATTACAAGTCATGATCTTTCGGTCAAAGTCATTTTCATTGAATTGATCAAAGTCGTTGTTGAGAAAGGAGAATAAGTTGAGGAATTTTCATTTGAAGAAGCTGAAGTTAAACAACCAACAGCAATGGCAGAAATCTGTCTCTTTCTTCTTCTTCCTCTTCTTCTTTCACCAGTTTTTTTCTGCAGAAGCTCAGCCACGAGAATCCAACATAAGCTTTGGGTCTTCCTTATCTCCTACCTCCAACTCTTCTTGGCTTTCAGCCTCTGGTCTATTTGCCTTTGGTTTCTACAGACAGGGAAGTGGCTACAACGTCGGAGTCTTTATCGCCGGAATACCCCAAAAGACTGTGGTTTGGACGGCCAACAGAGACGACCCACCTGTCTCCGGTGACTACACTTTACTTTTCTCCGGCGACGGAAAAATTCTACTCCGGTCAGCACAGGGCCAGGACACACCCCTCGTAAACCTTCTCCAGTCAGCTACCTCTGCTTCCATGCTCGACTCAGGAAACTTCGTCATTTACAACTCTGACTCTGAAATTACATGGCAGAGTTTTTCAAATCCAACAAATACCCTTTTGGCAGGTCAGTTTCTTGCGCCTGGGGCTGAGTTGTTTTCCAGTGTATCGGATTCAGATCAATCAACGGGGATGTTTCAACTGGCTATGCAATCAGATGGCAACCTTGTACAGTATCCAATGGAAAGGAGAATAGCATCTGCTTATTACTCGACCGGAACTAATGGTAGAGGTGATAATGTGACACTCCATTTAGAGGACGATGCCTCGCTCTTCTTGCTTAATGGCACTGGAGCAAACATAATGAACATATCAATCGGAGGCTATCCAAGAACAAATATGATCTATCTCCTGAGAATCGATCCTGATGGCATTTTTAGAATATATTCCTATAATTTAACCCGAAACGGAACTCAGGCTGTGATTTATTCATCTTCAGACGACAAATGCGTTGCCAAAGGTCTGTGCGGGCTAAACAGGTTCTGCGATGCAATGGAGAACAAAGCTACCTGCGTTTGTATTCCTGGGTTTGCGCTCATACAGCAAGGCAACATGAGTTCAGGATGCGAAAGAAATTTCATAAGAGAAAGCTGCAAAACCACTGCTGGAAGCGCCGACTATTCCATTCAGTTAGTAACCAATACTGGTTGGGAGGAAAATTCTTATTTTTCCATGCCTGCACTCACGACTGAGGACTGCCAAAGAGCCTGTCTGGAAGACTGTAACTGCGAAGCAGCCACGTTCAAAGACAGAGTTTGCACAAAGCAGAGGCTTCCTTTGAAATTTGGTAAAAGAGACATGAGCGATTCCAATCAACTTTTGGTAAAGGTAGGGAAACCAGCTTCCAGCACTGTTAATCCTCCTCAAGGAGGCAAAAAAGAGGTAAGAAATGACATCCTAATAGTATGCATTGTTCTTGCTGCTTTGGGATCGTTAATGATCATAACTTCTGGCCTAGTAATCTACAAATCCCGCCGTTTCGCATATAAAAGAGTATGGAGAAGAGAAGAAGTCGGACTGAACGGGAATTTGTCTCCACAATCGTTCACCTATTTAGAGCTCGAGACAATCACTAACGGATTCAAGCATGAGATTGGGGCAGGAGCATTTGGAACAGTTTATAAAGGAACAGCATTGGATGGAGTAAAAGAAATGGCTGTGAAGAGATTAAATAAAGTTTCAGACCAAGCGGAGAGAGAGTTTCGAACAGAGGTTGCGATAATCAGCAGAACTCATCACAGAAATCTGGTTAAGCTTCTTGGGTATTGCTTGGAAGGGCCTCATAGGCTATTAGCGTATAAATACATGAGCAATGGGTCTTTAGCAGACATGCTCTTCACAGCTGAGAATAAACTTTCATGGGAAGAAAGGATGGAATTTGCCAAAAGCATTGCGAGGGGAATTCTATACCTGCACGAAGAATGCGAAACGGAGATCATTCATTGTGACATTAAACCTCAAAACATACTCATCGACGAGCATCTATGCCCGAAGATATCCGATTTTGGATTGTCAAAGCTGCTGAAGCCTGATCAATCAAAGACCTACACTGGGATTAGAGGGACGCGAGGGTATGTTGCACCGGAATGGCATAGAAATCTCCCCGTCACAGTGAAAGTTGATGTCTTCAGCTATGGAATTGTGTTGCTCGAGTTGATAGCTCAGCGGAGGAATTTCGATTGCAGCCTGTCCGAAGGCAAAGTTTTACTTGAAGAATGGGCTTTTGATTGTTTAGAAGGAGGGGAAGTAGAGAAACTAGTAGGAGAAGAGAAAGTTGAAAGGAGGAAACTAGAGAGAGTGGTCAAAATAGCTCTTTGGTGCATTCAAGACGAGCCGTCAATGAGGCCTTCCATGAAGAAGGTGCTTCTGATGTTAGAAGGCACAGTGGAAATCCCAGCTCCTCCTAGTCCTACTTCTTTTCTAAGTGCCCTCTAATTTTGCTGTGAAATGAAGTATGCAAGTGTTTCATAAAATCTATTACACTTGTGCAACAAAAATGGTCCATGAATATGCATTCTTTGATTCATTTACACATTAAACTTAGCAAGCAACATTGACTGACACTGCCAAGAGGAATCTTAAAAGATGACATCAATACCAAATCAACAAATGTCTCATTCATTTTTGGATTTGGACTTCATTTAGGATCATATTTTATTTGCAAAAGCAAGTTGAAGACTTTATTAAAAATTTAAGTTTTAGGTTTAAAATGTAGATAATCCTGATAAGATATGAAGACGAAATCGAATATTTCGTCTGGTAATCTACTGTTTATGGTTCTAGTATACTGAAAATTTGAGATCAGTTAAAGTTTAAGTTATTTTGTAATTCAAACATGTATATCATCAATTTAGATCTTAAATTGAAATTCTTAAATAAAATTTGATTCGTACAAAACTCTAAGACGTACAATTGATTAAAATTTTTAACCAAACAAGTACGCAAAAAAATCATATTTTTATAATTGTTTGATCACAAAAATATATACCCACTTAAGCTTAGTTTGTCTTTTATTGATCAAACTAAAAAAAACCAATATAACCCAAATCAAAACTATCTAATAATTATCAAATACTAAACCAGAACAAAAAAAATATAGTAAACGTAAGTTGCTAAGAGTTCATCCCACATAACCTAGAGACACAAGGTTCCTCTCTCTCTCTCTCTCTCTCTCTCTCAACATCAATCAGCATTATCAGAGTTATTTACTTAAATTTCAACAGACTAACCAGCAATTGAGCAGTTAATTTCACTTTATACGTTACATGGATAAATATAAATAAAAAGTAGACGCATGTGACTGAATTTCCTAGCAATCAAATAGTATTCCTTCTCTGCTCCCTCCGACCAAGTCAAGCAGAAAAGACGAAGACTTTCATGCACCATGCACCCGTCAACTGCGTAGCATTCATTGCACTCTCTATCTCTGTCTCCTTTCTCGCTCGTAATTCCCACTGACTTTTGTTTTTTGATTGGAACTGGTAATTCCTTGCGTGGTTATGTCATTTGTTAGTGTCTCAATTTCCATGGCTATGGCTTTTACTTTTGCTCTGTTCTTGTGTGTTGCTTTTCTACTTTTAATGGAATCCGGAGCTCAATCAGTCAATTCTACAGAAATTACGTTGGGCTCCTCGCTCTACCGAAACGGAACATCTGCGTGGCTCTCGCCCTCTGGCTTTTTCGCTTTTGGTTTCTTCCCACAGGGACATCTATTTGCTGTGGGTGTGTGGCTGATTAATCGGAATTCTAGCCAGAATACAATTGTGTGGACTGCCAATCGAGACGATCCACCCGTTTCAATCGATAGTTGGCTGGATTTATCAGTCGACGGCAAGCTTCTTCTTTTTACGAAGGAATATATGAAGCCCATTGCCGAGGGGATAGCCCCTGCAGGTTCAGCTGCCATGCTGGATTCTGGTAATTTCGTGCTTTATGATTCGAATTCCTCTATTATTTGGGAAAGCTTTGATCACCCTACAGACACCATTTTAGGAGGTCAGATCTTAACTCTTAGCCATCAGCTGGTTTCCAGTGAATCTGCATCGAATCAATCGAGCGGGCGTTTTTGTCTTTCAATGCAAGGGGATGGCAATCTGGTTGCTTACCCTTTCAACACCCCCTATGGACCTGAGGACTCTTACTGGTCCAGTGGAAGTCACGGAATACCCCGAGCCACCCATCTGAGTCTTGATTATAAGGGCTTTCTAGCTGTCGTTCTTGCTAATTCCTCCGCCATAACATTGGCTTTTGTCTCACCCTCTTTTGTGAAGAACAAAACTTCAATCTACCGAGCGACACTAGATGCAGACGGGAATTTCCGTTTGTATTCGCACCATTTTGAAAGCCCCTCGAACATGTCAGTGGTGAGTCACTGGGCAGCACTCTCAGATCAATGTGACGTTAAAGGTTTTTGTGGTTTGAACAGCTACTGCTCAACCAGGGATGGAGGAGCTCAGTGTTCCTGCTTTCCTGGATTTGATATGGTGGAACCAAATAATCAGTTTTCAGATTGCTTCAGAAACTTCAGTGAAGCTGAGTGTAATTGGAAGTCATTGATTCCTATGCCGAATGTACGGTGGGGGGGAGACTTTCCATACTTCAGCGAAACAATGTATAGGAAAGATTGCGCCACCTCCTGCCGCAAAGATTGCAACTGTGAGGCAGCTATTTATACGGATAATAGTTGCAACATGTATAAGCTTCCTCTGAGGTATGCCAAACAAAATATAAACATATCGTCGACGGTGTTCTTGGCAAGTATTTCCAAGAATTCGGAAGTTACAAACGTTGTTCCTCCATCGATTGAATACAAAACTGAAAGACCTCTAGTTATGATCCTTACAATATGTTTTGCCTTTGCCTCATGCTTGTGCTTCATCTTCGCCGTCTTTAGCATCTTCGTTTACATTCGTCGAGCACATAGGTACAAAAAACTGTCGAAAAATGCTAAAATGCGTTTAGAGGAAGAGTTAACTCTGCGATCATTCACCTACGAAGACCTTAAGAAAGTTACTAATGGCTTTAAGGAGTTGATAGGGAGGGGTTCATTTGGGCAAATATACAAGGGGTTTTTGCCTGCAAACAACAAGCCAGTTGCTGTGAAGAAACTTGAGAAAATGATCGGTGGAGAGAGGGAGTTTCGAGCCCAAATGGCCACCATCGGACGGACGCATCACAGAAATCTAGTTCGATTACTTGGTTTTTGCATCGAAGGTCCGAAAGTGCTTCTTGTTTATGAGTTTATGAGCAATGGTTCACTTGCAGATCTCTTTAAAGAAAAAACTAGTTTGAGTTGGAGGGAGAGACTGAGAATTGCACTAGACATGGCCAGAGGTCTTCTTTATCTCCATGAAGAATGTCAGGTTCCAATTACCCATTACAACATCAAGCCCGAAAACATACTTCTTGATTATTCAATGACAGCAAAAATTGCTGATTTTGGACTAGCAAAGCTGTTGATGCCAAACGAGACGAGAACAAGCAAATACTTAGCACCCGAATGGCAAAACAACGCTTTAATGTCGCGCCAATCAGACATATACAGTTTTGGGATCGTATTGTTGGAGATTGCCTGCTGCAGAAGAAATATAGAAGTGAATGTAGCAAGAGCTGATGAGATAGCTCTCACTGTCTGGGCATATAATTGCTATATGGCTGGAAGACTGGATCAGCTTGTTGATGAAGAAAATGTGGACTTGAACATATTGGGAAGAATGGTAAAGGTTGCTCTTTTATGCATTCAGGATCAACAGCCTTTACGTCCTCCCATGAAACATGTCATCTTGATGTTAGAGCGAATGATGGATATTCCCGACCCTCCACCGTCTGCGGCTCTCGTCATTTCATAATGTTATTTTCCTGTTTGATCGCGTGCATTTGGAATAAGCAATGTACAAGCTTATTCTACATGAATTTGGACATGTCAACTATTGTGCTTTTCATTTGGTTTTCATGTTTGTGAACTATAACTATAATTGTGGGTTAAAGGGACCTTTGATTTGGTGGACCGTCCCTCCTAGTCTTTCTTGTAGCTGGTTGACTGCCCATTGCACTTTTGTGATTTTCCCCTTCTTTTCTCGGCTCCATTCAGTTCGATTTGATCCATCACCCAAACAGGTTTGCTCGTGTTTCCTACTTTTAACAACTGAACAATTACGTTGAACAAAACTTTTTGCCATTTTGGTTTCTAACTTTAAAGTTTATCTCTCGTTTCTTAGTTTAATAATTCATCCTCCCCTCAATCGAATATCCTCGGTTCAATTCATTAGTCCTCCCGATACATGATCATCTTAAGTTAACTACTAAGTGTGCCCTATTGTAATAAATAATATAATTATTAATATTGAGTTCGGAAGTCACGCGTAACAATTTATACAAATTTTTTACAAAGTCAGTTTAAACTTTTACTTAAAAAGTAACCAAAAGATGTGATTTTTACTAGTGATAAAACTGATAACTAAGAATTAAAGTAAGCAAATAACGAGAAAAAAATATATGTGAAAGATAATTGAGATTTAATTTTCCGTTTTTCGTACTTTTTTGCTTATGCGTCACAACAATGAGATTCATTCATCTTTCACATGCTATTTGCTTTCTTTTAATTCTTAGCTTTCATTTTTACCCTTCTTAAAAAATACGTCTTTTGATTACTCGTAAAGTAGAAATTTAAATTGATTTTATTAAAAACTTTTATAAATTGTTCTTTGCCAATTCCACACTCTTATCTTAATCATTATATGTTATGATATTATACACTTGCACGCACTCAGGTACATCATCCACGACAATAAATCTTCTTATGCATGAGCCTTATTGTTGTCCCTCGTGCATGTTTTCTTTCATTTGCTAGAGAAAAGAAAGCAAGATTTTAATGTCAAACCAGTGGAGTGATCAAATGGAAGTCAAAAGTCACGGGAAAATATCAAAAATATAAATCAATCTAAGGAAGAACGACATTTCAATGTTCAGAAAATTATTTTAAATAGTTCCAAAAATTGTCGGGACATTCTATCAACAAACACAATAATATTCTCATGTAAGTCCAAGATCGTTTAGCGCTCGTTATAAATTGTCGTTGTGCTCAAATAAGAAAACCAAAATACCTAGGGGCTCTTTCATGTAAGGGTGGGCACTGTTCGGCCGATCCAGATACTTTGAGAATTTTTTTTTCGGAACCGAAACCGGCCCCCTGCGGAACCGGTTCCTCCCATCACTTTTTGGAATTTGTTTTTCAAAAATATGCTAAATAAATTAAAATAATAAAAAATAAAATTTACATATATTATTTCAACTATATATGATTGAAATTAAATCTAACAAATGTAATCCAACAATTTATGATTAAAATGAAATGTAAGAAACTAAATTTAACATCTAAAATGAATCCAACTATCTAAAATACAAACTAAATCTAACTATCCAACTATCTTATGGGTCGGTACTCCCACGGTCCCTGGTTCCCAGACACAAAGAACTGGCCAAAAATCAGCCTGAACCAATGGTCCGGTCTGATTTGCCGGTTCCGCCCACCCCTACTTTCATGTAATGCTTAAAAAGCCATGGCAGAAGAATAGAATGTGTAGGCATCCAACTATCTTACCTGAGGCAAAGCCTAGGCATTCCTAATGTATTGTGAGCAGAGACAAACACGATAATTTAACCACACAACGAAGCAAAAAATTAAAGAAATATTGACAAAGAATTTTGACGGGGTTTGAAAATTTTTCCTACATCCATTGATCCAAGGCTATACAGTTCTTTATTGAGGAAGATTGAAGAATATACAACAATAAGCAAGAAAAATCAAAACCCCAAAAGTAATCTCCTACTTTCAGCAAACCTGCCTCTTCTCATCACACTATCCAGACCTTTGAAAAAGAGATAATAATAACCATTCCTCATCGATCACACTATGAATGAAAATACCTAAAATGCCCCTCAGCAACACGCATAAGCTATGTACAAACTTAGACAAAAAAATTATGAAACAATTACATCTATTCTCAACCTTGATTCATAATTCACCCAGGTGCAACGACATCGGATCACCAATTCCATTTGACCTATGATTGCTTGATGTCAACCAAATTTAGATAAAAGTTAATTTTTGTGATAGGCAAAACCTTTTCAAAGCATCTGATTTTCCTCGGAAGCTATCTTCTTTATCCTCAAGTCCGCACTTTTGATCACTTTTCGTATAAAATACAACTAAACATTTATATGTTTGGTCGTTTCATGGAATGTTAGATTATAGTAGATGACAATCTAAGTGAACATGATATCCAGCTCAAGAGCCAACCCCCGCAGCCATAATCCCTCCCATAATTCATAACAGCCAGCGCCACACCTCACACAGCTAGCACTCTCAATGAAGCAAAGCGCATCATACGCATGCACGAAAACATTGTGCGGTCACCTGCACCTGCGCCACTAGCGGGCTCTGCTTGTCTCCACAGCCCATTTGCACGCCCCACGCACTTTGCTCATCTGTGCAGTCGGCCCTACTTGAGCGCTTTAGTCTAAGGCAAGCCTAGCCCAGCACGCACAGCTTTCAGCCCAGACCACGTCGCGTCAGCCCAGAGAGTGCCAACCCATTCTAGCGTCTACTCAGCGCGCCCCCTCCACTATCCTTTGCGACCAAATCCCCTAAAATGTGTTTTTTTTCTAATTTTTGAATTTGTTAAGTTTTCTATTTAATAATTATGTTAGGTTTATTTACTCTTAGTTGCTTTGAGTCTATTTAAACACTATGGTTATACTATTAAAAGTACACGATTTTCGCTATTGAATATTTTCTTTGAGAGTTTTTCTTAAAATTTTATCTTTGGTTCTTTGTGAATACTAAGTTTTTTTCAAGTTAAAACTTGGGAGATCACTTGATAGTTTTGGTTCTTACTAATAAATTTGGTTTCATCTGCAAGGTTCGATAAGAGTCAAGTTCCTCGTACTTGATTCTAAATACGCTCATGAGTTTTATTCCGCATTGTTAAAGGGTCTCGAGATCACAATACCCTTGGTTCTCATAATTTGGTATCAGAGCAAAGACTACTCGTCTTAAGTTTCTATCTTTAATTTCTTGCAAATTTATTCTTCCCTTGGATTCTTATCTTTAAAAAAAAAAGGATTTTTCTCTCAAAAATTTCTTCTTGCAAAATTTAGTAAAAAAAAAGTGTGCAAAAATCGCAAAAATGATCAAAGAGCTCATCCTTTTTCAATTTTCGAATTCTCATTCTTGAGACATTTGACATACTCAAATATTGTTCTCGGATTCTTATTATTGAGATATTCAATGCATTCAATCATTCTCGAAATCTTATTCTTGAGATGTTCGACATACTTAATTCTTGTTCTCAAATTTTTATTATTGAGACATTCGACAAATTCAATCATTCTCAAAATCTTATTACTGAGATATTCAACGTACTCAATTCATGTTCTCGAATTCTTATTATTGAGACATTCAATATATTCAATCATTCTCGAAATCTTATTCTTGAGATACTCGACGTAATTCGAATCTTAAAGTTTCAAACTTTGAAATTTCAATTCTTGTGCGTAAATTCTATATTGTTATTTGATTCTTGCTTTGAATATTCAATTAATGATCTTATACATTTGAATTCTTGTCAACCGAATATCCTTGATCTTAAAATATCTCATATATTATACTTTGTTACTTCTTAGATTTTAACGAAGTTACCTTCATTGTCTTTACATCACTTTCAAAAAAATTGCTTAATTCTACTAATCTTGAAAGTTGGATTTTTCTTATCTTGAAAGTTCGATTTTGCTTGTTTTAACTTGTTGAATATTTTATCTTTATCAAGTTTTTACATAAAGAGTTAAAAAAAAATTGAGGGGTAAATAGCAAAAGGGTGAGATTATTATATAAAAGTCATAGTTTAAAGCAAAGCACAAGTGAAGTGACAAATATTGGAGTGTAAATACGTAAGGGAGTGAGAGAGGTTTGTTTAACTAAGATACTATTTTTTTTATTATTTAGTTATTCTCTATACTTAGTTGATATTCAAAATTTTGACCCATACCATGAGTAGTAAAGGAGAACACCTTAATTTTGAACAAAAAATGTTAATGAGAACTATACAAGATCAATTTAAGGTGCTAAATATACGATTGGATAGAATGGAGTCTCCAACAACAATCCATGCAAGAAAAGGTAAAGTCCCAATGTCATATGAACATGAGGAGTCCTTCGTAGATGATAATTACATAAGTGACAGAGGATTTGACACCAATCGGGAGGATGGAAACTTAAGTATTATCAAGTTCGTACTACATTCTTTTCAAGGAAAAAAGGAATCCCAAAATATATTTGGAATGAGAAAGAAAAGTCAATAATATGTTTAATTGTCATAACTTTATCGAGGAGAAAACGATTAAGCTAGTTATGATGGAGTTCACAGATTACGTAAGCATATGGTGTGATCAATTAGTAAGAAATCAGAGGAGATATGGTGAGCAACTCATCCATACATTGGAAGAAATAAAGGTAACTATGAGAAAGAGATTTATTCATAACTATTATTATCGAGATTTGTGTCAAAAGTTATAAGGTTTGAATCAACGAGTTAAGAGTGTAGAGAAATATTATAAGGAGTTGAAAGTAGTCATGATAAGGGATAAAGTAGAGGACATGGAAGCCACAATGACACGATTTATTGGAGGATTAAATAGAAATATTGCGGATATTGTGGACTTGCAACATTATATGGATATGTAGAAGTTGTTACATAAGTCCATCAAGAGGACAACTAAAGAGAAAGTTGAACTAAAAAATGGGGTCTACTTCAAATTTCCCTTGGAAACCAAATTGGAAGAATGAAAAACCAATGACAAAATCTATAGAGGAGTTCAAAGGAAAGGATGCAACGTCAAACACAAAGGGTAAAACAAAAATATCCACACCTACTAGCACTCGTGAGATCAAGTACTTTAGATGTCAATGTTTTGGATACATTGTGTCAAATTGTCCAAACAACAGAGCTATTGGTGACATAGCAAATGCTAGTTCATATGACGATGAAATGATAATTTTGGAAGATTGTAGCAATGTGGATGGGAAGCGCCCGTAAGAGGCAAATTATTGGTCACAAGGAGAACCCTTAACATTAAGCTTAAAGATGATGAAGTTGAAGTGAAAAGAGAGAACATCTTCCATACGAGATGCCATGTGAACAAGGTATGTAGTTTGATCATTGATAATGAGAGTTGTACGAATGTTGCTAGTACTTTTAATAAATAACCATTTATGATATGGTAGTCCCCTTCCACCTTATTCTGACACTTTTGATAATAGATGCCAAAGTTCGGGTCTGACTCATAACTATCCTTAATCAATTCAAACCCGAAAAATCTTGTTCCTAGCTTAGGTAAAAGTAAGAGTCTCCTAGATAGTGCATTTGCTACCACGTTGGTCTCTCCTTTCATATACTTTAAAGTATAAGAGTACCTCTCAAGAAATTTGACCCATTTGGCATGTCTTTTGTTCAATTTTCCTTGACTCTTAATGTACTTTAATGCCTAGTGGTCAGTGTGTACAACGAACTCTTTAGATAAGAGATAATGTTACCACTGTTCAAGAGCCAGTATGACCGCATAAAACTCTTTATCATACGTCAAGTAATTTCAAGTTACTCCCTTGAATTTCTCACTAAAAAATGCAAGCGACCTTCCCTCTTACATCAAGATGGCCCCAATCCCCACTCCAAGAGTGCTGCAATTGAGCTTCCCATTCTGCAAAAAAATGGTGTTGCTACTCACATTTCCATAGTCCATCAAAGCTCTTCGGCTGCAATCGAGCTTCCCATTCTTCTGCTGCTTCGATGTTGTCTTCGATCTTCTGAGGAAGGTCTCTTCTGAGTTTGAAATTGATGACTTCTTCCGACAGTCTTTTGTCGATCACTTAGTAGGTATCTGGTAGGAACTGTTGGATAGCAAAATTGAGCTCCATTGGAATTTCCTGAATAGTTCGGTTGGTTCCGATGATCACAGAAGCAGTTCTATTGCCGAAAAGTGCGGCTCCAACAAGATTGCAAGGGCGGGCTTTGTTCGGAGGATGAAAGCCGAGGATGGTGGTTTCAGAAGTAGCTAACAGAACTCGATTTCTAAAGTTATTTTCTGTCAAATTTGTAAGAGGAAGAAGAAGAAAAGCTACAGAGGATGGAAACTAAAAATTGTATTTTACAGAAGAAAAGCTACAAAAGAAGAAAAGCATGAAAAGCTACAAAAGATTAAAAGCCTAAAAAGTAATACAGAAAACAATAAGAAACATGAGAGAAAACAGGTTTTTGAACCCGGTTCAGTGATTCAGTTAGGCATGGTTTAACATTTTCAATTATGCCTTATTGAAGTTTAGTTCGGTCCCGGTTTTTCAGGATTTTGACATATGGATCGTGGACTAGATTGAAACCGGCGGGAGATTTCGTGGGAGGATCGAACCAGATTGAGATCGGCGAGAGATTTCGTGGGAGGACCAAAACTAGACCGAAACCGGCAGTCCAGGCAGGTTCTTAGGACTTGGTCTGGTCCTGCTCACCCCTAGTGACAGTAAGTCCAAGCTGTAGACCAATATGTCGTTGAAGTAGATGACGATAAACTTTCTAAAAAAACCTTTAGTACGTGGTGCATTAAGCGCATGAATGTACTAGGAGCAGTTGATAATCCGAATGGCATTACCATCTATTCAAACAGTACATACTTTGTCTTGAAAGCAATCTGCCATTCGTCGCCCTCCTTCATCCTAATCTGGTGGTATACACTTTTCATATCCACCTTTGAGAATATGGTTGCTCTGTTGATTTCGTCTAACATATCAAGACATGGGATTGGAAACTTGTACTTAATAGTGATTTGATTAATGACTCTGCTATTCACACACATTCTCATTGAGCTATCCTTCTTAGGAATTAGTAAGGTAGATACTGCACAAAGGCTCATGGATTCTCTAATATACCCCTTTTTCAATAGTTCGTTCACCTGATTTTGTAGTTCCTTAGTCTCTTTGAGGTTTATCTTGTAGGCTAGATGGTTCAGTAATATTGCCCCCGACTGCAAGTGGATCTGACGTTCAATATCACGTAAAGGTGGAAACCCTTGTGATATATCTTCAGGAAATATGTCTTGGAATTGTTTGAGTAGGTTTAGGACTGTAGTAGGAATATCCCTAATTCTATGACTCTGTCTATGAACATTACTACGATGATAGGTTCTCCCTTTAATACTGTTGTCTCTAATTCATCTTTTGACATAAAAATTCTGGCCTTGTCCTTTTCCTTCTTTTTGGCCACTTCGTCCTTGAGTATTTGTCTGGGCGTTAAAGAAGTAAGTTTGATTGTTTTACCCCCAAACTTTAACGAATAATAGTTTATATAGCCATCATCTAACACTTTTCTGTTATACTGCGAATGTCTTCCTAAAAGTAGGTGACTGACATTCATTGGTACGACGTCACAAAAGACTAAGTCTTTGTAATTTTCGATAGTGAACTCAATAGCAACTTGTTGGTCGACTTTCATGTTATCCCTATCATCCAACCATTGTAACTTGTAAGGGTTTGGGTGTAAATTGGTTTCTAACCCTAACTTCTCTACCATATCCTTGGAAGCCACATTAGTGCAACTTCTTCTGTCGATGATTAACGAGCGTACTTTATCTTTGATTAAGCATCTAAAAATATTCTCTCGTTGACAATTATCTTCTGTGGTCTTTGACACAAGGACTCATCGTATGACCAAGTAAAGGTTCTTTTTTGTGCATGAAAAACTTTGTCATCCGACTCATCTTCTTTCACAGTCTCTTCTACTAGTTCGTCCTCATTTTCAACTTCTCCCAAACTCTCCTTGAGTATCATTACTCATCGGTTTGGACATTGTGCGGCCATATGTCCTAACCCAAGACATTTGAAATATTTAATTTAACAAGTTTTTGATTGATTTGTTTCTGCCACCATGGGCTTCCTATTAACGTCCTTCGCGAGCCAACTTTTGGTAAAATGTTTCTTCTCTTCTACCTTGATGAATGTTTTAGTATTTCTAGGGCCTATGGGGTTTAATCTATTGGTAGTAGTCTTACCTTTCCTCTTTGGCTGCCTCTCCACTTTTATGGCTAACTGTATTACCTTATCCATTGAATTCAGTGGTTGTAATTCTACCATGTCGCCAATGTCTTGATTCAATCTTTTAATGAACCTAGCTATCACTTGTTCCTCAGGTTCATCCATTCCTCCGATTTTGAGCATCTCAAATTCGGTGAGGTACTCCTCTATAGACTGATCCCCTTGTTTTAGGTTTTGTATTTGCAGAAAAAGTTCCTGCTTGTAGTGACTGGGTACTAACCTCTTTCGCATGAGATTCTTCATGGCTCTTTAGGTAGTGATGGGTTCATCCTCGTCTCTTCTTCTTTGAGTTTTAACGTTTTCCCACCATAAGGAGACATATCTCATTAGTTCGATCGCTACCAGTTGTAACTTGACCTTTTCGGAATAACCGTAGTAGCCAAACACCTTTTTGACCTTGTCTACCCAGTTTAAAAATGTGTCTCCTTTACATGCTTCATTAAACGAAGGTATAGATAACTTAGCATGCCTGAAATTCCCATTATCTCTACGTCGGTTAGGAAGAAAGTCCTCCTCTCCTTTGATCCATTGTTCATCATAATATCAACGGTTATGAAAACTTTCACTAGGAGGTTCAACTCTCCTCCTATGCATGGGTTCTTGGAAGTCCAGTTCAGTTCTCCTCCTTTGCATCTTGGAATTTTGTTTCCGTTTTGCTTCTATGCATGGGTTCTTGGTGTTTCCTATCACGTTTGACCATCATTCCCAAGAGTTGGCTCATTTTGTGGTTAAGTTCACTTATTTGACCTTGAAGGCTTAACTCACCTTCTTTAGAGCCTTGAGCTTCGGTTTAGGGTACTTCATTGTCCTGATTTTGTTTAAGATTTATGTTATAGTTAATTCTATTTCTTGTTGTCATTTTCTAGATTTACTTAATTCTTAAGTTTAGAACATGTTAGGTAAACAAATTCCAAATTTTATGATTTTAAAAGGCCATACTTAGTTCCTACTCAAGAAAGGTGAATGATATTTGTTGGAAGTAATGATTTGTAAAAACTCAACAACTTAATTGGCAAAGAAAATCTTATGAGGCTTTAGGTTTTAATACTCTTCTCAACTTACCACTAGAATTTGATTATACGATGATAATAGTAAGTTAAAAATATGTATAATAAACATGCAAATCCAAATAATAGCACAATCGGAATTCTTAGAAGTTCGATCAACAATCTAGCAATCAATTATAAATTTGAGAAAAGTTGAAAAAGCCTAAGGTTAAAGAAGCCTTCTCAGCCAAACGATTGATCCGATTATAAAGCAAGTTTAGCAATTCAATATGTCTTGAAATAATCAAGTAAAATGACTTAAAATAACACAATGGAAGCAAGCTGTGCTTTGATATCAAATGACATGGTTTGGCCTTGCAAAATCAAAGTTAATACAAAGAACAAACCAATGGTCAGTATTCAAGGCTTTATCCGAGAACATCCTAAATACAACAAGCACAATATAAGCAAATAAGCTCCAAATGCAATGAAAATTTAAGGGTTTCTTACCTGATGAGTGTAAAAAAAAAACCCTAAAAATGTCATGTTAAAATATGATAAAATGTACAAATTATGCAATGAAATCAGTAGCTGGTCCAATAGGAAATTTATAACACCTTCAGTTAATGAAATCTTACAAGGAAGATAACAACAACACAAGGTCTGCTTTCCCACCTTTCTTTTCTTATTCAACACTTAGATAAGATGGAGAAAAAGATGTCAGTAAGAGCCACCAAGTAACCTCAGATTTGGACAGCAATCGGAGGCGGAACTCCGCTCGGATGCTACAAATTGAGGTCTTATCTTGGAGAACCGAATGCTCCTTGGATCTTGAGAGAAACAAGCCAATTTTATTAATCAATTAAAAGTGAGCACAATGTTATGAAAAGAAGTTTAAATATGACCTAAGGTAGCAAAGGAAAATAATCAAGAGGAGCGTCCATATCCAAGGTGGATTATCTCGGTCGTCGCGTGCGCGATTATTTCTCTTTCAACTGATGTGATGCAATCCTTGTAATGACACAATGTCATTGCATGAAAGTTGATCTTGAGTCCTTATGAATGAAAATGAGCTGGTCATAATTTAAATTTGAAAAGCTTGGTGGGAATTCAAAAGCAGGAGAGTAATTTGGACTTCAGCCTCGGCCACGGTTGCTTATTCTATCTCTGTGTGCGCGCCTTCTTGGCCCAAGTTGTTGGTTGACCATCTTTTAGGTATGTTGGGCCACGTTCGCATTGGTGATCGAAATAATGTTCATTTGTGCATGCTATCTTCAGATTAGGTACACCTTTTGTGAGTGCATAACCGGTTCCATGATGTTCAGTGGGCTTTCTTCTAGCACGCGCCCATTGAGCTCCTTGTGCGTGCCACTCCTTAGCCACCATGCTATCGTAGATGACTACCATACGTGCATAATATAATGTTTGCTACAAATTACGAAAAGGTCAATGTTTGCCAAGAACCAAAATGCATAAGGTAAATGGCTACATAAGTTTGCTTTCGGGGAAAATAAATTCCCTCTTGAGCATGAGATGATCCAGCACTTTACTTCTAGGAAAGCACATGGGTAGGGTTGTCTATGTCTTGAGAAATCGACTCCCATTTCAAGTAATCAAATAGGTATTCACCTACAAAAATAGCCAACTTGTTAGAAAGAATGTTAATTGGTAATGGTGATTTGGTTTGGGAATGAGTTATAGGCCTCTGAGACATATCATCATTTCTTGTAATAGGAGTGTCCACTCAATCAGTCAGAAGACTCTTTTCAAAGTTGCATATGGATTCAACCATTTTACACCTTTGGATCTAATGTCATTACCTATCACGGACCTAACAAACCACATAGAAGTTGACGAAGCAAAGCAAGTCAAAGAAATGCACGAAAAGGTTCGGAAGACCATCAAAGAGAAAAATGAGAAGTATGCGAAATGGAAAACAAGGGACAAAAAGAATCTGCAAAGAAGGAGACTTAGTATGTCTCCACCTAAGGAATGAACGTTTTCCACAACAATGCCTGTCTAAACTCCTCCCAAGGGCTGATGAACCTTTCAAGGTTCTAGGGCGCATTAACAACAATGCGTAAAAATTGGAATTACTACGGGTGGGCAGGATCGGACCAATTCCCGAGAACCGGACCAGACCGCCAATTTTGGTCCGATTTTGGTGCCAAATTCACGATTCTATCTAATTTCGGTCCTTCTATGTAATCTCTCGCCGGTTTCGGTCTAGTCCACGATCCATAACCTGAAAATCCCAAAAAAGGGGGATCGGACCTAGAATTTAAAAAAATGAGCTTAGAGACTGGTTTTTGGATAAAACCATAGGAGGAGTGGATACTTGTTATATCCAAACAGTTACTGATTTTTTGATAACACAACTGGTGAGAGCAAATTGCCTCTGTTTAGAGAGAGATTGGGGAAGAGAAAGAGACAGAGACGAAATGACGACAGTTTCTGTTAACTGTCTACTACTTCCTTTCAAAACCAGAAGTTTTTCAGTCTCTAGTTCGTTTTCTTACTCTGCTTCTCGTTCTGATTCTTGCGATATCAGTTCCCTCAGCTTTTCCTCAAATCTCTAATTTGCTGCATTCTCCAATGGTAATTTTGATTTCCGTCTTCTTAGTTGGAGAGAAAGCTTATGCTTCATTTCTTCTTTTACACACCTGGTGTTTGCGAAATTTTTACGGGAAAAAAGGGAAAACAACCTATGAAGATCTCTACAACCAATTGAATAATGGTAATACGAATTCTAAATGTTGCGTTTATTTTTTGTTATCAATATCAGAGTGCTTGTTATTGAGTCTGGATCGAAAGCCCTTTCGTCAACCTGATGTTTGTGAAGCAGCTCCGACAAAAAACACAGATTCAACTGCAAAGAGAGCTCGACAGGCCGAGAAGAGGCAGATTTTGAACAAGCCTTGTAAATCTAAAGTCAGAACCCGGAGGCCGAGTGAGGAAGGTATTTATTTGGAATCCATGAATCGCTTTGTGCTAATTCCTCCCGAAAAGTTTTAATAAAAAAATGTTGGTGAGATTAACTGGGACTGTACCAAATATTTTGGTTCGATCCCAGTTCCAGAAGTCGGGAAAACTTTCTAAAAAAGTCAGCCCGTTTTCGATCCGGGCTCAAAATTGGACCGACTTGGACCACGCCCACCACTAGGAAATATCAGGAGATTATGGTGTGTTTATCACTTTTAACGTACAAGACCTTTCACCTTATGTTGGAGAAGAAGATGACCTCAAAAGGAAGAACCCCTGAACTTGAGGTCAAATTCTCACTCACCAGGGGAGGATGATATGCCTAAGAGACCAGTGACCTGATCCCAAACCAAGGTACATGCACCAACTAGTATTTTAACTACAAATTTGCTAGTTTTGTAGGTGAAGCTCTTTTTGCTAGCTTGGAGTGGGAACCGAATGCTCAAGATAGGGACACGCCGACATATGTTCTCACTTGGGAATCACTTCTAGGATCAACTCACAACAAAGAGGGATTTGTCTTTCCGAAAGCAAACCTTTGTAACCGAATTAACTATGTGTTTTTGTGTTCGGCAAACATTGGTCTTTTCTTGTATTTTGTGGCAAACATTGGCATTTATGTCTTTATCTAGGCATGCACGCATATAGATTCGTAGGTGCTTGGTTTATCAAAGGCTTGCATGCATGGAAGGAGGCTTGGGACATCTTGCACGTTGCATGGCGCACAGATAGCTCACGACCGAGGGCAATGCACGACCACCATCGATGACCGTGGATGATTGCGCACTTGGATGGATGACGTGGCCGAATCAATGGCTAGAAGGAGTAGATCTGGACCTTCCTTCCATCTTCAGCAGCCACACCAGCTAGTCTAACCAATGGAGTGGTGTCATGCCATCCATGCAAGGACACCGTACGGGTAGTGCGCGCACAATCAGCTGCACAGTGTCCTCTAACGACTAGTCATTCTTCAGTCGATTCTTCCACCAATTTGAGCCATCAAACACTAGAATTTTAGGAGAATATTTAAGCATCCTTTCTGCATTGTAAACCTAGTTTTTGATTAATAGAAATTAAGAGTTTTCCTTCTAAAACCTGAAGAGCTTCGGCCTTCAAGCATTTGTTGCCTCAATGCGTAATATTCGAGAGGAGTAGTTTCCATTGTCCGCCAAGCTTTGGTTACTTGGTAGCCTTTATTTGACACCTCTTCTCTCGATTATTTTGAGGTTGTAAAATAGTAGAAAGGTGGTTAACCAAGACTAGGTGCTGGAGCATTCATTATTGAAGGAATCATTATCCGAAGGTGCCGTAAGTTGCCTATCAGACCAGCCACAGGAGTTCTATCGTAACTTCTTCATTTCAGCTCCTTTTCACTTGCAATTTTAAGGGCTTACGCTTCACACATCAAGTAAGTACCCCTAAAATTTTCAATATATTTGGTTCTATTTTGAGAAAGTTGTGTTTGCTGCATTTGTTGTTCTCTTTGGGTTGAGCTGGGGGAATCGTTGTTTGTTGTTGTGTTCTTACTCCATTTTGTAGGGCCAAACCGTATCACTCTTTTTAACTGAAATTATTTTTAAATGAAATGAACGATGATGACCTATTTCTTATAGCCTTCTATTTATGAGACAAATGTTATACTTAATACCTCATTATTCGCTCGTGGAACATGTTTTCCTTAAAATGGTGAAAATGAGTTTCAATAGAACGATTTTTAAAAATCATTTTGTTATCTCATCATATTTTGTAAGAAAAAGTTAAAGGAAGTTTTACATGCATTTAATACAGCATACCTACTGAGTTGGTCACTTACCTGAAACGACTCACTATCTTTCAAAGAGAAAAAAAAGAGCAGTGAGTAGTTAGAGCTCATGGGCTGTTCTTTATCTTTATTTTAAGGACTAACTAATCAGATTTAAACTTGTAAACCTTATTTGAACTCTTATTTCTTTTGACGCATTATTATATCTATAATCACTGTGTAGATCTTGGGTTTTGATTAAATGTTTAAGTATTCCATTGCAAATCAAGCCTTGGGCTAGGAGACCGGGTCCTCTCCAAGGATCTAGTCGCCTAATCCGCATTTTGTTAGGTATGTCTCTGAGTGGTGACATCATTCATCATAAATATTCTCAAAGGGTTACAACTATTATGTTTAAATAAGCTAAAATAAATATTAAAAATAACATAAATATCCTTAGAATCTAAAAAATTTCATAAAAGCAATATAGGGTTAAGAAAACTTAAATAATACATAAAAATAAGAAGAAAATCATGAAAATATAAAAAAGGAAGATTTTGGACGCAGAAGGTCATGCTGGAACATGCTGGGACGTTGGGCTGCACAAGGTGGGCACAAGGTGTTGGGCGCTGAATGCTGGAATTGTGCCAATTTTGATATTTTGACATTTTTTGCAACTTCATGCCTCCCCATACATATTCAAGCAACCTTGAGCTTGAGAGTTTGGAGGAGGCACAACTCCTTTTAGTTTCACAACCGAAGCTCGCTCTGAGGTGTCTTCAAACCACTCAGGTTTTGGCTAAGGAAAACAGGTATTTCTCATTCATTCAATAACTCATACAAGTACAAATAACCATGTTTAAATATACTTAGGGGTGGCTAGGTTTGGTTTAGGGTTTGAGCTCCAAATGATCGTTGGAAGAGGCTAAGTGTTCAGCCGAATGGGGAGAACTTGGATGGCCGAGATGAGGGTTGCGTTATGTTGATCTAAGGGCCAGCCATTGCCAAGTCATTGATCCATGTCATTTCCAAGAGGATAACTTCAACAAAGCATCTTCAAGTTACAGCACATGATGTGGCCAAATTGGGTAAGTGGTCAATCTCCTCCTTGGCGCACAATTGGCATCCTTTTTGGCCACAACTGAGGGCCATGCATGCCATGCAAGTATTTTGGCACTCTAAACTTTAGGTTAAACCAATTTCAACAACCATCTAACTCAACATACATCTAATCCTAAATGCCTAACATGCATGCATATATAAATTATAACTTGTCAATTGAGTTCAAAATAAAAAGTTACACAAATTAAGCTCGGGAAGACAAATTCTTATGTGAGCTTGTTGGTCTTCAATCCTTGGCTCTCATGCTATTACATGTCGTGGTTGGTCTTCATCTTGATCTTCCATCTCCCACTTCAATTCTTCAAATGTGTGCTTCAAGTCTTCACATATTTCATTTTCTGCAAAAAAGAAAAGTATGTGACAACATAAGTTAGATAAAATGTGTTTGAGCTTGGGATCGTGTGACGGACCTATGGGGCATATCTAGTCTCCTTTATCTTCTAATAGATCTTGGTTATTGGCTTTGAATTTGGTTGTATCTTGGTTCGTATCAATTATGCCAACTGAAAATGCTAAATCAAGACGAGTGGATACCATTGAGTACATGATGCTTCCCATAATATCAGCATATGGAATATTCTTCATAAATTTATCTCCTTAGCCTGACTGTGGTTCTTGATTTTGCACAACTTAAATTGATTTTCAAGAGGATTTTGAACCCTTTTAATGTTTGAGCTAAAACCTCTAAAACACTCGCAGCAGATAGCTCTTTTGTGTCAAACATAAAGTCTTTTATCCTCTTGATCTTAAAATGTCAATGCTGAGGATCTTCTTTGCACAACCGAGATCTTTCATGTTGAATACCATTTCCCACTCAAACTTTAACATAGAAATGTCTTTCACTGCAATAAGAATGCCATCAAAATACAATAAAATAAGTATTTTATCATAGCACAAGAATGGACCAATTGTCATATTTTCCCTGAATGAATCCAATCTCAGTGATGAAGTTGTGAAACTTCTTATACCATTGCCTAGGAGATTGCTTCAATCCATATAAGGATTTTTTTAGCGAGCAAACCTTGCTCTTATCTGAACTTTCAAATCCCTTTGGTTGAGACATTAGAATAGATTCATCTAGATATATATGTAAAAATACAATCTTCACATCCATCTGGTCATTCTCCAAGCCTTCAATAGCAACCTTAGTAATAAATACTCGAATGGAAGTCAGTTTTACCACTGGTGAGAATATTTCATTGGAGTCCACTCCCGCCTTTTGACAAAACCTTTGCGTGACCAGCCTAGCTTTATATCGAGCCTTCTCCACCTCATCAATGTCATCCTTCAATTTGAAGATCCACTTATATGGAATAACCTTTTGAAATTTGATTTTCAACTAGAACCCAAATGTTGTTTTTCTCCGATGAATCCATTTCTTCTTGATTTATCTTTATTTTTTCTTAACATAGCATCTAAAAATGAGGTAGGCTCCAAATTTTATAAGTTCGAGGCAATGAAAAGAGCATATGCTATTATGTCAGTATATCAAAGCCTTTGTGTTAGCTTTATGACTCTCATAGATTTGTCATTTTTCAATGATAGTCAACAACAACCTCATCACTCATTTACTCAAAAATTTCTACTTGTTGATCGCTATCTTGAAGCTCATTGCCTTCAGCATGATAATCTTCATATTGATGTTGATTCTCCACCTCAATTGACATATTATATGCCTTTTTTTAAATACCACACTGCTTCCTTTAAGAGGAAAGTTTCTCTCACTGAATTTCATGTCTCGGCTACCACAATCTTTTGTTGATTTAGCTTTATAGACTAAAGTTGATATCTTTTTACACCTTCAAGATATCCACCAAACGCACCTAATAGCACGAGGCTACAACTTATCAGGCTTTACATGTGCATATGTAGCACAACCAAAGACCCTCAAGGTTGCATATGATGCTGCATACCCGTACCTTACTTCAAATGGTGTTCTAAAACCAAAGGCAGCTGAAGGACTTAGGTTTATTAAGTAACAGGCTGTCTTGACTACATCAGCCCAAAATGTTCATGGAAGACTAGTCGTTGAAAGCATTCATCGAGCCTTTTCTGGAATTGTTTCATTCCTCCTTTAAGCTAACCCATTTTGTTGAAGAGTGTATAAAGCTGTGTGGTGCCTTACAATTCCTTCATTCACTCAAAAAATATTACACTTCTCGGAACAAAACTTCATACCATTGTCGGTTCAAAGCTTCTTAATCTTCCTTCCAGTTTGATTCTCAGCCATCTTCTTCCAACCTTTAAAAGTGTCAAATACTTGATCCTTAGTCCTTAAGCAATACACCCACGCCTTCCTTGAATAATTATCAATTATAGGGATAAAATAATGAGATCTCTATTTACAGGCAATCCTCTCTGGCCCCAACACTTCTGGATGGACATAATCTAAAATACCTTGTGAAGTATGTGCGAATTGCATGAACTGAACTCGAGTACTCTTACCTAGTAAGCAATTCATACAAAACCTTAACGCCAAGATATTATCCTTTCCCAGTAAGTTATGTTTATGTAATTCATATAAGCAACGGATGCTTATGTGACCAAGTTGTATGTGCCAAGTAGTTATTTTGTCTATCTTATTTTCGATCATTAATCCAACCTCACCCGTTATAGTACACCCTTTAAGTATATATAACCCGTTGTGAAGATCACCTTTCATAACTATCAAGCTTCCCTTAGATATACTCAATTTTTCATTGGCTATCTTCACTGTACCTCCAATAGAGTCAAGCCTACCGATTGAGAGTTGATTCATTTTCAATTGAGGTACATATCTAACTTCTTGAATTGTTCAAAAATATCCATTGAACATTTTTATTTGTACTAAACCTTGATCTTCAATTAGGCAAGATTTGTTATCTTCTAGCAAAACCTTGACACTTAGTGACATGCCTCAATTTGGTGATTAAAAAGATGCACAAAAATATATTCAAAAATCTGCTTAGAAATCTGCTATTTGTCTGAAAATGTACCAACTTCTAAAATATGTAACTTCTTCTGTTTAAACCCAAATAAGTTAAAACTTTAACAGAACCTTACTTGATGAGTTGATGAAATATCTTGAAAATTTCAAAGGGTAAATCGCAAATATATAAAAGTTATGGTCAAACTCTCTCGTCTAACGGAATGCCAATTTTGGAGAGGCATAACTCTCTCGTCTGAAAATGAAATGATGCAAAATTTATTGCAAATTAAAGTTGTGGATATGAGGTGGTCATGTGTAAAAATGGGAGGATGAATAGTTAGGATGAAAAATATATGGAGAAAATAGCATTGCTGGTTGATATAGATGATAATCAACACCTTCTCGGATTTGACTTCTTCTTTGAAGAAGAACCCTCCAACTTGCTAAAGGTGAGAGTTTATACTCCTTTTCTATGGAATTTTATCAATGGAGAAGATAGAGAAAGAAGTACTAATAAGAGTTCTCAATTTACTCACAAAATTGAAAGGCAATTACACAATACTCTCACGGATATAACTCACCTTGTGGGCACCCAAATGAGGCTTGAAGAGATTTGAGAATTGAAGAAGAAAACTTCATGAAATTTTATTCAAAATAAGCTGCTGAACATCACCCATAGGGGGGGTTGTTTAAATAACCATTTTCTTCTTACAAAATTATGTCAAAACGACTCGCAAAAAGGAAAGAACTAAAAAGGTAAAAATCGGTCATTGCCATATAAGGAGAGGTAACTTGTGCCACGCCAACTAGGCACCTTCCTTCTCTCTCCACATGATGTTGTCACTGACCCTTATTTTTCTCTTCAGCCATCATACATTAAACATGTTCAAGACATAATAAACACAAAAATAAAATAACGTAAGGTTGGATTTAAATGAGACTTCTCAATTTTTGGATTTCTTGAAAAAATAAAGCTCTCGGTATTTGATCTGGTTGACCAAGCAAAAAATGTCTAAAATTCTGGATCCAACTTATTATGAAAATATTAAGATGTCAGCTACATTCTTCATTAAGCACATTTTTTGTAATACAGTTAGCACGACTGTCAAATATGCCAGTTATGCCTCAGGAGGTCTATTTGATAACAGTTTTATTAGAAAGTTCAATAATCTTTGGACATGTGTTTGATCATCCCTTTAAACTTCATCTTCCAACTATGCTACACAAAGATCATGTCAACTAAGTATGTACACATGATTTCATGTCTTTGATGTTAGGCTTTAGCTGCTCTTGATGACCAGTATGATTGCCTATAAAACGAGCAAACACATTAGTTAAAGGTTCGGGAAAGGACTTGGCCTGTGATCGAATAATGGCTCCTCTAGACACTATCATACTCCCCTGGTGGAAAAGAATTATCCTCAAATCCAAGACTTCTCTTAATTTGAAACATCATTTGCCTCTTCTTTCTCTTTTTCGAAATAAGGGAGTTAGGTTTTTATCGTTGAAGGCAGCTGAAACTCTATGTCCTCTAGCAATACAAGCTTGTAGGCATCCTTGTTGATCCATTCTATCTTGAATCGGCCATTAGTTCTAGGGAAGAGTTTTCCAAAGAAGTCTTTGAAAACATCAGGTATAGATCCCTTTAAGGTATTAGAACCATTAGAGAGGCCAAAAATCATAATTAACCAATCAAATAGCTCATGCTTAGTCTTGAAAAATATCTCCCACTCAAAGTACGTAGCGATGTGACCCAAAAATTTAACTCCAACATACTTCCACAAACGGTAAAAAATTGTACTACTAATCTGTGAATCACTCAAGTTTAAAACAAACCTTAAGAATCTTTTCGAGTGTTACCAAGATGAGTCAATATAATAAGGATTCTTATTCAAGACACTCATCAAATCAAAGTGTTTGATGAAAGGACCCTCAATCGGAGATTGCGACATTCTTTCCTTTTCTTGGGTTGACGGGGGTTAAAAGCCTTTCAATTTCAAAGACAAAAATTTCCCCATTGAGCATGAATTCTTTTCTCATGCTCACTTTCTTTGCCCAATGTCGTGGGGAAAAACCCTTCATCATGTTTTTCTACCAAATATTCTTCCCTTGGGCAAAAAGCAACTCGGTCATGCAAAATGTCAATCCCATTAGTTTTCAAAATTGGGGGTCATTGAGTTTCATGGACTCTTCCTCTTAAGGAGGAGCTACTTTTGCGTCCTTGGAAATAACTACTTCCATAATAAGAAAACAATTATCCAAACCCTTCAAACCAGAAATGGAATCCCAAGAACCAATTTGTGGTTGAGGTTCTACAAGAAATACTCCCTACAATTCCAAGCAATTACTATCAGTTTGTTCACAATAATGCAAATAAGTTTCCTCCTTTTCTACTCCAAAATAGACTCCTTAAGTGACTTGGATAACCTTTCAACACGATAATGAACATTCAAAAGAAGTACATCAAGTTTGTCCAATTTTTCTAGAAAAATTTGATGCAGATTTTTTAGCATAAAAATGGCTCAGTTGATCATCATGGTAATAACGGTCATGATAAAATTTTGGCTGACCTTTTCTTATCATCTTGGCCAACAAAAAATACCACAAAATAGAGTAAATAAAACCAAAAAAGTGCAGAGCTCTGATATCAAATGAAGTGCTTCAGTTTATGGACCAAATGGCGCAAAAAGAAAGTATAAACACAACAAAAATATGCTTCTCAAATTTTCAGGGATTTGGCCAAAAATTGACTAAAATCCAGAATTTACTGCTCCTTCTAGGAGATTCCAAATATGCTGAAATTTCAATAAAGGTTTACTTAATGAATGAATGAGGTGTTCTTAAAATTTTAGATTCAAACTCACTAAGAACAAGAATATATGATTGAAACAAAATTCGTGGTTTCCATGAGAGTGAGGCAGCAACGAGTCGAACTTTCCACTCGCACAGTTTCTTCAATAAGCAACCAAATGAGCTGAAATTTCAACACAATTTGGCCTTATGAATGATAAAAACCCCCCTTAACGTTTCAAAGCTTAAATCGTAGTAGATAAATACATATGATGAAAGGGGCATTGCTGGTCCGAGAAAGGTAATAAGAAGGCACCTCTCAATTTTTGTGAGTCTTCTTAATAAAGAACACTCCAACTTGTCAAATGTGAGAATTTATACTCTTTTTCTATGGAATTCTATCTATAGGGAAGATAGAAAATGAGTAGTAAAAAGAGCTCACAATTTACTCATAAAATTGGAAGGCAATTACACAATACTCTCACGGATGTAACTCACCATGTGGGCATCGAAATGAGGCTCAAAGAGCTTCGAGAATTGGAGAAGAAAACTTCACAAAATTTTATTTAAAACTAGCTTATGAACATCAGCATACAAAATTAGGTCAAAACATCTAATAAAAAAGAAAGAACTAAAAAGGTAAAAATCGATCATTGCCATATGAGGAGAGGCAACTTGCGCCGTGCCAACTAGGCACCTTCCTTCTCTCTTCACATGATGTCATCACCAACCCTTATTCCCCTGTTCTAAACATGTTCAAGACATAATAAACACAAAAATAAAATAACGTAAGGTTGGATTTAAATGAAACTTCTCGATTTTTAGATCTCTTGGAAAAATAGAGCTCTCGGTAATTGATCGGTTGATCAAGCAAACAATGTCTAAATTCCTCGATCCAACTTATTCTGGAAATATTGAGATGTTAGCTACATTTTTCATGAAGCATACATTTTGTGATAAAGTCAGCAAAGCTGTCGAATATGCCAATTATGCCTCAGAGGTCTATTTGATGATAGTTTTCTTGTAAAGTTCAATAATCATTAGGCATGTGCTTGGTCATCCCTTTAAGCTTCATCTTTCATCTATGCTTCACAAAGATCATGTCTACCAAGCATTGTTCACATAATTTCATGTCTTTAATGTTAGACTTTAGCTTCTCTTGATGTCCAAAATGATTACCTATAAAATGAGCAAACACATTAGTTAAAGGTTCGAGAAAGGACTTGGCCCGTGATTGAATAATGGTTCCTCTAGGTGCATCACTTGGAGAGGACAAACAAGTCGGCTCAGTCGAGCAGATCTTGAAAAAATTTGACTCATCGACCCTAGCAGGTTAAACGATCCTAGCAAGCCTAACGAGTCAAGTATAACAAAAAAGTTCAAAATAAATTTCAACCCGATCCAACTCACGTGCCAAAGTTAAACAAGTCGAGACGGCTAAACGAGCCTTAACGAGCTGAACCTAACGACCCAAACATTCATAATTATTTTCACTTTATATAAATGTAATGTATATTTTTTTAAAAAATAATTATTAAAATTATAATAATTATTTTTCATTATAATGTCAAAATATAATAATTAATTGTTTAATTAAAATTATTTTATTAATATATAAAATGACATGTATTTAGAAAAAATATTATTTGAGATGATCTAATAAAAAGAGTCATACAAATATCATTAAAAATATTTGATAGTAATTACAAATTATACACGTACTAATTAGGTTTACACATATTTAATTGTCAATCATATGCAATTAAAGTGACAAATGAGCTAACCGAGTCAACTCTTAAAAAGTCCAACTCAACGAGCAGTCGAAAAAAAAAATTTCAACGTGAACCGGCTCGCGAGTCAAATTTAAAAGAGCCGAGCCATGCTGAGACTGCTATAGTACTGAGCCTACTCGCCAGCCCACTCATTTGTCATCACTACTGCCACTCGGAGTCTTATGTTAATTCAGTAATCATTCCTTTCTCAGTATCATGTAAAATGAACAACTAGAATCTAAAACTCATTGCACTCCCGATTCTAATTCAGAACACACCAAAACATCTAATGACTCATATACATCCGAAGCAACTGATACATTACCCTTATCTTTTTTCTTTTCGGCAAGCTTCCTTTTTCATTTCAAAGCAATCTTTTTTCTAATGTCCCTCTTTATTACAAAAGAAACATCTTCTCGCTTGCTTTGATTTAGACCTTCTCTTTCATTTAAGATTATTGGATTCCCTTATTTGGGACCTTCTCCTTACAATAAGACTTTCCCCTTCCGAACCTCCTTTTTATCAGACCATTACTAAAGCTCTTTTGAATTTAAGGTTGTCTTTACCTCAAACATTGTAAGAGTTTCCTTCCCATGTAACATTGTTTCAACAAAATGCTCATACAACCTCAGCAAGAAGCTAAGCACAATAATGGCATGATCTTCCTCGCCAATCCTAACCCCTATGTTATTTAAGTCTAGAATTATCTTGTTAAAGTCGTCAAGATGCCTCCTAATCCCCTTATTGTCATCCATAGCCAATGTGTACAACTTTTTCTTCAAATGTAATATAGTTGTTAAAGATCTCTTCATGTACAATGCCTCTAATTTGATCTAGGCAACAAGGACATATTCTTTCTTGATTACTTCTCTAAGGACCTCATCATCGAGGATAAGTAATGCATTATGTGTCTTAGCTTCAATCTCCTTTGCCTTATTGTTGTCACTAATTTTCAATTTATTTATAGATTCTCAGTCAATGGCACGAGCAAGGCCATAATGTATAAGCAATGCCCTCATTTTAACCTTACATAGGTTAAAATCATTATCACCAATTAACTTGTACACCTCAAACTTATTCATTCAGAATCTTTAATTCTTTCTTTAATTAGAGACCTTGAATAAATCCTTCAAGAATAGAACATGAATCTAAAGGTCATGTGTTCGATCCACGCTCATCGCACTAATTGTAATCGTGAGGGAGAAGAACACAATAATTCAACCACATGACGAAGCAGAAAAATAAAGAAATATTGACACAGAATTTTAACGTGGTTCAGAAATTTTTCCTACATCTGCAGATCCAAGGTTGTACACTTCTTTATTGAGAAAGATTAAAGAATATACAACAATATGCAAGAAGAATGAAAACCTAATAAGTATTCTCCTACTTTCAACAAACCTACTTCTTCTTCTCTCTGCACGATAACCCTTTGATGCACATATGAGACTCATCATTTGGACAAAGAAAACCCCACTCTGTGGAAATATAAGGTTTTTGCCTCGATGAAGAGTAGGGTTGCAAATGAAGAGGAGTGCGCGAAGCTTGCTTGGTCACGCCTCTCCTTGAGCTCTTTAATAAGTTCAATATGTCTTACCTAAAGCTTTATCCTATCTACTTGTTTATGACTTTTCTTATTTAAGTTTTGTTTTATTTTATTAGCTTGTGATCAGACTTGTATCAATTTGTGATCGTAAAGTCCAAGTCCAATAAAGTCTCACTTGACCGATCCAATTTAGTAGTCAAAGGAGTGCACTTTCTAGTTTTCGTTTATGTTATCTTAGGGGGAGGTAACATGAGTTGGTGATATGAAGAGACGAAGAACTCACCTTGGAAAAGCTATTTGCCTTGACCGAATTGAAAAAGAATGCTTTGATAAAAAAGAAGGTTGTTTTGACCAAGTAGAATAATGCATTTGAAATCCAATTTTTACCACTACATTAACTTCTTTTTCAAAGACTTTTAATTTTTGTTGGCTCATTTTCAGGGTATAAATAAATATTCAAATTGCTAGTTATGATCAATAAACTTTTGTTAATTAAATTGTCTTTATCTTGTTATTGTGAAGTGTCATTCCCGAACTTGTGGCCCAAATCACAAGAGTCTCCACTTTAGATTGGTTTGTCATATGTAAGAAGTGTGAGTGATCCATCTTTGTTAACTTGTTTATATAAGTTAGTTCATCATTTCGGCATCCATTCAAATCATAGCAAAATGTCTTAAGCCCATCAACACAAGAGTAAGATCGAGCACTCTCACGAATCTACCTTATTCTTTTATTTATTTATTATTCACTTTATTCATTTACTTTGGAAGTGTGTCACCCTTTCTCCCCCAGTGTCCTAAATTCTCCAAAACCATGGAACAATCTATTCATTGCAATGCCCAGACCCTTGAAAAAAATATTATTATAACCATTCCTCCTCTACCACACTAGATGAAAAATGTCCTCCAACAGCGCGCATAAGCCACGTGCAAACTTGGACAAAAATTAGAAAACATTTACATCCCCGATATCAAATAATCGGTTGAGATTTGCATTCGTTTAAAACCATAAAAATAAGACATTGGTTCTATAGTAAGTACAAGCCTTCAGCGAATTTCAAAGAATTGAAAACAAGACAGCACACTGGGAAGCCATCAAAAATATCGATTTGAAGACTTGACCTACGACGGGGATGGGCCGACATGAGCATAATCGGGCTTCCAGATAATATTTTATTTTTTTACGATCTATTATCATGTTTGTGATTTAATCCTATCATGAACGATGCAACCAAAACACGTTATTTAGTTCAAAGTTATTTTTATTAATGTCGTTATTCATGAATTAAATTTATTCCATCACAAAATGTTTGGTTTCAATTGTGATATACCAATTAGAAGTATTAGAATTTTAATTAAATTGGAAAGGATATTAAAATTTAGAATTTGATAAAACAAACGCACATCATCTTACTGGTTTCTAATCATTTAATTTACATATAGAATATGAATAATGTTGGTCGTGGGCAATCGCAAGAAAAAGTTGTGTTTCTTTTTAAGTTTTTTTTTTTTTTTTTTTTTCAAAAGTCGAAATGAGACCAATAAGCTGAATTAACAAGTCATCCATAAATTCAATTCCATGAAGTCAGTGTCAATCACTATTCACCAATGAATGCTTGTTTTTTTCAGAAGACTTGCAGTCAATGGGGAAAGTTATGGGTTGTTTCCGACCTTGACGAAATGTTTAAGCTTTTGCTTTGATTGTTAGGACTTCGGAAAATAGCAGTAATTCTTCTCTCAATATTCCATGGCCGCTGCTTCTGCATCCACCATCTTCATGCTCATTTTTGTGCACTCTGTTATTGGAGAAGCTCGACAAATAACTCTAGGCCAGTCGCTGTCCACCATGGGGAACCTTTCATGGTCCTCCACTTCTGGGAATTTCGCATTTGGGTTCTACAAGCAAAATGATGGATTCTCGATCGGAACTTGGTTGGTGGGAAAAGAGAAGACAATAATGGTGTGGACAGCATATCGAGATAATCTATTCAACATCTCCGACGCCACTCTTACTTTAACCAGTACGGGTGTCCTTTTGGAATATGCCTATGGAGAGAAGTTTTTGGTTGCAGGTGGATCTGAACTAGCTGCTATTGCTTCCATGCCCGACGATGGAAACTTCGTCCTCTTGAATAAAAACAAATCTATTGTGTGGCAGAGTTTTCGTTACCCAACCGATACTCTTTTAGAGGGCCAAAGTCTTTTGGCCGGAGGGAATTTGTACTCCAGTCGGTCGGAGACCGACCACTCGAGTGGACTATTTCATCTCGATATGCAAACCGATGGGAATCTCGTCCTTTACCCTTCCCACACCCCAAACTCCCCAGTAGACAGCTACTGGAATTCAGGAACTTTCGGCGGCAATTCAACTTATCTCATTATGGACCCATCGTTTTATTTAGGTCTTGTTATTGGAGATTTGTCTGAATGGATTGCAATATTGTACAACACATCTGGGAACACTTCTTATAACGTCTCCAGTGGATTTCCGATTTACAGAGCTACTCTCGATGTTGATGGGGTTTTCCGTCTGTACTCACATTCTCTGGATGGGAATGGTGAGCTGACGACTGAAACTCTATGGCAGGCTTTGGAGAATGCTTGTGCGGTGAAGAGCTTTTGTGGGTTCAATAGCTATTGCACATTTAATGACTACAAACCCTACTGTCACTGTCTTCTCGGAACGGACAGGATTAACGAGGATCAGCGGTCTGGCTGCAGGAAGAACTCCTCCGAAGAAGGTTGCATCGGTGGGAAAGAAAATGATGAGATTTATAACATTACTGTGGTTGATCATATGACGTGGGGCGATCGTCCTTATTTCCAGGGAAAAATGACCATCGAAGAATGCAAGGTTTCATGCATGGAGGACTGTAACTGCGGGGCGGCCCTGTTTGATAACGACAATTGCATGAAACAGAGCCTCCCTCTGAGATATATCAATAGGAGAGACGAAGTAACTTCAAAAGCTCTAGTGAAGGTGGTACAAAAACCCGTCGGAAAATCCAATTCATCTGATCAGATTGATAAGCAACCGCCGGTGATAAAAGTTACCAGCAGAACAACGGTGGTGAAAATGATCGTTTTGACTATAAGTTTCGTCCTGCTGTCGGGCCTCTTTCTCGCAATTGCTGGCATTTTCATACATAAATATCGAGTTCTCAAGTACCAGAGATTGCTGGAGAGTGGAAATTCTGGGTTTGTGGAGGATCTCGAACTGAGATTGTTTTCATACAATGATCTCAGAAAAGCGACAAATGGGTTCAAGCAAGAATTAGGCAAAGGCTCATTTGGAGCAGTATATAAAGGGTCATTCCACCAGGGGAAGAAGCTTGTTGCAGTGAAAAGACTAGAGAAGGTGGTTGAAGATGGGGAGAGGGAGTTCCAGGCTGAGATGAGAACCATTGGGAGAGCCCATCATAAGAACTTAGTAACCTTACTTGGCTATTGTATCGAAGACTCCAAAAGGCTTCTCGTCTACGAATACATGACAAACGGCTCCCTTGCCGATCTTCTCTTCAGATCGCAGACTCATCCCAATTGGAACGAACGAGTGCGAATCGGGGAAGAGGTTGCAAAGGGCTTACTCTATCTCCATGAAGAGTGTGAGACGCCAATCATCCACTGTGATATCAAACCTCAAAACATTTTGATGGATGACTTTTGGACTGCCAAGATATCCGATTTCGGGCTAGCAAAACTTCTAATGCCTGATCAAACAAGGACTATTACGGGCGCTCGAGGAACCAGAGGCTACTCTGCCCCGGAATGGCAGAAGAACATCCCCATATCTCTCAAAGTAGATGTTTATAGCTACGGAATTGTCCTCCTTGAAATTGTTTGTTGCCGTCGAATATTCGAGGTGAACGTGTCCGACCCAGAGAAAATTGTTCTCCACTCGTGGGTTTACAAGTGCTTTGTTAAGGGACAATTGAACAAAATTGTGAACGGCGAAGAAGTCGAGAGGAACGTTTTGGAAAAATATGCTAAAGTCGCATTGTGGTGTGTTCAAGATGAGCCTGCTCTTCGTCCTTCAATGAAGAGTGTTGTCCTGATGCTTCAAGGGATCACCGACATAGCCATTCCGCCATGTCCGACCAGCTCGTAAACTCTCCAAATATTACAGAAACTTTTGAAAGCTTTTGATGATTAGTATTGTGCGTCTATGCTTCTATCCTTCTATGTGTATGTTAAGTTATCTCTCTGGTATTGCAATGAAGTCCCTAGAAATATGTTGGCAATGAAGTGCGAGGAAGTGAAATGTTTGAGAATAAGGAAGTTCATTCACTTACATGAACAATAAACAGGAGAGTGCCCAGAAATGCAAGGAAACACTACAAATAGTTTAGGTCCGTGGCCATCCCTACTGTGAGCTCTACTTCAAAAAAAAAAAAAAAGGAAGAGTCAACGCAGTGAGTGTTTATAAGTGCAGTTCGTAAATTTTTCTCCAAAGATTTACAAACATGCATAATCCTTTCAAGGTTACCCTATTTCTTACATTTCTTCCACTTGCGCGTAGAGCTTACATTATATATATATCTCTAACGTATTCTTCCAAATGCACTTTGTTGTGTTATTACATTTAATACACTTATATCACACATTACTTGTAGTAACGTGCTAATCCACAAACAATTTACAACAATAGCATAGGATTCTTATGTCTACCAATACCCACCTCCCATCGAGGGTTCTAATAATACCAAGTTAAACCCATCATCCATCAACCACGCTATGTACCTCAACATGAATATCGATTCTACCGGATGTGCGTCATCCTTAATATGTAGGTTACTTGCACGTTGAGGAATAGAATAAACCAGTTTTATTATCATTGAAAAACGTGTAAGGCATTAATTTGCCATTATATTTGTATGTCTTATTTATGAAATTTTAATTTTGTCTTTTATAGCCTACAAATAATAGGAATACTTATTATATTAGAAGGAAATTGATTAATAGTATTATAAAGAGAGTTAAAACTTTTTAAATCCATGGACATTTTGTTTTTTGCATTTAACATGGACTTATCACTCATCAACGGTCTATGATTTTTCTCATACATTTACTTCGTATCTCTTTATGTCTACCATATCATGTCAAGATCTTCGATCTTTTATTCTTATTACACATTTGGTTCTTATCTCTTCACAGATAAATGGTCAAAGTTTACTATTGAAGTTTGTATTTTAAACAGATTTGAAATGATATTTTTTATTTTCTGTGAATGTCACTATTATTATCCAAGTTCAAAATATTTGGTATGAGAGCACGACTCAGTCAGATTTCATTTTTCATAATTTTTTTATTAAAAAAAAGTCAGAAAAAAAGTTTATGCAAGTTTCCATATTCTTTGATTTATAAACATCTTTGATCTTTATTTGAAAAAATCAAATTCCATGTTTTTGTACATTCTCTTAAATTCTTTTGTTTTACTACTTCATTGTAATGTTACTCTTTACGCTTTGGGTAAATTAAATATGTTTTTATTGTGTCTTTCTGTTACTTCTTGTTATCTTTGATTCTTCTTTTTTTTTTTTTCCTTAATCTTGTTTATTTCTTTGTTTCCTATATTCTTGTCACACCCCAAAGAAACTCGAGACAGAACACGAAATGACCTGGCCCAGAAAATGAATCTAACCGTACGACTCTTAGCTTCAATTTCTCGTTAAATAGTAGTAGGCAACTTAAAATAAAAATAGAAGCCAAGACCAAACTAAAAGGTTCAATAGTGACATTCATGTAGCACGTTTAATAAACTTTAAAACCTGTCCAAAAAATAAAATAAACATGAAAAGAAAACTATAGTGCAAATCTCACTAAAAATAAAAATAAGTCTTTGAGGGAAATAAACTAGTAAAGTGAAAAGTTTTCAAATTTACACCTAAACTAACAATTGAGAATTACTTTGAATATTTTCTGAAAGAGAAGAGTCGTTTGAGATAAGTCGATTAAATTAAATAGGGAAATACTTTTACTTTTTGGTTCATATATAAAACAGTGAGTGCGCATGCTATTAAAATTCACAATTATAAAACTAATGCAAGGAAATTGTACATATTAAAATAGATCATTTCTATATCAAATATAGATTTTAGAAAATAGAATCTCTCAAAGATTCCAAGCATACCAAATCATATGCATAACAACAAGTACAAATAAAGGCCGTACTCGGGCATATGGTTTTTTGCCGAAAGATGCGGTCATCCGTTGTCCTATTACTTCTAATTAACAACAACGAATAAAAATTGAATTTAAATAAATGTACAGTTCAATTTAAATACGTTCAATGAAAATAACTATTTAATATAAAAATATGTGTACATAAAATTAAATATCTACCTTAAATAGGTCTATCAATTACCATAGCCCAAACATTACATAAAATCCAAACAAAGTATTTTCTAAACATCATAAAGAATTCCCCAAACATCATACAAAATTCCATGCTTTAAAAATCCAAATTTCTAGGTTTAAAAAATGACTCAAGAATGATTCGGTCATTTGTCCAAATTGAGTGTCAAACCATCATTCAAACGACCCAAGAACAATTAGATCCAAAGTCCCAAAATAGGGCGCGGGCTGTGGCCCAGGGTTGCTGCCAACCCATTGGCTGCCCACGAATTTGCTGGATTTCGCCATAATTTCCAGCAAAAAATCATCAACCAAACATCCAAAGTTCTCTTAACAACTCCAACGTGATTTTTACATGTTGACAACATAGGATAAGTGAAGATATTTAGCCATCATCTCCCAAATTATTTTTCTTTCATCATGATTTTTCCACTAACTCGAACCAAGAGAATTTCACGGTGCCGTAAATTTATGATATCACATTTGTTTAGTTTGTTCTTCCTAAGAAATATCATCCTCGGATAAGTACGTCAGTCCAAAAAATAACCTGTGATGTTTTTGGAGTATACTTTGTCAGTATAGGAACATGAAAAACATAATATATGTATTGTAACGTCTACAATCTTTTTTGTATTTATAGATAACAGGTCAAAGTTTTTTTTATCTTCTATTACAATTATACTTTTGGTTGGTTCTTATGTTTTAAGGGTCAAGATTTACTATTCATGTTTGTTCTTAATTCTAAATTTAGAACAATTCTTTTTATTTAGAACTATTATTAGTGAGATTTATACCAAATAGTTACAATTATATTCCTTTGGAGATTAATTGATGGTATGATCAACAGACAATAGCATACTTAAAGCATGATGATTTTTTTTTTTATAACCCTTCAGATAGTTAGATAGTGTTGAATTTTCCACAAATAGAAAAGTGGATAAGATTTTCTATAATATAAATATTGACAAATTCAGTGATTTAACATTTTTATTTTGAAGGAGATATGAAAACCTTGTTGAAGGGATGTGGTTGAGTGAGATTATGTAGTACTATTTAACTATGGAATCGAATGATGTTTGCGACGTGCGGGGTGTCCATTTTATCGATTTGGAGTTAATCTTGAAATTAAATGTTTTAGTAAATTTTTTATTTGTCTGACCGCTTTTGCATTGTTATTATATTTTGTTGGGAATTATGTGCCCTAACAAGCAAATGTAATAGAACAGTTATATTATTTAAATTGATTAATATTATGCTTGTATTTGAAGATCATGCTTTATAAAATTCAGAGAAAATTTCTTAGTTATTTGTGCAAACTTTATATTGACAAATATATTGTATATATGAGGGATATAATATAAAGAATAATAACCAAAATAAGTCCATAACTTATATTTGAAGTATGGAATCTTCAAATAAATCATAGTCATAAACTTAGTTTATCTCATTAAGAATGTATAGTTATATCCTAACTATATATGTAGTGACATAAGATAAATAAGTTTTATATAATATAATTATATAGGACTGGACCAAATAAAATTATATTGTTCTTATAATTTCCGTTAAACATAGAACAAATAACTTTATCATCATGATGATCATATGTGTGTAATCTTAATTCATTGTATTTAACAAACTCCTATTTTATTTTAATTTATTCTTTAATTTACTTGGTAAAGTTTTTATATGAATTACAATTCATACACCTTGTATATTGGGAATGAATTAAAATGAATAGCTGGGAATGTTAATATCGATACAATGAAATCCATTTTATAGGATTCCCTTCTTGTTAGTTGAAAGATCGAATAATTAGCACGTAAATTCATAAATCGTTATGAATTAATGATTCAATCAAGGACTAATGGTAGTTAAGGATAAAGATGTAATATGAGAGGTTAACGGATTATAAACCTAGCTCTATTACGAATCTAAATAGAGGGTTAGTACATATGTAATGACTATATCAATGGACATTACTTTGAGTAAACATAATCTATAGTTTTAAGAGTGCAACTCTAAATATTTAGTGGAATTACTTTAAAGTTAATAATTACGTTAATTGATATAAAGAGTTTATATTAATTAACGAAATTATTGGAGCTTAAAATTATAGGTCCATCGGTCCCTTTGTCGCCTTCTATTATTAGAATAATAAAATAAACAAAAATAAAATTAAATAATTAATCATGCGTTAATTATTTAATACACTCGATAATAAGTTTATTATATTTCATTAGATGAAATTGTTGAATAAATCAATTAATAAACTTATATGACAAATGACAAAAGTTGTCATAATTAATACGTTTGTTATGTTTCATTAAATAAAATAATTGAATTGTTCAATTAATTAACAAACATAAAATTGTTTTTGAAAATTTGTTTTAAAAATAGATTTTGCCAAATCATGGTGCCAAGTGTAAGGCCATGATGAGAAGTTGTTTTGATTTCCATAACATCTTTTGTTATAAATGTTATTAAGAAATCAATTCTAACTTAATGGTAAATTAAATTTTGTAACGTTTGATTCTTTTAAATGTTATAATGATCGTTACAAAATTCTTGCAATATAAATAAAGGTTAAGATCTCATTTGCAAGAGAGAAGAAAAAAGGAGAGTGAGAATCTATTTTGAGAAGCATTTTTTAAGAGCATTTATGTGATGGTTTGGAGAATCGTTCTCTATATCCATATAGATTATCTCATGTGTTGAGAATACAATCTATCACATATTGAGTGCGATCTTTTGTTGTTCATCACGCCCACACGTGTTTATTCGAGATGAGAAGAATTGACAAAGAAGATCGAACGCTCTTTGATGTTAAGAAAGTTTTCTTTAAAAGTATTTTTTTCATTAACTTATTTATTTTATTGGATATAACTATTAAATGATGATCCTATCATTATTGTGAAAAAATTATTTTTCATAATATTTAAGTTACGTACGTACAGGTGTTATGAATACCAGTAATTCCGCCGTGCGAGGGAACCTAAATTCCAACATATTTGAGGACAAAAAACAAATTGTTAATTTGCTAAACTATTGCTCCAAGTTTTTTAGGGTTAATTTTTTTTATTATAGTTCTTTGTAATTGAGAAAAAAAAGTATTTTAATTAAATATTTTTCTTTATTTTTTTCAGAGAATGATTAGTTCTTTATTTATTTTTTCTTTCAATAAACTCAAAATTTACTAACTTAGAAGTAAGGAATCTGAAGAGAAGAGCTCCAACAACATTTTACATATCAATCTTCAAAAATAAACTTCAAATTTTGCACGCTTGTCTTCGTATCCTTAATGTGCTTTTATCCCAAGTCTCCTAAATTCAGTAAGTGATGTCATGGTCATAAAAAGCTAGCTCTGTCTTTATCTTTATATGTATCCGTAACTAGCATTGGATTTGATATCCTAAAAGTAATGGGATATGATCATACCATTACAAAATGGCTATATTGATGGTGTATTTCATGAAAATATGTTTTGTTACTAACTTAGAGCTCATGTAACATGATACCAACTCCAGACAAATGGCAAATTAAATCTTCAATTTTGCAGGTTTGTTCAATTTAAGATTTAATTTTTTTAAATTAATGAATCTCGAATTTTAAAATCCATTTTAACCTCCACCTTCAAGTTTTTTTTTTTTAATAAAATCAAGATTCAACTTTGCACAAGTAACAAAATGAACCTTGAATTGATTTCTTTCGGTCTTACTCATTTTAATTCTTGTTTGGTTTAGATTTTAAATTTCTTCTGCTTAGATCACTCGTGTCAATTTGATTTTATTTTGTGTCAGTTTTATATGGTTTAGGCTAGGGGTGGAAATGATCCGGTCCGATTTCGAGTCGGAACTGTACCATACTGAAGGATTCGATATTTTTATCCCAAATCCCAAAACCAGCCGTGTGGGGGTCCAGTTTCTGTTTTTCCCACCATAATTTTGAATATTTTTTTTAAATTAAAAAACAGTAAATTGCATATAAATTTTTTTTCAATAAAATCAACATACAAATTTTGTTTCTACCATTGATCGAAAAAATAAAAAATAAAATTAACATATATTAATCCAACTATCTATGTTTAAAATTAAATATAACAAATTCAATTAAATTATCTATGATTAAAATGAAATTTGAGAAACTAAATTTAACATCCAACTATTTAACATCCAGCCTCAAATTAATTATCCAACATTATAATGAAATCTAATAAATTAAATTTAACATTCAAAACAAATACAATTATCTAACATATAAATTCTGAAATTTAAACCAACTATTCAACATTTTAATGAAATCCAAGAAACTAAATTCAACATTTAAAATAAATCCAATTATCTAACGTAGAAACTAAATCAAACTATCAAACATTAAAATGAAATTTTATAAATTAAATTCAAAATCTAAAATTAATCCAACTACTTTAAAAATACAAACAACATAGTAAATATAACTAAATAGTTAATTTCAATCCAACTTCCAAACAATTATAATCCAAACCAAAATAAAATTTAGCACATAACAGTTTTAAATATTTAACGAGAAAAACATAACCCGACCAAAAGAAAATTTTACCTACTGCTACACAATCTAGAGTATTTGTGGTCTGTGGAGAATGACTGAGTGAAAGACTGAAGGCGAGGGTGAGCGCCGAGTAGAGCTGATCAACTGAGATTGAGAGGCAGAGCTAAGGACTGAGGAGTGACAGTCTGACCGAGTGTCGAGTGAGGTCTGAGACTTGAGAGCATAGCACAGGCTGACAGGAAGGGTGAGGATTGATTATTGAGTCAACTTGAGAGCACAGAGCAGAGCACGAGCTGTCGGCTAACGAGGTCACAGCCAAAGGAGGGGTGAGAATTCAGTCGACTTGAGATGAGGCATGAGAGTGAGAGACTAAGAGCACAGACTGATGATTTGCTGATGGGACTCAGGAAGGGTGAATGATGAGGAATTGAGTGAGGACCCTCATCTAGCCCCGGCCCCAGCCCCAATTTTAATTTAAGGTTTGGTTCTGTCCAAGTTTGTGAACCGGATTTTTTCCTAAATGAAATTTTTTATGATGATCAGTCTTGGACCGAGAATTGTGGAGAATCGATCGAAACCTTCATTTCAGTTCTCGATTCTCAGTTCGATCTTGCCCACTCTTAGTTTAAGCTCTTTTGAGTTGATTTTGGTCAGATTTGATTCGATGATTGTAATTTTGTATTTTTTTAAATTAATATTTTAAAAATATATAAAAATTATAATATCGATTCTAGATGATCACTATCGAAGCAAACCTAGTAGAGTTTAATTTTTACATAGTGCAAAATTTAAAATTTATTTTTTTAAAAAAAAAAATTCAAAATTTAAGTTGAATAAATCTCAAATTTCAATTTTCATTGCGCTCAAAAACAAAATTCAGGACGTAAGTTAGAACATATTCCCAAATTTCAAAGTTTAATTTGGAAGCATCAAATACACTTTTTCTTCAAGCAAATTCACTAAAGAAAACAGAGAAGAGGGTGTACGAATAGATATATCTTTGTGTCAGGATAATATAGTGCATCTATATTTACAACTAAACATTATGGAGCATTTACAGAAGGGAGAAAAACCAAATCAACTTCTCCGGTTATACAGGGATTATTTAAGGATTTAAATATTCACATGGATTCAGCAGTAAGTGCCATATGCTTCAGAAGCCATTTCCAGAAACATAATTTATATTGATGTATGAACTTATATTACATTTGAGAAACACTACCTTGCTTAAGCAACAAGTTCTTCATCTCTCTGTAGCTCTGAAGCTCTTCCAAAGCATCAGCTGTTGTTTTAGCCAATCTAAGCCCTGAAGAAGCAATGCTGGTTGAAGGACCAGAATTCCCTTTTGTTGAGACTGCCTCTGAGTTCTGATTAGCATCTTTGACTGTCTTATTACTCCAGCTTTCAGGCCTTGAAGCTGGAGAGGTGTTAATCGAATTGGATAAATCTTGCCGGAGCGGAGGGGCCTTCCTCAACATCTGCACAAGCGCACCAACTGCAGCATCTTGTGATTTTCTGAGAGGGAATAGTCCTCCAGGCTCTAACAGATCACACATATGACCACCCTTTTGGTCAAAAGAATCAGGTCTGGAACACATAACAGATATAGATTTAGCATTATTTAGAAGACTGAAAAAACTTCCTTTTAACAAGAAATTAATACATCAGGTATAGTAAAAAATTTTACCCTGCCATTAAATTATGTCATTCTGTGATTATGTTACAAGCTTTTCTGATACAAACAACGTCACCCAACATATCATAACAATTCAAATTCTTCATGATGATACTATGATTGCAACCTTAGCAGTATTAATAAAAGATCAACAAAGAAAATGCAATGGAAATAGATGCAACATTAGCCAAATAAAGCTTTGCCCTGCCAATGAAAAATTGACTGTTCTCATTTCCTTAAAAATTCCATATGCGTGGTTCTTCATGATGATGCTACCATTCCAACCTAAGCAGTAGTAAGAAAAGATCAACAAAGAACATGGGACGAAAATAGATGCAACATTAGCCTAATAAAGCTCTTCATTGCCAAAGAAAAATTGACTACTCATTTCCTTAAAATTTCCATATGCTTTCTTCTTGGATATTTCTTTTCAATAACTCTATATTTGACCACTCTTAAAAGATAAAGCAGCAAGGAGTCGATCAAACATCTGTTTGCATGCTTATATGTTACCAAGAGAAATATCCTGTTGAACTTATAACCTAAGGTAGTCAATTTTGTGTATTGAACTACGATTGAAAACAGAACAAAATGAATTCTGAAAAAGATCGGGATGGGTGGAACTCTCTTGGTTGACCAAAGTCCCTACTCGAGCTACTTAAACAAGACTTATTCTAGAAAGTATTCTAGGAGAAAATCTCTGGACCCATACTATGTCAAGCCAGGCCTAGCTTAGTTTGACAGTCCTATCATATCACATAAGGTTTCCCAGCCTAGCAAGGTATATTGGAGTTGCTACCCAGATGAAGCTATTCAGCTATTCAAAAATGTATTTGATATTTGCTCTTCTGAGGGCCTTAGTTTGAGGAAGGTTCTTTAGTTTGATGGTTATCTATGTTCTCCTACCCCCTTCCCGGTAAGTATAGCATTATTCCCTGTCTCTCCTTCTCGTTCAACACACTCTAAAGGCTTTGCATCCTTCAAAGCTAGCTGACACACTCTACTTAGACCTTATCGCTCTTTGATGCACTTAATCCAGAAATAAGATTGAATGTTACTCCTGTTTATCTATATTTTTGTGAAAATATTTCTCAAGCGAGAAAACAAATAAGTTAGTTACGGAAGAAATGTTACAAGTCATTACTACTTGTGATAGAAAGCTAGAAAATAGAATTCACTCTAAAAGTTAGTTCAATGACTGAGGAAATTTCTCTCATATTTTTACAAGACCCAAATATTTAGTTCTGTCGACATGAGACAACACTCGGCCACAAATCTAGCGTGATAAGTTTTTTTCCTTCACGTCTAGTGTGTTTAATCGGTACTCAGATCGTATAGATTTAGCTCTAATACCATGATATAAAGTGATGGGGTAAAACTCAACTCAAAAGCTAGTTCAAGAAGTGACGAAATACCTATCATATTTACACAAAATCCAAATATTTAATTTTGTCGACGTGAGACAACAACTTGCACTAACTTCCTATTTCATTACTTCGTCTTTTAGATATCTCACATTTTTGTTAGTTACTCATTAAATGTCATTCAGTTCATATCTTTCAAGTTTAATCATCGGAAAAAGTTCAAAGAAAGGGAGGACCATTAGTATCAATTCCAAGAAATCTGCCACTTATTTATAACTAACTCAAGATAAAAAATGAGGACCAGCTCACTGACCGTATATCATGACAAGCCATGTCTTTTCACCTATAAAGAACATAAAATATTGAATGCTTGTGGTTAAAATCATAAATTTACACTAAAAACTAGTGGACCAAACTCAAAAGGCCAAGTTACCAAGTTAATTACAAAAAATCATTGACAAAGGTGCAAGGAAACATAAAACAATGACAAACTCAGACATTGACAAAGGAGAAAAAACACATAAAATAATGACAAACCATGTATAGCCGAAAAGAATATATAATAATGCATGCATGTAGTCAAAACCTAATTGACCAAAATCAAAAGGCCAATTTACTCAATTAATAACACCATTTTGGTCATTGACAAAGGTTCAGAGAAAAAGAAGCGCAGGCCACTAATAAAAATTCAACTCCAAGAAGCCTGCTAGATATTTATTACTAACTCAATACAAAGAATGAGGACTAGTTCACTCACCAAACACCTAACAGAACATCTTCTCAGGCATAAAGAATATAACGTGACCAATGCAAGCAAAACCATAAATTAGTACAAAAAACTAATTGACCAAAATTAAATGCCAACTTATTCAGTTAATTACACTAGTTACAAGATAGTTCTTCTTTTAAAGTCAACATTAGGAACATGTTACAGTTCTCTTTTTTCCCATGTCCACAACTTTGAGATATGATATAATTAATTAAAGTCATCTCAACAAAAAAATCATAAGTTTTTAAGATTGTTGATAATTAATCATAATATCAGTACATAATATTCTCAGCTCCTATATCTATTCCAACATTTTAATCTCATGCAAAAAAATCTAAAAATAAAACTAATAAAAGAAATTGACCTACATTTGAAAAAGAATGTTAAACATGATATGAATGATTATATTCATTTCAAATCAAACAAATTAAGTTTCGGGGATTGTTGACAAAGCCCAACACAATTGTCTCTTTAAGTGACCAACTCACTACTATGCAGGCAGAATCTAAATCAAATATGATCAAATATCTAATGCCAAACCCCACATAAAATGTTTAACATCTATTTTGTATCTCAAGATTTTAATGTAATAAAAAAGGCATAAATGTAATCAAAACTTAATAGTTTTCAAGGCAATTTTTTATTGCTTCTTAACCGATATACTTGAAACCAGCAACATCCACAAAACTTAGAAAATTAAATGTATGCCGAAATACATATTTTCTTCAACTCCTCACTCCAGATATTACACAGCAGTTACCATATGTAAGCTGAAGCGCTAATCACAGTTAGCAACAATGTTATCTTGATTGAAGTAAGCATCACCGATGATTTTCTTAAAATATCTATAGTATGTGTTTAAAGACCATCATCTTATCTACACAAGAAGATACAATGAAAGTTACAAGTAAGAGATCCAAAAAATATGATAAATTCCTTATTAAAAATAAATGTCCATTTTAAGGTCCAGTAAAGTGGTAGATAAACTAGAATAACAAAGCAACTGAAGATGTGTCTATTGCTTTGTGCATAATTGTTGGAGTGCCACAAAACAAAAGTTAAGCATACCTGCTACCTGGATCTGTCATATCATCATCATCTACATCAAAAGGGCAAGGAAATTCAGAGTCATCAAAATCGTCTGGAAATGATCTACTGGAGCTTCTGGAAATTGAAATTTGTGGTGAGCTGCTGCATGATACCTTCCATCCTGAATATTTTCGAGTCTCATCTCTCCCAAGTGAAAAGGACTATAGTAGAAAATATATCTTATGAGATAAAACACATAGGAAGCAAAATATTACTACAATGAGCACCACAAATACCTTCTCTACTGTGGAAGCAGTCTGAAATGAACCAAGATATCTACTGGTTCTAGAAGGACCAAATCCTGAAACTTTGAGGGGAGGAGATGGGGGAAAATTTGATTTGTTTGATGATGCAGGGAGATTAGGAAGTTTTGTTGTTGGTACATTTGCAGGGGCACTTTCAGACCGCAAGACATTATTCACTACATGCCTTCCCGGAATGTAAAGTGAGGGAGACATGGAGGTTGAAATGGTAGGGGAGGGATAATATTCGTCACCTCCAGTGTTCTTTTTTTGAATAATTGATTCAGGTGGTTGTGGAGGCAAGCTTGAAGGCGGCAAATGGCGAGAAGCTGGATTGGACACTGAAGCATGTGACTCCGAATGAATAGATGAAGGTGAGAAAGAAAGTGAAGGAGGAGAGGCTTTATATCTATCATTACTCCAACTGTGATGTCTTGAGAAAGCCAATGATGATGGAGAACTATGTGGTGATGCTCCACTCATGGGAAGGGATGGAAACCTTTTCAAGGGGTCTGCCAATGGGCTCCCGACATAATCTTGAATTACTTGTGGGGACATTGGGGTTGATGATTCAAAGCTCATGTCTGAGAGGGATGAGCGGTATAATACAGATAGGCAAAGTCTACCAGAAGAAGTATCCACTGGGTTGAAACCAAACTGTTGCATTTCTGCCTCTTCCCTTCGGGTGAAAGGTTCAACAAAAGAAGACAATCTATGAGTAAGAGTAAAAGGTTGAATTTGGGATGAGGAATGTAGGTCTCGGAAAATCTTATACGCAGGCAGAAGCCGAACAGTAGAATACAGGGTTCTCAAAAGTAATATTGATTTCTTATACAATGTATGCAAAGTAATGTTGTTTGACCTTCTGTTCCCTGAATTAGTATCCTTACACCTTCTACTCTCGTACTGCAAAATCCATCTCTCTATAATCCTTTCGCCTTTCGCTTTACTGCTAATCTCTTCCTGATCGTAGTTCCAAAAATTTGGGTGGCGTTCTTTAAGTGATAAGTTCCTTGCAAGATTTCTACTGGGAGAGTTCACTCGGTCCCAATCAATTGGCCTCTTAACCAAAACTACATCAACCACCATACGCTCAAGATTATCCTGGCGCCACAAATCAATATTCTCTAACGCAGCAGGGCATTCTCGTAAGGCTAGATTAAACCACTTGTCCCTGGGCCTAACACTAGATGAGGATGACGAGGAAGAAGACGGAGAGGAAGTAGCTTGGTCACCGATGAAATTTCGCGATGAAACATAAGGAGACCTAGATTCAAGTATTATGTGAAGACTCTTGGCAAAAAACTCAGTGATTACTTGCTCCACTTTTGCAGTTTCGGAATGGGTATTATGAGATGATGCCATATCAAATCAAACAAAGGCAACACAACCGGATAACCCTTTCCCAAACAATGCAATCAGAACGTTCCAAATTTTCGGAAAGAAAATGGCTGCATATATTTGGAAATTCTATCACTCTTAATAATAACTCAACGAGATAAAATCCACAAATTAACACACCAGAATAAGTTAGAATTCACAGAAGGAAGAGGAAGCGGGAAACGCCCTAGCTTAAATTAGGCATTAATTGAAGAAAAGATATTTGATTTCGACAGAGACTACAGACCAGTTATGTAGTCGGATTTCAACAGTTCCCTTTCAGCGAAAACGCGGATTCTTTCGTTTTCTAAACTCTTTCAATTTTGACAGCATCGAACGAAAACTCTTCCCTATCTAATCCAATTATGTACAAACCGTAGGAGAAGTTGTTTGAAAGAGAAGAATAGTGAGAGAGATTAATCTGTGGAGAATCAGTCGATGAACTGGGGAGTTGGGACTGGAGAGAGAAGCTCTGAGAGCTGATGAATTACAGGAACTCCAATTCTGATTGGAAAAAACGTGGGGGCGAATCCGCCTCTTCATTCAGTATTGGCCAGGTCATATTGGGCTACCGAGTCTGGGCTTTGGGCTGCGGCCCTCCAACCATCTACTCAAGCTTCGCTTTTAATTTCACGTTAAGAAATCTAGTGTTTGTGAACCATTTCAAACCCTATTGTAAAATAAATAATATAATTAAATTATCTAAAGAATTTCAAACCCTATTGTAAATTATAAATTTTCAGTAATTGGAAATTGCATTACACACAACTTTCGTTTAGTAATTTCATCACTTATAGTTTTATGGGTTTTCTTCGACTCCAAGTCTTACTTCATCTAAAGGTTTAGAGCTTTTCCTCTCGAGAGAGACATAAGTGAAAGGAAATACCAAGAAAACAATATCATATTTTAGAAGAGCCATGGGAGATCCAAAGTATAATATGCAAGAGGAGCATGACTAATTCACCTTATGAAACATGATCGGACAGCAAAAAGTTCTTTACGGTTGAGTTTTTAGCTGGAAGCTTCTTATTGGAGAAGTCGATGATTGTTCTTGTCTTTTGGTCGAGATTGTTCTTTGTTCTTGTCTTTTGGTCGAGATTGTTCTTTCCTTCAATTTAGTTCAATATAACACACAGTTTGGACCTGTTTTGGATTAATATCACTGATCTTTGTAATCTTTGTTCTCGGGTTTGGAAGAGGATTTATTGGTATTGGGTAGACTGTGACATTGATAGTATTTTTCTCATTGATCTTCATCAATTGCTATTCTTGTTATGGAGACTAAAACCATTTGAATAGGTAATTATTAAAATAGACCCAAAAATAAATGAAAATTTTCAATTTACACCTTAAATTTTATCAATTAACCACTTCAAGTTTTGTTGACTGATGTCTCTCTCTTGCCGCCTCTTCTTCTTCTTCATCTTCTTCTTTACAACCTCTCTCGGCTATTTGGTCTTCTTCAATTCACATGATTACTTGTACCATGAGCAGGAAACAAAGAAAGGAAACTTTCTAGAAATTAGCTTTGATCTAGAAAAAAAAAAAAATCAAAGGTCACGAGCGAGTCTATGTTATTTGCGCGGATTAATTATTCTTCTTGTATTTTCTTGTGCCGCAAGCAGCCATTTATTCTCTCCCAACACTTTTGCGTGTGAGTTTGTTATTATTCATTCTGTCATTGAATGACTGTATACACACTTTGTTCGTGGTGGATTTTGTGATATTTTGAGTGTGTTGGTTGATTTTATCCTAAGATATTGTCAAGTGTCACTGACAGTGTCATAGGAGTTTATTCTTGTGATCTTCATTGAAGCTCAGTCTCGGGAGGAGGCTGTCTTGCAACCCGAGAGGAATTCTATTTATTTACAAGGGAGCTTTTCATTCCAATCGTGGGCAAGAGGATCTTGTTATACATGAATTTCGGGAGGAGTCATCATCAACAAAGAGATCTTGTTGCGTTCAGATTCCATGAGAGATCGATTTCAAGACGAGGGGAGCTCGCAATAACATATTCATTGGAGAAGTTAGGAAGAGGCGGTGACAAAGAGAAACATGAGTCTTATTTTGTGTTAGACTGAGTGTCTTGTAACTTTGTTAACTCTGTGAATTTTTTTAAATCTGGGCGTGGCCTCACAGACATATGCTGATTGCCAAACTACGTTACCAACCTCTTGTCTCTTTACTTTCTACAGTTTAATATTATCGAATATCGCATTAATTATCGATGTCACACGAATTGTTACAACCCTTTGTAATACAGAGTTGTTAACCTAGATTTTTCAATTGGTATCAGAGTGAGTTGCTTCTGTTTCTTAAGTGGGATTCGGGGACTTGATCGTGTGTTATTTCTACGATGGACTCTGTGAAGGAAGGAGATTCAACAATGTTTCCACCTTTATTAAATGGAAACAACTATGCTTATTGGAAGACTAGAATGAAAGCATTTATTAAGGTTGTTGATGAAAACGCCTGGAAATATATTCTAACAGGTTGGAATCCTCCAATGACTACAAGTGAAACAAGCGTCACATCTCTCAAACCTGAAGAAAACTGGTCTGTTGCTGAAGATGTTCTAGCAAATAGTAACTCAAAAGCTCTTAATGCTATTTCCGATGATGTTGATCCAACTCTATTCAGACTTATTTCAACGTGTGAGTCAACTAAAAAGGCATGAGACATTCTTCAGACTACTTATGAAGGGGCGTCGGCGGTAAAACTATAAAAAATGCAAATATTAACAACAAAATTTGAAAATCTGAAGATGCATGACGATAAGAACATTGCAGAGTTCAATGCAAAACTTGGTGACATTGCCAATGAGGCATTCATTCTTCGTGAAACTTTTTCTAAAGAGAAGCTTGTGAGAAAAACTCTAAGGCTTTTGCTCCATCGTTTTGCTTACAAAATTACTCCAATTGAAGAAGCAAAAGATATCACCAAGATGAAGTTAGAAGAATTGATAGGTTCTCTCAGAACATTTGAAATGAATCTCATTGTAAACATGGAAACAAAGAAGATGAAAAGCATGACTTTAAAAGCAGAGATACAGAATCCTGAAGAATATGATGAAAATGATCTGGAAGAATATTTAACACTGTTGTCAAGAAATTTCAGTAGAGTTATGAAAAAATTTGGTAGAAATAATCGTGGTGTCAGACAGAATGTCACTAACACCAAGAATGATTATTTAAATAATAAGAAGTACAAAGAAGAAAATCATCCCTCAAATCAACCCTTCATGAATAGAGGAATTCAATGCAGAGAATATGATGGTTTTGGACATATTCAGGCTGAATATGCAAATACCTTGAAGAATAAAAAAAACTCTCTCAACACAACCTGGAGTGATAGTAATTCAGATAAAGAAGATGAAATCTCAAACAAAAATGTAGTGTTTGTTGCTAAAGCGGAACATACAATTTATGGTAGCGTCACTCAAAATGTCTCTGCAAGTACATCTGAAATTAGCAATGAAGATGAAGAAGAAATTACAAAAGAAGATCTCATCGTTGAATATGAGACGCTTCATGAAAAATGGACCAATTGGTTGGAATAAACCAACATCTTTGAAATCAGATTAGTGGGTTGAAAAATGAAAAAGAAAATCTTCAAAATTCTGTTACTGATTTAGAAGCCAAACTGAAAATAAGTTAGATTGAGATAAAATGTCTATCAAACAAACTGAATCACATGAAGAAAAATGTCAGAATGCTAAATTCAAGTACCTCTATCTTGGATGATATTCTAATGGCCAGTAGATCGAGTGATGATAACATTGGGATATGTTACATAAAAGAATGTTCAATGTCACATAAAGTGTCAGTAACCAATGCTGACAATAAAGGAAAGAAAGATGTGATGTCTATTGCAAAAACTGAACAAAAATCGAATTCTAAAGGCTGTAATAAAAAAAAAAAGTCAAACTCTCATGCTACCGGTGCTAAAGGTAATAGATTTATTCCAATTTGTCACTACTGTTTTCGTCAAGGTCATATTTGTCTAAGATGCTTTGCATATCTTAATGACTTGAGAAAATATACTGCTAGATTTATCTCTTTCTGCAGATTTTTCCAACAGAAATGGATGAAGAAAATCAACTTAAAGTGCAATGTTGCCCATACTTCTCTAAAAGCCACTACGATTGATGCATGGTACTTTGACAGCTAGTGCTCTAGATATATGACTAGTGAAGAAATTTTTTTAAAGAACATTATATCAAGAAGATTGGGAAAAGTAACGTTTGGCAATGGTGTTACAACAAATGTCATTGGAAAAGGAACACTAAATTTTCTAGCGCTACTAACATTAGAAAATGTTCTTATAGTAAAATGTTTAAAAGCGAATCTGATTAGTATTAGTCAATTATGTGATCAAAATCTCAAGGTTCATTTCACTCGCGGTAAATGTGTTGTTTTGGATCACATGAACAAATGCATCATCGAAGGAGTAAGGTTTTCTGACAATTGCTTTCTCATCTCATCCTTATCTACCTGTTCGATCAAGCATAGAAGATTCTATTTTATGGCATCGAAAATTAGGTCATGTTAATATTAGGATGTTAAAGTAGATTATTTAAAAAAAAAACTATCCGTGGGATTCCCATAATGAACTTTGATGAAGACATAGTGTGTGGTACATGTCAGATTGGGAAGCAAACCAAAGTGTCACATCAAATGTTTCAAACATCAGTAACTAATCGTGTTCTTGAGTTGCTATATATGGATCTAATGTGTAACGACCACTTTTCTCAGTAAGATATTGTCAGCTAGTGTTCTAGACATATGACTAGTGAAGAAATTTTTTTAAAAAACATTATATCAAGAAGATTGGGAAAAGTAACGTTTGGCAATGAGGATTGGGTCGTAGTACAATATCCTTTACTCACGGCTTTGTTTGGCGAGAGCTTCCCAGTCGGTCACCCAATATGGTACTGCTCTTGCCAGAGCACTCTTAACTTTGGAGTTCTTATGAGATTCGTTGCCAATTGTGCTCCAAAACGCGTCATACTATCTTGGGAGGGCTTCCTTATCTATATTTTATTTTTATATACCTCTCTAAGCGATGTGAAATTGTGACGACCCCCTTTTTTTCACGACCCAAAATTTGCCTGTACTCGACTCCGAGATTTTCCTACACTCGGCTTGCGTCCCGAGTTTTGCCCCGTGGTTGTCCTCATACGTACATATTCGGGTCATCACAATCACCCCCCTCAGGGGCCCAACGTTCTCGTTGACCACATTTCCAATTGGATACATGGTTTGATACCACGCGACTTATTTTCCCAGCAAGATATTGTTCGCTCTGGAGATTGAGCCGTAACCCAATATCCTCTCATCACGGATTTATTTGGCAAGGACTTCCCAGTCGGTCACCCAACATGGTACTGCTCTCGGCGGAGCACTCTTAACTTAAGAGTTCTTATGAGATTCGTTGCCAGTTGTGCTCCAAAATGCGTATTACTATCTTGGGAGGGATTCTTTACATATGTTTCATTTCCATATACCTCTCTAAGCGATGTGGGATTGTGACAACACTCTCTTCCACGACCCGAGATTTGTCTATGCTCGAGTCTGAGATTTTCCTACACTCGGCTTACGTCCCAAGGTTTGTCCCGCAGTCGTTCTCATACGTACACATTTGGGTCATCACAATCACCCCCCTTCGGGGGTTCAACGTCCTCATTGACCACATTTTCAGTTGGGTACAAGCTATGATACCATTTGTAACGACTCATTTTCCTAGTAAGATATTGTCCGTTCTGAGGATTGGGCTATAGTCCAATATCTTTTCCTCACGAATTTGTTTGGTGAGCACTTCCCAGTCGGTCACCCAACATGGTATTGCTCTCGCCAGAACACTCTTAACTTCGAAGTTCTTATGGAATCTGTTGTCAATTGTGCTCCAAAACGCGTATTACTAACTTGGAAGGGCTTCCTTACATATGTTTTATTTTCATATACCTCCCCAAGCGATGTAGGATTGTGACGACCCCCTCTTCTATGACTCAGGATTTGCTTATAATCGAATCCGGGATTTGCCTACACTTGGCTTACGTCCCGAGATTTGCCCCGCAACCCGAGATTTGCCTCGCAGTCATCCTTATATGTACAAATTCGAGTCATCACATAATGGGTCCGATGGCTGTGGAAAGTATTGTAGGAAAACAATATGCTTTGTGGTGGTTGATGATTTTTCAAGGTATACTTGGGTGGAGTTTCTTAGAGAACAATCCGACACCTTCAATGCTTTCAAAGCCTTATGCGTTCGACTCTAATGTGAAAAAGATTGCGTCATTGTGAAGGTTATTCGAATTCGTAATGATCATGGGAGAGAATTTGAGAACTCAGATTTCTCGAACTTCTGCTATCAACTTGGAATCTCTCATGAATTCTTTGCAACTAAAACTGCTCAGCAAAATGGAGTAGTTGAACAGAAAAATCAAACTATAGTAGAAATGTCACGCGTAATGTTACACGAAAAAATTGTTCCCTAGAGATTCTGGTCTAAAGCCATGGGCATAGCTTGCTACACTATCAATTGGGTGTATCTATATGGAGGAACTACAAAGACTCCCTATGAGATATGGAAAGGTAAAACTCCAAATCTTAATTATCTTCATCATTTCGGTAGTGCATATTATGTGCTTAATGACAGAGAGCATTGAGGGAAGCTGGACCCCAAGAGTGATGAGGGTATATTTCTGGGCTATGCCACAAATAGTCGTGCCTATCAAGTTTACAACAAAATGACTCGAAGTGTAATTGGATCCACTAATATTCAAGTAGACGATTTCCTGGAATCAGCGGATACCTCTATCGAGGATTTAAATCAGTTCTCAAACAAAGAAACTTCCAGCATTCCACACAATGTCACGAAAAAAGTTTCTGACCAGGTTACCTCAATTGATACTAGGGAGGAAGTTAATCTTGATAACAGACAACCATTTACACGTGTCCAAAAGAATCATCCTACAGATGAAGTTATTAAAAATTTGAATGATGGTATTAGAACTAGAGACAAGTCGAGGGTAAATTATCGAGAAATGATCCAAATGACATGCTTCACTTCGACGTTCGAGCGTAAAAATGTCACAGAAGCTCTGCTTGATGAGTATTGGATTTATGCTATGCAAGAAGAACTTGGTCAATTCACTCAAAATCAGGTATGAGACTTAGTACCTTGCCCCCCCGATACAAATGTTATTGGAACTAAATGGATTTACAAGAACAAAAGTGATGAGCACGGAAACATCATTCTCAACAAAACTCGGCTAGTTACTTAAGGATATTTACAGATTGAGAGAATTGATTTTGATGAGACATTTGCACCGGTTGCTCGTCTTGAATCCATTCGGCTTTTATTAGCCATTATGTGTGATATGCGGTTCAAACTACATCAAATGGATGTAAAAAGTGCATTCCTAAATAGTCATTTCAATGAGGAAGTATATGTTGTTCTACCAAAGGGTTTTGAAGACCCTTGTCATTCTGATTATGTATACAAGTTGAAAAAAACTTTATACGGACTTAAACAAGCTCCTCGAGCGTGGTATGAATGTGTCACAGAGTATTTATTATCCAAGGGATATGAGCGAGGGGCAGTAGATAAAATTATTTTCATTCGCCGTGATAAAGATAAGTTTTTACTTGCTCAAATTTATGTTGACGACATAGTTTTTGGATCAGTGTCACAGGAAATGGTAGACGAATTTATTGCTCAAATGGCCGGTGAATTTGAAATGAGTATGGTAGGTGATCTGAACTAATTTTTTGGGCTCCAGATTCAACAAAGAAAAGAAGGTATTTTTAATTCTCAAAGCGAATATGCCAAGAATCTCTTAAAAAGATTTAAATTGGAAAAAGCTCGACTGAGGAAAATTCCAATAAGGACGAACGAAAAACTTTCTAAAGATGAAAAAGGGATCTCAGTTGACAGTCGGTTATACAGAAGTATGATTGGGAGTCTCTTATATCTAACAGCCAGTCATGCTGATATTTGTTATAGTGTTGGATTATGCGCACGTTTTCAAGCAAAAACTAAAGCGTCACACCTAATGTCAGTGAAACGTATTCTAAAATATATTTGCGAGACAACCGATTATGGAATCTGATATTTTTTTGACATTAATGCAAATCTAATAGGATATTGTGATGCTTATTGGGCTGGAAGTGTTGATGTTTTATTTAGGAAATAATCTAATATCATGGTTCAGCAAGAAACAAAATTCTATATCTCTTTCTACTGCCAAGGTAGAATACATTGCAGCCGATAGTAGCTGTACTCAGCTTCTCTGATGAAGCAAATACTGAAAGACTATGGCGTCGCATAGAATGTCATGACACTCTATTGCGATAATATGAGTGCCATCAATATTTTCAAGAATCCGGTTCAGCATTCCCGACAAAACATATTGATATCAGATATCACTTCATTCGATCACTAGTCAAAGACAAAATCATTATCTTGAAGCATATGGTGACTGAAAAAAAAATTGCTGATGTATTTACAAAAGCTTTGGATAGCTTAGGATTTGAAGAACTGAGGTCTGCCTTAGGCCTCTGTGTCATGTAAAGAGGTTTTTCTGTGTTGTAAGTTTTTTTTTTTTTTTTTTTCATTAAAAAAAAAATCGCCACTTGTTTTAGGCGGTTTTCTTTGTTGCTAATAGTCGTAGGCTGCTTTTGAGTTTTTGATCTACAGCTCCTTGCATGACACATGGTCTTTTATGAAGATTTGGTAGATTTTGTGAAAATTAGGTTTATTTCCCACTATCGTTGGAGATTTTGAATTTATTTCTCAACTTATTTGGATATTATGGTTTATTTCTAATTTAAATGAGGATTTATGGTTTATTTCTATAAACTCATTTAATTTAAAGAGGCGACCACGTTAATATTCCAGAGGGTGTTCTAGCTCATGACAATATTTCTGATTCTGGTCTATTATGGGGCTGTTCGATGATCTTGTCAGACAGGAAGTAGCTGATGGCGTTACCGGAAGATTGAAAGCTGTAATTTGAAGGAACATGTCAAGAAGACCGAATATGTTGTTGAAACATCCGTTGTTTCACCTAATATCACTGTTGATGTCATTGAAGATGTCATTGAGGATGTCACTAGATAGCAGAAAAGGAAGCTTCAGTATTTCATGGTGAAAAAGAATCTGTCCAAGGTGACTGATGCTAGTGAGCAGTTGTCAACAGCTCCAATCAGGTTGGTCTTTCTCCTGATGATGATTATTGTTAGAATTTTTGTTAGATATTTCTTATACCTTTTTGTCTTTTTGTGGCAAAAAAGGGGAGTAATTTGCACTAAGGTTTGCTGTAAGTTTCGGTTCAGGGGGCGTTTTCGAACTTATATCCAACATGCATAGGGAGAGTTGAATTTTACCAAAAAATGCCAAAGGAGGAGATTGTTAATGCTAATATGAGTTGGTATTGATTTTTTGGCAAGTGGTGAAGTATAGTTATTTATGATTATGGAAATAAAATCTTGGAAATTAGCAGAATATATTGAAAGTTCAAATGCTACTTGCTGAAAAAGAAATCATAACAAACTTTGATCACGTTCCTGATTATTTGGGATACTTTCCTAAAGTGTCTCTGTGACGAAGTTATTAGGCGGACACTTTAGATCACTTGGTTGATTTCGTGGGATACGATCTCGTTTGTATATGCATTCTTTTGGGGAATATATTTGAAAAATTAATTTGAAGATGAAAAATAATATTTTAGAAAGCCGATTCGAATATTGCAGTGCTGTTAGGCTGGATTATTGCAAGATATGATATCACAACATTTGTGGGATCCATTTCTAAATTATTGGGATCCATTTCTATAAAGTTGGTGGCACTTTCCTAAAATGTCGCAGCAAGTGTCACATATCTGAATTTCACAGCAAACGATATTTAAGTATTCATATCTCACATAATGGCTTGCACAGATTAATTATTCTTCTTGTATTTTCTTGTGCCGCAAGCCGCCATTTGTTCTCTCCCAACGCTTTTGCGTGTGAGTTTGTGATTATTCATTTTGTCAGTGAATGATTGTATACACACTCTGTTCGTGGTGGATTTCATGATACTTTGAGTGTGTTGACTGATTTTATCCTAAGACATTGTTAAGTGTCACTGACAGTGTCATAGGAGTTTGTGATCTTCATTGAAGTTCAGTCGTGGGAGGAGACTGCCTTGGTACTCGGGAAGAGTTCTGTTTATTGCAAGGGGAGTTGTCATTTGATTGTGGGCAAGAGGATCTTGCCATACACGGATTTCGAGAGAAATCACCATCAAGAAGGGAATTTTATTGCGTTCAGATTTCGGGAGGAATCGATTTCAAGATGAGGGGAGCTCTCAAAAAACAGATTTATTGGGGAAGTTAGAAAGAAGCGGCGACAAAGAGAAAAGAGAGTCTTACTTTGTGTTAGACCGGATGTGTTGTAATTTGTTAACTCTGTAAATTGTTTTTAAATCTGGGCATTACCCTGCAGACGTAGGTTGATTATCGAACTACGTTACCAACCTACTGTCTTTTTACTTCTGCAGTTTAATATTGTCTAATATCGCATTAATTATCGATGTCACACGAAGTGTTACAACCCTTTGTAATACAGAGTTGTTAACTTAGATTTTTCACGTACAATTCGAATGTTTAGAGTTCTCTTTTTTGTTTTTGAAGAAGTGAACGGATAAGAAACAAAAGTTCCCCTAAGTATCTGAAAGTCCTTTTATTTAATCAATTTAAAATTTTGGATTCTAAACAAAAATCTTGATTTTAGAAAGATTAGACTCCGAATTTGTTCAAGGATATCGGGCATCGTACCGGTTTCGATCTACTGGGATATGTTAAAACCTAAACTCCCCTCATCTTTCTGGATGTTTTCGTTGAGTTAAATTTTGAGATTAAAACATATTAATTTTATGGATGGAAAATATGTTGCAATATTCGACTAAGATGTGGTGTTAATTTGGTTGAATTAATAATGGACGTCAAGTCGGGGCTCCAGAGGATATTAAGTTGTAGTGTAGGTCTGCTACTCTCAACGTGTGCTCCTCAAACACGTGTCAATTTTTGCTTGGGTGGAGTCAAGCACCAATGAAGGTGCATGCACGACGGTTACATATTGGGCTTTTGGCCCATCTAATTCCAAGAGTCATTTCACTCTAATTATGAGATTTATATATTAAGATAAAGATTCGACGTTTATACTGATGACAGTATAATAATTAGGTACTAAGGTTTTACTTGTTGTAATTATATAAAAAAGAAATTTTTACACTATGATTATTAATAAAATCATCTTTAAATTATATTTTTTTAATAAAATTGCAGTTGAATTATGTTTCATTAACGAAATAACTATTGTTATCTCATTTTACGTTAAAAAATCATTTGCCATATACTTGGAATTCAATAATGGTAATCTGCTACAGGATTCTGTGCCAAATCACGTATCTAACTAGGCATCCATGAAAGACGTCTGCTAGTTCTTGAGAGGATTTTTGGCTTCTGTACATGGGGGCGCCCACACAAATATGCATGCTTTCTCAGTGAACTCTCGCACTTAAGTTATGGGCTATCGCCAATAAATAGATATGGGGCGTTAACATTGCCTCCACCACTTAAGTTATGGGCTATCGCCAATAAATAGATTTGAGACGTCAACATTGCCTCCACTTAACTCAGTGCCACTGCGACGATGGAAAATAAAATATTATTAATGAAAATGTTACTTTTTTATAATTAATTAATTAATAGAAGAAAATGACAAGATTCAATTTATTAGCTATTAGAAGTTACTCAAATTCAATTTCATGATTTAATGCAGAAAATTAATGCAAAATTATGATATATGAGTTGGCTCCCTGATATGAGATGTGAACCCTCGATCCCGAGCTATATATAAAATGTAAGAACTTGTACCCGCGTAGTTCCAAGAGCTATTTTGGCTGGGAACGTATGGACTTAAAGAGCGGACATCCTCAGTAGATGCAAAAAAGAACTTGTAAAAGCTCAATCCCGAGACATTTTTTTTTTGTCGAAGTTTAACTTACGGATGCTCGAAGACATATACGGACGCGTGCCACAAACACTTGGAAGAGCCTCCAAGAAGTTCTGTTCAGAGACAAGGTGTTCAAATTGATGCTTCTACGGACATCTGATCACAAAGTGTGGATGCCTAATGCGGTAGCCAACAACTTAACCCATGAATCCTATCACCTCATTGATGTCTCTAATGGCTATATCTAACGACTATATTTTGGATGTCCAAATGAACGATAAAGGGTGACCGCTGTCCAAAAATTCTGAAGGCCACTATGAATACAAGCTTATTATGCTGTGCAATTGAAAGGCCAACTTTGCCGAAGTGTTGTCGATTTCATTTGCAATTTTTAGCTTTCATTCTTTAACTCAAAATCTAACCTTTCATATTCCTAAACTAGAGAATATATCTCTTGAGAGAGTTATGTTATTGTACTTAACATATTTTACCTACTCATTTATTATGAAAATGGAAAAGGTCTACCCTTGAAGAGTCGAAAAATGTTTGATTGACACACACAAGTTCAATTATGGTGATTGGTGATGTCCTATAACAATTGTAAAGATTGATTGAAACCCAAAAGCTCAGTCATTTATAATTGAATGAGTTATTGGCAAAAAAAATATTCAAAGAGAAGTTTTGGAGTCCAAACGTAGGCAAGATAAGCCGTAATGTATTCACAAATAATTTACACTTTCTTTATGTGAAGGTTAGAATGACCTAATGTGAGAGTCTAGTTTGTACCAGTGGGGGTGTCCAATCTCACATCATTTGAGAGAGTGAAAAATATACGGTTTATAAGTATTTCTTTTATCTACTTAATACAACGCGTTTTGGGCTAGTCTCAAGAACATATTCATAGAAACTCGAACCTAAAATGAACAATATTGTACTAGGAGTACTGAGACATTACAACACCATTCTATGTTTTCATCTTGGGGATTGTGACCAGGTCAACTTGAACTGACCTACAATAAAGTTTCATAAAATACTCTCAAGAAATATTGATAATTTTTTTTTAAGTGTATTGACTTTGATCAATCAACTCATAATTAAGGTTTTTATCTATCACACAAGGACAGAAAGCTTTGTTTCTCCATCTAATTGCATGCCATTAATCAGGATAGAGTTTGTAGAGTTTAGACTACTTGATTTCTATTGAAATTGACAAGGATTTGTGGTGCAGTAACATGGGACTGTACTTGGGTTTTTCTTTAGGAGTATTCATGTAAAATCATTTTGTTCTCTTTTCTTTTTTGTGCGCGTATTCTCATTCCAATATAACATAAAACTTCTTTTGTTAAAAGAAATGTAAAAAAGCTCAATGATTGTTGAGATAGAGCAGACTTTTGATCTTTTTTGAAGGGGAGTATAAACACTTTTTCTGTCTATCCAAACCCAGTTATTTTGTGGTAGATTACGTTATGGATGGGTCAAGACTTCGAGCAAAGTTTAGTCATCTCGAAAAGCAGGGTGGTTTACTTCGTGTTTTCATCAATCGGGTGGTTGGACGAAATCTAATATAATAGTAGGAAGGGTAATAAGAAAAAAAAAAAATCTGTTACCTGGCTCCTTCCATGCAAGACAATTAGGAGAAAATAGTTTACAATAATAGCAAGAAAGGAGAAGATTTTCCTTCTTTCTTGGTGGGACGAAGTAATTCAATATTTTTTTATTTTTTAAATCAATTGAACTTTGATTTTAAAACATTATTTGGAACATGCACTCATCTTTAAGAGATGCACTTGATTCGGAGTATTTTTAAAAGGAGAATCCCTGGCTTTTTTTAACGTGGAAGACACTTTCAGTTGCGAGATAAAGCTTTATCTCAAAGAGATATATCATCTTATCTTTATGTTAGGTAACCCTAATATTATGAAAAATACTAATTTTGTATGATTTTTTAAAACAACTAGATATTAATATTATTTAGTGCTTATTTCTTGATTAATCATACACGTGTGACATTGCTAAAATCTAAGTTTTGGATGCTGTTTTTACTATACAGGTTATACTCTAACTTGGGTTAAGTTAACTGTTTTTTATTGGTCAATAATAAAGTGTTTCTTTTAACCTAAATGTGCACGTGTATATTTTCTAAATAAAAAAGTATATCATACTTATTTGACAGTTTTTTATTGTATCTTTTCAAACAATGTTTTTTTAATCAATGTTTTTTTAAATATTAATAAAATAAATTTGTTAATCAACTATTAACTATTATAATTTTGATATTATAATAATAAATAATTATTATAATTTTAATAAAAAGTTTTCAAAAAATATACGTTACATTGATATAAATTAAAAACATTTATGTAAGTTCAGCTCATTATGATCGGCTCTTTAAACCTTGTTAGGTTCGTTTAACTGATTTAATTTGACTCATTTAACTCATGGTTCGCGAATTGGATTAAGTTGAAATTTTTTGACAGACTCGTTAAGCTTGGATCGTTAGGCTTTTTAGACTCGTTAAACTTGATTCGTTTAACTCGCTATTCTCTATAAATCAAAAGTTTGCAGCCTCGACTCGAATCGATCGTTTGTCACCTCTAATAAAAAGAAGTGACGTTTGGACCTGTAAAAATCACTACAGTAACCCAAAATTTGTTTTGACCCAAAATAATTTTGAAATTCGATATAAATAGTGAACTCGATTATCAATATTTCACAATTATTATTATTATAAATTATCTCAAATACTCTATTTTTTCTCATAGTGAATTTTCTTATTTGACAATTATTTTTTTTATAAGACTTGAATGAAGAATTTGTGTGAGTCTACTAAGTTTATGTGACCATTTTCATAACCCATGACACTTTTGAATTCCAAATTTTAGGGTTTTTGAAATGTTGATGGTGTTCAATAACATTTTTTTGTTGTAATAAAAACAATCACAAATACAATAGAAGAATGACATTACCAATTAACATAGAAGAATTTACTCAGTTCAAGCAAAACTATCCAATTAACATAGAAGAATTTACTCAGTTCATGCAAAACTATCCTACATACTTTATTCGAATTCTATTATCAAACCCCTCTAGTTATTCCATGAAAATAGTGTCCTCCAAATCTTTGTGTAAGAACACCGTCTTCACATCCATCCGCTCTAATTTTAGCTTATATGCTACCACAATCAATAACCTTATCAAACTTTGTTTCACAACCAGAGTCAATATTTAATTAAAATCTATCCATTCTCTCTACGTGAGCCCTTGACAACTAATCTCGCATTGAACCTTGATTTACTATTGCTATTAACATCTTCCTTTTGTTTGAAGATTCACTTACAAACCACCCACTTTTGTTTTTCTAATTTTTCCACCAAAACTCATTTGCTACTCTACTACAACGTCATCATTTCTTTATTCATAACATTAATCCAATCACCCTTATCCTTGCAACTAATAACCTCCCTATAAGTCATAGGTTTTCCATTCTCAAGATTAGCTGAAACCAGAAATGCATATGCAACGACGTTTGCAAATCCAAGATGTTGACTCGGTTTCACCATTCGTTCAGTCTTGTGCCATATGAGTTGATAATCCAGCAAGTGGGGAGTGTTCTAGTTATGTAAAGGTAATTTACTAGAGCCTTTAACCCTTTTGTGGAAAAGGAAGAAGAATAATAGCATATAACCCTTTACAATGTGTTGTTTTCTATTTTCGAGGAAATCTTGGTTCTTTTTATTGTTCATTTTGCATTATGCAGGTTTATTATTGTGAGTTTTAATCCACAAACCACATATCAATACATTAAGTAATAACATCTTAAGAACTAGATATCGTTACATAGAAAATTATTTTTTAATTTTCCTCACTTTGGTGTCGCGAACAAGATAGAGTGAGAGATAGAAGGTAAGGCGAGTTGCATGTGAATCGTCACTTGAAGGTTGGAATTGTGTTCACAGGATTACGAGCAACGACTTTCATTAAGGAATTGCACAGGTAAGTTGTAGAACTTTCTATTTTCATTGTTAAAGTTTGAGGTTTTGTGAAAGTCGGATTTTAATTTGGAAACTTGAATCTGTTGTTTATTTTTGGATTATTTAGATGGTGCGTTTAACCTTTTGGAGTGCAAATATTTGAAAATGATGAGTTTCTTGCAAAACCCGTTGTTGGAGTGGCATTTCCTAATGTCCTCTTTCTAACTGTGGGGTCCCATAGTCCCATAGTAGAACCTAAAGCCCCACAATGGAACTTGGACTCCTACAGGTGCAGTTTGAGCTCTGTATAGTGTATTTTAGTGGAAGAGTTCATCATTCCTTTCTCTTTTCCTTTCGGCTTGGGTTCCTAGTCCGGTATAGGACTCATTTATATTTTCCTAATGTTCAAAAATGATATTTATGAAAGAGTTCGGACGAGTTTGCAAACTTTGAGCTAGTGCTAGAGGTTATTGCTCCTGTGGGTAAGAAAAATAGCCATCATTGAGATAAAGATTTATGCTTACTGCATTACATTGTTTTCAAAAATATTAATATGGTGGTTGCTTCCGGTTAAAGCATGACAAGGTCTTGTTACCAGTATGTCGGTTTTATACATATATGTAAGTTTGATTTTTTCACGTTTATTTTCAGCCTACATAATATTTGATTTTGTTGTGAACTGTTAGGAGAATGAATTATCTTGATGCTTTAGACAATTTTGGTATCAAAATATTACAAGACTTTCTGTGGTTTGTGTAAGAGGGATTCTTGTGTGACTTTCATTTTTCAGTTAGGAAATTTTCTGTGAAAAATGATTTATTTTCGATGTATAACTTACCCATGTGACATGTTTTTTAATTACCTCATTGAGGGCTTGAAAAACTAGTTTTTATAAAAAAAAAAAAAAAGAAAAGTGGTTTCCTTAATAGATTTGTGAACTCATGCATGGTCTTGAAATTAAATAATAGTTTGAAATGAAGATAAAAATTTAATTTTAAATTAAGATGCATTTAGTATAATATTTCTACTAAGTCACTCACCCCAACAAACTCCCTCTCAATCAAGGTAAAGGTAAAGAGAAGAGCTGTTAGCAATAGTAGAGATTTGTGAGAAGCTGTTAGTTAATTACTTTATGTTAGAACTTTATTTATTTTCGTTTGGTAAGGATTTAGTTGTTTAACTTGGATTTGTAAACTTAACTTGTGGATTAGATTTTTTTACTTTTATATATGGTTGAATATTGTTAAGTATTTATTGTATTCTACTATTTGCTTGGGATTACACTATGTGGGTACCGATCTATTCTCATGTGAACTTTGTCTTTGTAATTATTTTGAAAGATTTTCACTGCAAATTAGTGTTGAACTGGATGATCGGATTCCTTTAATAGAAAGTGGGAAATGCTTTATTAGAAACTTTTGTATTCTTGCACTCTTAGCTAGTGAGAAATACTTTGACAGAAATTTTTGTGCAAAATCTTGCATGAGTTATAGTACTACAAGGAAGAGATATTAACCAACTTTTTGCATTATCTTTGAGTTAAAAAGGGAAACAATTCGATCCTGATTCCTTTGAATGAGACTCTAATGAATTTGAAGGTGTCTGTATTCCTCCAAAAAGTTAAGACAAATGAGCATTATGATCATCATGTGGCAACCCCCAAACTGCACTGAAGTGAATCATGTAAATGATATATTCAAAGGTTTCAACTTGATTAGTGGCTTGACAATGATAGTCCTAATTACATCCACCCGAGGTACATGGTAGTGTAATAATCGAGTGGATCCTCTTCAAATGCTTCTACCACTGCATGCTAGTGTAATAAAGTTTGCCTTCCCTTCTTTAAATTCCTTTTGCAAGATTTGTCGAGTCCAAGATTAAAAGTTGTCAATTTGACACTTTCATCATTTCACATGCAATTTTTTTCATACCTAATATGCAGAGTACAATTGAAGTAAACATTTTAAATTAAACTTGACATTAAAAATGTAAAAGTAAAATAATACTCAGGCAATGGTGCGATAAAATTTTTTGGTGGTTGTAGTACGCAAGTGCACGTGTCACCATAAATAATATAGTGTAAATACAATATCGATCCAACAAATAATTAATATGAATAAATCCATTATGAGTGTACTTTCACTTTCAACTTTATTTAAGCAATGAATTTATGATTTTATGTGATTAACATAACTAATAAAATAAAATATAAAACTAAATGATTTGCTTTCAATTGATTAAAACCTAAAATTACAATTATCCAACTTCAACTTCAACTAATTATTTTTCAATCAATTCAGTCCCATAAGTTTGTTACAAAAAATCATTAAGTTCAGATTCTCTATGTGATTACATGTATTATGCAATTATATTCTTATCACAAACTCACTGTTTCCACTCAATGATCGCACATTATTTCATTGAAATCTAAACATATGAATCATTTGTCTAAATTCTATACATGTAATTAAATTAATAAATCAACGGCCAATTATTTAGATTACAGAAAGTCCCTGACTAAAAAAACATACTCAATACCAAATAACAATATTGAAAAAAATAGAAATAGAATTAAATTATTAGTCGAGCTGAAATCATAACCCTATCATAGACAATCAGTTTATGATTGCAGTAGGGAAAACAACATAAATAGTATTAAAATCTATAGTCATGGAAACCAGAACAAATTAAAGAGTAGATGGGAAACCTAGGTAGGAACCAATGGCCTACCATGTCAGATGTGCTTCTATAACCACTTGCTTACTTGATTTCCCGTACCTACAAAAATATAAGATTTTCACAACATCAGTTTTCACAAAACGCAGTAAGAGAATCGAAACTTAACATATTTCATGTATATATAGATTCATATGTGCCTGACAACTATAGCAAGTGACCGTGTGCATACACCTGCAACCTCCACAGTAACCACCTTAAAGTGGACCAATGCCTATGAATATAGTCCTAGCACTCTCATGCAACACATCACGTCCTACGCTAGGCAAATGCTAATAAAATATTAATTACCATTTATTATAGATACATACTAATGTCTATGTTGTGGGATTGGTCTAATGTAAAAGTTTTTTTGATTAATTAAAAAGTATATATGGAAATTCAAATCTCTCTTATACGATGATAAACGTATTCTAATGTGGAAACACAATAACAAGTAAAGAAGATATATATATATATATATAGACAAAAATGTAGTTCAACCAAATTGCCTATGTATGAGCTCCAACTTCCCTTGAAAATTTCTTTTCTTCACGCTTTCAGTTACATTTGCTTGAACTTTCAGACGTCAATTGAATCTTTATATTTCTAGAATTTTTCTAATTATAGTCGAACAAATGAATAAGGATTGAAAAATTTGATACAAGAGCCTTACTTTCAAAAAATTTATAGTTGCTCAAACTATAGACTTATTGAGTTGTCAAATTAAATGCACAAAATTTTGGAAAATTGCAAAGGGAATGGTGCTTTTGTTTATACGTAAGCATAATTTATTCAAGCATCTATTTGACCACTTTTATTCCCCAAGAAGAACCAGTGTCAACCCATAGGGTTGATAGTCGACACATGGAGAAACCCAAATGGATTAAGGGTCAACCCTTGCTTGAAAGTGTTTACCCTTGCCTATAAGTGTCGATCGAATAGTCAACTCTTGCTCAAACAACACTGAACACGGGTCGACCCCTGCCCTAAAATTTTGACCACTGCACGTTGCGGATGCCGTATAGTGTTGCTTAGATATTGGACCAAATTCTTAAACTTTATTTCTTTGAAATTGATTCAACTCTTTTTGTATGGCCACTATCTAATTCTCATTAATTTTTGCCCCATCCAAGTTTTTAAGTCCTATTTGAGAAACACAAACTATATTAACACTTAAGATCTAGTTCTTACACTTAGAGTAAGATCACCTAAAATATCGGTTGTGGGATGGCTATAAGCATATCTTCAATCTATAGGCAAATGCTCATGATTTCCTTCATTTAGAACCATTTTGAATTCACTTCGAGCATTTTCTTGGGAGGAGCTTGGTCCTTGGTTATTATCATTTGTGTTAACATTTCCACTTTTTTTTTCTGACACATCATTTGAATCTATTTCATTTGATGTTCGATCAGATTACTGATTCATTCACAACTGATGTTCTATTGTTGAACACTCTATACACTTCACTAGAAGAGGAATATCCTTTGAAGATACCATAATCCATTTTGGAATCAAACATGCCTAAGTTATCCTATGTGGAGAACAAAACTTACATAGCCAAAGGTCTTAAATAACAATATTTGGCATCTTCCCATTCCACAGCTTATAAGGTGTCTTTCAGAGAATTGGTCTAATTGACACTTGGTTAAAAATAGCATGGCGTGGAAACGACTTCAACCACGAAGTACTTGAGAAGATTATTTTCATTTATCATTGTCATTACCAATTCTTTAAGAAATATATTCTTTCTTTCAACAACACCATTTTGTTGAAGACTTCTAGAGTAGAAAAAAATGCATTCAATGTTATACTCATGACAAAGAACCTTAAACTATTTATTGTTTAATTCTCCATTATGATCACTATAGTTTGCTACATTGGAAAATTCCTTCTTGTTTTGAACTTTCTTCATAAGGTAGAGAAGTTGTTAACGGTTTCATCCTCTGTGCATTAAAAAAAAAGGTTTCATCCTCTGTTAATAAAAAAAAAAAAACAAGTAAACCTAGAGAAATGCATTATTATATAGGCATAGTATGAAGTAATTGGAAATGTTTAGTTGTAAAGACAACATTTTTGGAAGCAAACGAATTCTCAACTTGCTTTCCTATTTGATAGGATCATAAATCTTATCTTTTTAAAGAAAATCTTAGAACGACCCATAATAATATTATTTTTAGAAATCTTAGCACGGTATCCATTCTTATGCCTGCTGACCACCTACGCCAATTCCAACAATCATTAGAAGAAAGACTTGCAGCAAAGCATTTCTCATCAAATCTACTCAATCAATAGTATTAATATTATCATTTCTATATCCAATAAGCAATAATTTACCATCCTCACATCTTTTATCATGCACATTTTTGGTTCAAATATAACTTTACATTCATTATCACATAATTGACTAATACTCCATAAATTACGATTCAAACTATCAACTAATAAAACACATTCAATAATAAGAGTTGAAGCATTACCCATGTGCCAATATACCTATAATTTTGCATTTCTTATTATTCCCAAAAATAACATGTCCTTTCTTTTTGAAGATGGAGGTAAACTTTGTGCAATTTTCCATCATGTTTCTAGAGTAATTGTTATCTAGATACCATCCTCTCGAGAACTTCTTTCCTTGCAATTTTCTTTCGTTGAAAAAATTTATTGAATTTCTTTGTCATGACGGCTAGATGGTCCTCGTCTTCCTCTTTGTCGGATTCAACTTGATTACTTGAGGATGCTTTAAGGGCAGTTTCCTTCCTTTTAGACACATTCTTTTCGTTCAACTCTTTGCGTTCATTCCCTTTCATTGTGGTCTCATGTGTCATTAGTGATCCAATTAGCTCTTCTATCTTTAGCACCTTGAGATCACGTGCTTCTTGGATCTCTGCCATCTCGATTTCTAAAATCTTGGAAGATATCTAAGGAGTTTTCTAACCAATTGTTCATCGGGGAAACTCATACCATGAGGCTTTAAACCATTAGTAATTGTAAAACATGTAAATATTTTTCTAATGATTTTTCCATTTTCCATTAGAAATAACTCATATTATGTACAAGGGAGCTTAATTTGCTTTCCTTAACTTGAATTGTTCTTTCATGAGTGACTTTAAGCAATAGCTACATTTTAAATCTATTATCACAACCTTGAACTTTATTGAATTAATCCACATTTAATGCACAAATAAAGTATTAATTGCCTTAGTATTTAGACATAATTTTTGTTTATCATTGTCATTGTACGCAAAAGACAATTTATGAACATCTTAGTTTTAACAAGGATATAGGATCCATTTTTCTATGATTTTTCGAAAATTATAGTCAATAGATTGAACATAGATTCTTATTCTTGATTTCAAGTATTTGTAGTTATTACCATCAAAGGAATAGGGTCTAGAGATTGATTAACCATCAACATGGAAGTTAATCATTTAAATGCCACAAGTAAATTTTAAAAAAAATTCTTACTTTTTATTACAATATGTAAGAGACCTTGTTATGATACCAATTATAGGATCAGTTTAATTTAATAGAGGAAGGGAATTAGCTTATAAAAGCTTTTTTGACTAATCAAAGAGTTTACTTAGTTAGCCAAATTAGGGCAATTAAAATTCTCTTCATTGATGATAAACTTGTTCTAACACCCAAACCCAATGAGAAGTAAACAATATATAGTGAGAAATAGTTTGCAATCCTATTGTTAACGGGGTTTGGCCAAACTAATTACATCTATGCTCCAAAGATTCCTTTCATTAACAATTTCACATTACAATTAACTGAACTTTAGTGCATCAATAAAACCTTTACACTTAAAGAGCTTCACCCTTATCTTCCATCAAATGAATAAGGATTGAAAAGTTTCATACAAGAGCCTAAATTTCACAAACTTCAACATCTCAAGCAAAGTAAAGATGAAATTTAGGTTAATTGTTGAAAATCTAAAAATGTTTAAGCGTCTTAAATTAAATACACAAAGATTCAATAATTTATAGTGGATGGTGCTTCTATTTATAGATAAACATCATTTCTTGGAGCATTCTATTGATAACCTCTAGTCCGTGGCCGACTGAGATGTATCTGTTAGAGACAAATTGGTGGTTAGTGGTGTACCACTAAGAAGCACCTTGACTATTACTATACTCTACTCCATCTCGTGTCTAGCCCCACGTAGGTGTCTCAACTTTCAATTGCCTCGAGTTTGGGCTATTGCGAGGTGATTCTGGTACGCTAGTTTAGTCTACCGCCAATGAGATTCACTCTACTGCATTTTTTGGCTTGGACTATTGTAGAACTCTCCTTGTCTATTGCCAAGGTCTACCATGTTGAAGGTCCGGTTGCCATTTAATTTTTCACAAATACATCTAGGGACGAGCTACTGACCTTGCACTCCTTGCTACTGCGAAAGACTCTCTCAAACATTGCTCGAGACTGAGCACCTGAACCAAGCTCTGGTTGACCACAACAATTAATTTATCATTCCAAGTGAAAGTTGAACGATTGTTCTTGCTTAAGGCCAAAGAATAATCTTCAATACATGTTGCATGGACTTAATAAACATATTAGAATACTATAGTACCTAATACATAAGTTATTTCAAAGTGAGTGAAAATTATCTCAAGTTAAAATCAAATTTTCAGCTTAAACAACTTAATCATCAAAACAAGTAAATTTCTATTAAGTTAAAATATGTCAATATGCAAAATTTGATAAAATATAGTGCTAGCTTACTATGTTTTAAAATTAATTATTTTGATGATTGACATAATTATAATGTTGTTGAATTTATTTTATATGTTTTCCCTTTTATTGAAAATACCCTTGTAAATAGGTATTTGAAGTTTTGATGTGTTTACTTGAGTCTATGCAGAAATGGTAAATTTACAATGTAGGACTCAATCAAAAAATGGCTATAAAAGTGTAATATAGACTATGCAGGCACCTTGAGATGAGATACGAAAGTCCAATTCCGTGCTATGGACAAAATAAAAGATTTCTCGGATCCCCTGTCTCAATAGCTATTTTGGCCGCAGACATCAGCAATCGAAGCCCGATGGAATCTAGGGAAACCCGATCTAGAGCATCAAACCATGTGAGAATAGAAGTGTGAATGTCTAGACCTAAGATGCAAACACATATAGGTAAAGTCCAGTCTTGAGACACTGTTTTTTGAATCCTAATTATTGGAGCCTAGATACCCATGCAGAGACCTGGAGTAGCCACCCAAAAAGTCTCACAAAAATCCTATTTAGATATAAGAAATTCAAATTGATGTTTTTGTAGACGCCATATCATGATTTACAAAAGCCCGACTTGGTAGCCCCTAACTTAAGTTGCAAAAGCCCATTGCCTCATTGATATCTTTGACGGTTGCAGACATTGGTGACAGAATGCTTGTTTGTTCGAGATTTTTTAAGACTTATATAAAATAAAAGCTCAATTCCCTGTGGAACTCATCGATCGCTCTCTACAACAAACCCGTTTACTTGTTGATATTTAAGCTTTCCTTATTGAGATATAAACCTAACCTCTCCTATTCCTACACTTAAGATTGTTCATCTTTGAGAGAGTTAGGTCTTTTATACTTCGTGAAAACTAAAAGGGTGGTGCACTTAAAAAGTTGATTGAGGTTCAATTGACACCCATAAAGTCAATTAAGCAAAATGGTGACACCCATGAAAATCATTGTAATGTTTGATTGAAACTCATAAGTTCAATCAAGGAAAAATGTGAGGCTTGTCAATAGTCATTACAAATTTTGATTGACAACTAAAACCTCAATTTTTTGTAACCAGAAGGATTATAGTAGAAAACAATCTTCAACGAGAGCCTGTGTTAGGCATTAACATCAGCCATTAATGTCCCCTTAATGTTGAGGCACAAGTCTAAAAAAGCTAATGCATTAATTGATATATCAAGACACTGTGACTTAGCCACTATTTCTTGGCAAATTTTCTATCCAAATAATGATTTTCTGTTAAACAAAACACCAATATAATCAGAACTCAATTTGGCACCTATTCATACAAATATTTGCATAGAAGTCTATCCTAATGCAGAAATCAATACGTATGCATTTGAAACAAAAGACCTTTAATTATTTTACCAATTTCACATTTTCTTTGCATGATATCTACATCAAAAAAATCTTTCAAACTTAGTAAATAATCTTCGTATTGGAATCGATTTCAAACGATTTTTAGATATCAATCTTGAACAAGTTCCCCATTGATCTTCCCTTTTCTGGACAACTCTTTCTTCTTTTATTTTTATTTTTCATTTATTTTAATTTTCTAATATTTGAATTTTACATAATTGAAAACTCATGTGTCCGTTTTCTATCGAGTAATTGAGTGTTTTAAAGCATGAGTTTTGTGAGATTAAGAGTTTTTAATGTCTTTTCGAGTTGTTTTTGATGTATTGCGAGTTTTACAAATTGGTAAATAGATCAACGCTATGTGATTACATAGAGAATGTGAACTTAGTGAATTTTTGTGATTTAATTTCTCATACAAATATATGACATATCTTAAGGGGAGTATTACATTTATGCCATAGGAAAAGGGAAGTTCTATGTACAACTTAGAATATATTGTCGTCATCAAAAGAGAGGATATTGTTAGTTTAATTGAAATTAAGCACAATCGAGAGTGCTTGTCTTTATGGATGCCTTAGAATTTCTTTGGTTTGCTATCTTAAACTTAGAATATACACTTAAATAATTTAGTTATAAGTTAAGAATGGATGCTTTTATTTAGTTAATTTAACTCTAAGTCTATATATCTTTGCTCTAATTGAAAATACTCTTAAAAGTGGTTATTTGAAAGTTTACAGATTTGTTAAGTCCTTCAAGTCAATGTAAAGCTCATTCAACTTATAAGATATCAATTGAAAGAAAAATTGGATGAGCGGTTGGAGACACTCTCACTTATGGAGAACTGTCGAAGTGGCCAATCAAATAATCAAGAGATCGATAACAATGGTAGACTTAACAGAATAATGGTCATCTTGGAAACCTTTGAAGGGGATCAATAGGTTGACCAAGGCAGTAGAACCGGTGGTAGAAAGTAGATTAAAAATATGACTATGACGTATACACCGTGGTTGATCGAAACATTTTAAAAATCTTCACAACAATCACGAAGAAGTCAATCAATTTATGGATATGGTCTACCAGAGCTCTTGGAATTCCAAGGCAACTATAAAGACAAGCACTCTCCATTGCAAACATGTCAGACTGATTTGTATGCAAATGTTTTGTCCGTTTATCTTGCGAATTTGAACCTTCATTTTGAAGCTATAGGCTAACCTCTCTCATTCTTAAACTTGAGATTACTCTTTAGTGAAAGTTATGTCATTGATCTACAACCTTCAAATGTTACTTTTGAGAATTACGTTGTTGTTATTAACTCTTAAAGCTCCTACACTCTATTTCTAGAATGATTAAAGGGTGACACTCTAGAAGAGTTGGCGTAAGGCATTGATTAACGCTATAAAACTTATTTGGTCATAATCGAAAGGGTTTTTGTAGAATAAATCTTCAAGTTGAAGTCTTGAAACGCGGATATATATATATATATATATATATATATATATAATATTGGCTAAACCGTGTTAACTAATTGTTTACATTATGTTCCTTGCTCTATTACCTGCTTTAATTATTATTTGAGTATTATATTTAGATAATCTAATTATAGAGAAATTTTATAATTAGAGGTAGAAAAAGATTAAATTCTTAATCACACTAAAAAATTTAAAAAATCTAATTCACCCTCCTCCAAAGATTATTATTGATTAAATAGAAATAGTTTAGTCAAACTGCATTAACAAACTTATTTGCTATCGTTTTCCTTCGCTATTTACTATTATTGTTTGCTTGCATATTTGAAATAGTTTGTCTAACTTAGAGAGGAACTATGTAGTTTAAGATAGCAAACCAAAGAAATTCTTAATCTCACGGAAATGTTAGATAACCTCATTCACCCTCCGCCCAGCTCTCTTAGATTATATCAATCCTATAGGCTTTTAGTATAATCAATGCTTGTGTTAAGGGTCAATTTATATACAAATCTCTATTTTTCTATGGTAATAATTATGATTATGGGAAATCTCAAATGGGGATCTATATTCAATTGCTAGATTGTGGTATATGGTATATAATTCAAAATAGTCGTTATATTCCAATTAAAGAAGAAGGTAGGAATGCCTCTAAGTTGCCTCAGAATTTGATGACAATGAAAAACATACATTGTGTCTTAATACTAAAGTCATGATCCCTTTGTATTGTACTTTACATAAAAATGAATTTAATAGAGTACATGATTTGATAGTTCCAATGAAATTTGGCATGAAGTAACACACGATGGCACAAGCCAAGTGAAAGAGAGTCAAATGAGCTTACTTGTACATAATTATTTTCTATGGACAAGGATGTAACCATTAACCAAATGTTTACATGTTTTACTAATATTAATAATGATTTGAAATTTATTGGTAGAACATACCCCTACGAGAGTGGGTAAGGAAGATTCTCAAGGTTCTAAAGATAGAGGAACATATTGGATCTCTAATGACACGTGAAATCACAATGAAGAAGGAAGAGCCAAAATAGAAAGAAGTTTTCAAGAATAAGCACATAGCTTTCAAAGCATCATCAAGCAACCAAGTTAAGTCAGACAAAGACGAAGATGATGAGAAGATAACATTCATCACTCGAAAATTAAATAAGTTTCTTCAACAAAGAAAAGGGCAAGGAAAGAAAACCTCAAACAAAGAAGACTCCAAGAGTCTTCAAGAAGAAAACAACAAAGACCAAATGGTATGATAGCAATGAAGACACGTCATTCGAGGATAAAGAAGTGAAAACATATGTTTCAAGGTTAAGAAGAATTAAATACATTATTCTTTTAATAATATGGATTAAAATTACAATGAAAATCAATTACTAAATATTTTTTAGGAATTAAATAAACAATTCAACTTTTATATAAATATAAACTATTGAAAATAGAGAATGTTGAGTTGATGAAATAGCATGCTAATATCACCTTATTTTTTGAAAATGAAATAGTAGACTTGAAAAAAAATAATTATGATTTTGAGGAATTAGTGATGGTTATTGAATTTACGATTGGTAGCAAAAATTTGAACTCTTAGGTCAAAAAAACGTTACTTTGGATAAATCTAGTTTATGATATCAACCTTTGAAAAGAAAAAGTCTTATACCAATTTACTTTCCACATATGTAACAAAGTAAGTCATAAATTATTTATATGTGCATTAAAGATCAATGGTAAGAAATTTTCTAGTAAAATGAAATGGATTATTAAAGGAACTAAAACTAATGCTCAAGGCCGTAACACGATTTGGGTACCTAAGAAAAGTATCTTAATTTGCTTGTAGGTTGGAGAATCTCCATTGAAAGACTAGTTGTACCTTAATAGCATGTGCTTATATGATAGGAGATTGCTTAAAGTTTACCTCCATCACTAGAATCGAAAGAAATATCACCTTTTGGAGATAACCAAAAAGGCAAACTTACTTGATATCAACAATAAAGGTAAGGCCTCAAACCTTATTATTCAAAATGTTTTATTAATTTATTCTCTCACAAGATTTGCAAGTTTCCCTCTAAAAGATCACAATTTGCGATTTTCAAATCCTATGTCTCTCTCTCTAAAAAGCTTTGACATCTCACATTATGGTATGGCATCCTCATCTTGAGCCACTGCAAAGAGAAAGTTTGTTGCGTCTCCTAGTGGTGCCTCTCCACCTCCAGAAAAAAGATTTTAAGCATAGGTTGATTATATTTTTACGAATATTTTCATTTTCAAGTAATGGGACCTTTATTAAGAATAGCTTCAAGGAACAAGGTCTTTAAAATTTAAAAACCTTTTCAAATGTTCTATGCAAATTTTGAGTATAACCCTTGACCTTTGCATTTGCATAGTTACATTTTTAGAAAAATATTACTTTGCACTCAAAAAAGATAAATGGGATAATGGGTTTTGAGGTCAATGATGAGGTTGAAAGTATTACAACGCCTCTAAAGATCCTGAGTTCTTAAGACGAGATGATGGATATGATCTTAACGACCCAATAAGAGCATATTACAAGCCTAGTGCCAAGAATCTCAATTTTCATGCTTTCACTACATTCTTACATACAATCTTTTACTTAGATATGATCATTGAGACCACGTTAGTTGTATGGACCTATATGTATTGAACAAGATCTACAGTCGTGAGCGTTTTAGTATGGGGCACTCATAATGCATCAAATGGTTGATGTCAATCCAAATTCTTCCAAGTCCCCTACTATTCAGCCTTCTTCTAACAAAAATATTTGAAGCAAATAGGGTTGAGATACCTCCCTTTGAGCCTCCTAAGAAAATAGTTAATATATATACTAAACACACTTTAGGTCTTATGGAAATTGTTGAAAATAAGCAAGGCACTTGGATCTTCAAGCCTGTCAAAGGAGCATCATCTCCTGTCGCACCCTTTACGCAATCTGAGGATCCAATTGAGGACCACAATATTGCAATGGCAGATATCCTGAACCAATCCTCTTCACACCTATTGGATTGTTCATATTCTTGAGGAGTCATATCTAGATTCAAGATTGACTACCAAGATTGATGATCAAAGTTCTTCTTTTTTTGAGTTTTTGGGCAGAGAATATGTCCAAAATTGACGTTCTTCATCATTTTGAGGAGTTCAACCAAAATTATTGGATTAACACTTTCAGGTAGAGCCTCATTCTTCAGCTGAACCTAGCTTTCCTCCATCCAATGATGTCTAGGGGCATACTGGTTCACTTTACTGTGCTCTTTAGTTCTAGAGATCTTTTATGTTGAATTTAATTTCTATTTGAAACTTGTTCGTCTTTTGACATTAATGTTAATTTAAGTTGAGACTTTTTTTTTTTGAGGATCTTTTGAACTTTTTTATATCCCTCGCTTTGGTTACTGTTGTTATATTGCTATGAATTTTCTTTGTATGTTTCGTGCTATCATATTTACTATGATATTAAACTCTACATATTTATGTTATTGGCATAGTTATCTAAATTCAAAATCTCTTTTTTATCTTGAAAAAATGTGATGAGAATCACAAGTATATTAAACTTGAGACCTTTGAACAACGCAAAATAAAAATTCAAAAATGCTTTTGTATCACGTATGAGAAAATTGACCCCAATCAAATATTGCCAACGGAACAAAAGTTATCAAACAAGAAGTTTGATCCATAACTGAAATTGTTGTTATAATCAAACCTATTAAGTTGATATTTCAAATTCTAGTTTGAAGAAGATCTAGTTCTTTATAAAGAATTCAAAAATAAAATTCTCATAAAAATTCAAAGTTTATTTCATCATAATTGTTCTCAAAGAGTTACAAACATTATGTTTAAACAGGATACAAACAAATCTTAAAAATAATAGTAAATAGTAGAATATCCCTAAAAATATGGTAAACCATAAAATGGGTCAAAATACTAAAAATGAAGACCCTAAAAAGTAAAAAATGTTTTAAAAAACTCAAATTTTGGGAAAATTATGCACAGGTGGCCAAGCATTTTGCTCTTGCGCCCGCACTGCTATATTCGCGAGCACCGCGCACAAGCACTTCCCTAATCAAACTCACCCCACGTGCATGCTGTCATGTCTGCTGCACGTGCCTGTACGCCCTGCGGTGCATTTTCATGCATTTCTATCATTTTTTATCAATATTTTCCTTCATGACTTCCTTCAATATCTTGAAATGGTTCATAATCTTTGATTTTGAGCTTTGTTATATCTTGGTTCGTAATTAAAAACTCTTCTTTTACACTTTAAAAAATATTATCTTCTTTTAATAAATGTTTATCTGTGCTTAAAAAATCTTTGATTGTAATTTTAATATTTGACCCCCTTTCGTTCATATCAAAAGGGGTGAGAGAATACAAGAGACATTATGTCTATTTTTCTAAAAACAATTCACAAAGGGGGAGAGATATTTATATTTAGTAGAACAAGCTAAATGTACATATGGCATATATTACATTTATGGCATAGGGAAGTTCAATATTGTCATCACCAAAATGGGGAGATAATTAATTTAAAAGGAATTAATTTTAATTGTTTGTGCGATGATTATACTTGATTGAATATTTAATTCTACGTTGGTAATGGATACTTTTATTTGATTAATTTAACTCTAAATTTATATATCTTTGCTCTCGTGTGAAATAAGCTCAACAATGGGTATTTGAAAGTCTCAACGTGTTTGTTAATTCCTCAAATTCAATGTTAAAGTTTATTGAAGTTCTACAAAATCAATCAGAAGAAAAAGTAGATAAGCAGTGACATGTACAATAATTGGGGTTGTCAAAACAAACTCCGAGAAGAGTAATTTTTTTTTAAGAACTTACTAAGCTAGGTCGATCGGGTTAGTAGACCAGAACAAATTGTGGTCATCCTTGAAATCTCGTGAGAGTATCTAGTTTTTTGAATTAGGATAAAGAAACAAGTGGACTAGTGCATTAAGTGGTCGATCGAGGCCGTAGACCATAAAGAATTGACGGTAAACCACAAATTAAAAATATGACCATGATGTATGCATTATAGTCGACAAGAACATTTAAAAAAATTCACAATTGATCGATTTATAAATATGGTCTACTAGAGCTCCCAAAAAATGCGTCAATAAATAGAAGCACTATCTACTGTGCAACTTATCGAACTACTTCTTATGCCAAAGTACTGCTCGTTTATCTTGCAAATTTGAGCTTTAATTCTAGAGCTATACTTAACCTCTCTCATTTTTAAATTTGAGATTACTCTTCAGGGAAACTTAGACTATTGATCTACAACTTTCAAACATTACTTACATAGTTCGTGAAAAAGGAAAAGGACCTTTAAATATTTGCGAAGATTTGATTGACGCTTATCACTTGTCGTTGGAAGGTTATTGAACAGAAATTTTCAAGGAATAACCTTGAAGTACGGGCGTGGACAGTTTGATAGAACCATATTAACAAATTAATTTGCTCTTTTTCCTTTTTCTCTCTTTACTGTTATTGTTTGCTTGCTTAATATAAATAATTTGTCTAGTTAAGAAAGAAAATATATAGTTTAAGATAGCACAATAAAAGATTTCTTTTCACAAGAACAAATTAGATAACCTAATTCATACCCCCAGCGCCTTTAGATTATATTGTTCCTACATGTATCTGTAATCAACATTCCGAATACGGTTTAAGATAATTAAGATTTCTCAAGTAACCAACTCAAAAGATAGATAGTTAGATTAGGTAAAGTGTAGAGAGGTAATTGTAAATACTAGGTTTTAATTCCTAGAAAGTCATTGGTTTTGAATTTCTATCTTCGTGTGGTTAGTTATTTAATCACATAACATCATTATATTATTGTTTAAATAAAATCATAAGTATACTGGTTAGTAAAAATTTATTCGTATCAGGTCTTTTTTGGTTCACCACTCTATTTCTTACTATATTAATTGTGAGGACGTGTGCATTTTCCTTGTGTACAGTCACCAACAATAAATTCTGATTCGTTTAGTTTGTCATTTAAAAAATTATCAATTTAACATTGAGTTTCGTAAAATATATGAAATCATCGAGCTTGGTTGTGTTTCGACTATAGTTAGTATATTAATTAGTTAGGTGACATGTATCAATTTTTTATTGGTCAAATATTTTCTTCATGGCATTAGCTAAATTACCTTAACACGAGTCTTATTTATACGCTTTGCTTTAAAAAAATTAGCATTGCAAAGCTATTTAATAACAACCGAAATTAAAATTTCTACCATAATTATTCTTTATCAAGGCGTCGACTTAAAATTTGCATAACTTTCATATTATGAATTGAATTTACCTAGGCTCACAACCATTGAGTGTCTTGTTTTCCTCAATTCTATTCTCTATCGTCAAAATGAAAATTTGAGGATAGTTTATTGGTTTTCCTCAAAATATGAAAAGCAATAGAAATAAACAACATCAGAAAAAAATATTCAACCAAACAGTGTCAAAATATCAATAATGACCATATAAACTACCTCAATCCATTATTAACAAGCGAGTTACGAGTCAAACTACTAAAAAAAAAGACCCAAGATGTAATACTCCGAGAACCCACATATTCTCAGTGCGCTTATTACAACTACATACTATTACATACAGAAACATGACGCGAATTCAATAAATTTAATACCACTTTCATTTTCAAATCATATTCAAAAGAACATTTGTAATTATAAAAATTTTTCGACTCGATTCGAAAACGACTCGCAACCCGAATAGGCAACTCGAAATCCTCCATATAAAATACGCAACAAAAAACACAATTTAAAGAAGTTTTAAAAATAAGACGACAAGACTTGAAATTTTAGTAATGAGTCCAATCCACGCCTTGCGCTACCCGACTTAGTGCCGCACGCCCGAGTAGCGGTGCCACGCGCCCATGGTTCCGCGCCACGCGCCACGCACCACGCGCGCGCGCACTCAACTTGGCGCGTGCACCCTTTCGGCGCCGCGCGCGCCAACTTGACACCACCGCATCACACGCCCGCCCACAGCACCGCGTGCCTCACGCCCACTGCCTCCGTGCAGTACCTCAGCACGCACGCTCTCACCCGACGCCGCACGACCCATGCGCACTCACAGGGCTGCGTGGCCCGTGCACCGACGATCATGCCACACTCCCGCACACACCGCCATTCCCTTCGCGCCTCACCGCGCACACCCAGAACTATTCTGTACCCTTTCAACTCCCTGACCTTTCTCCCGAAAATTTGTCAGAGTAACGCCTAAAAACTAGCTATCCCACAATTTAAACCCTGTACACAGTTTACCAGAAAACTTAAAAATATCCATCCATCAAACTATCCAGAAAATTCCTACAACAAAATTGAAGTTTAAAGACAACGAAATTTATCAACTACAAATGAAAAAAGTCCACAGTATATAGCAATGTCATACTCCAACATATAAAAGTACACACGCGTGTCCAAAACACCGCAACGCTCTATACAATATTGTACAACCGACACCTATACGAACTCATCTGACCACATAAATATCTCGACACAAAGCAACAACCCGAGTAAATCTCACCACCACCAACCATCTCCACGAGTCAGGTCGCCTTAACAATCCGCCGTCCAGTGTCTCGATCGCGTGCCGCCAACTATCCTACACCTCAGGACTATACTCTGAGGGCTCACCAATGACAATATCTGCACCTATACCATAGAAAACACGACATACGTCTAACGCTCAGTAAGTAATGCGATATGAAAGTAAAAATTGACAATGCAATCCTATTACATGCAGTCTTTACACTCACACTCATGTTGTCACATTTGTGACGTGTAGTGCAGCCACACCAGGGTGATAATGAACCTAGCGCCACCATACACCCTAATATGTCGCCACCATCTTGGATTTCCCAGTAACAAGGCCCACAAGCTACACACACGAATCACCACACAACAATCACATCAGGGTGAGGGAGAACCTCGTGCCACATTACACCCTGGCACGTTGCCTCCGTCCCGACCTCCCCAACAACGGGGCCACAGTTGCCACACACACATTTCACGACAGCTCAGTCAGCCCACTCCTCGACCGGAATCCACGACTGGTGTTGCACTAGCCCACACACTAGTAAAATCCGCGATACCACTGTCCATCATCTTCACCGCCGACACATACATGCTGCGTGATGGCCCAACTAGCCCACTCCTCGAGCAGAATCCGCGGTTGGTTACGCACCGGCCCACACACTAGCGGGATCTGCGGTACCACCGCCACGCGTTTAACCACTTACTCAAAATATGTTCAAAACCATTTTCATTCCCATTTTAAAAATATGATGCATGTCAAACAATACACACATATACACACACCACAATTAACAACATAAATCCTAAAGTTCCATGGTGTAGGCCCACCTGGGCAAAACAAATGCATGCACTACTTACCTAGCATTCTAAGCTTACTTGACGCACAACTTTGCCAAAACGCCTCAACCTAAAACATAAATAATCATCCATCAATCTTCACATCAAAATTCACTAATTACGCTAAGAATCACATCTCTCAATTAAATACATGAAATTCCAACTAAAACGGGTCACTAATTCAATACAGCCTAAAAACAGCCTAAATTTCGGATGCGCATAACTTTTACATCCGTTATCGGAATCGAGTGATTCATGAGACTAAACGTTCCCTTAGAAACTTAGTTTAACATACTAAGACGGATTTTAAAACGATATAGCCGCAGCTAGGTGAAAAACACCAAAAACAAAATCCGCCCTTCACCCAAATTTCACATCTCCGTTCCCCTCAACCAAAACTCACTCAAAACTCGCCTTACGCAGTAAAATTAGCAACGCAAACATCACGTGTCACAATTCTACTAAAACCGCTCAATAATTTGACTCGGTCTAAAATTTGACATAAACATCCGAGGCGTATAACGTTTGCGTCGGTTATCATAATCAAACGATTCCAGCGGCCAAACGTTCCTCTAACAACCTAATTTAACCCACTAAAAAAGAATTTAAAACAAATAACCGAAGTTAGGCCAAAACTCCCAAAAACAGAGTCTGTCTTTACATAAAAAAAATCTGAAATCTCAACTTCGACCCAATTTCACCACTCAATCGGTCACATTTCACTCATTCAAGCATAATCTAACCAGAAATCAGAAATTCGAGCACCAACCCAAATTTCGGCTCAACTTCCCCCTCGGTCTTCTTCTCCCTCCCGGACATATTCAGCCCACAACACTCTCACACACGCAGAACCTTCACAGCCAACACAACACTTCGCCATTTCCATCAAAATTGAAGAGAAAAAATCGAGCATCAAGCTCGGCCGAACTGCACTGGAACAGAGAGCTTACCTTAGGTTTTCAGCTCGGGAAAAGCTGCACCACACCTCCACTCAGCTCATCGGAGCTCCTGGCACACCGGCGTCACTCTCCGTCGTCGATCGTCGGCCACTCGCTCTTCGGTTCCATCTCTCCCTCTCGGTCTCTCTCTCGCCCTCTCGGTGTTCAGCAGCCGAATGGCTTTACTTCGAAGCCATTCGGTTGTTTTAAAAAAAAAAAATTAAATAATTAAAATTTACCAAAATACCCTCACGTGTTTTAACCGTCTGCAACTTCGTTAAATTCGCGTACTCTCGATTTCAAAAAAAATTTCGAAAACTGTTACTAAATTTAGATTCCAAGTCTTATAAATTAATTTTACCCGTTAAAATAATTCTCGAAATTCCAACCGAGATTTAATTAAAAATTTTGAAAATTAGATCTAAAATTTGAAATTTTCCGGGTTATTACAACCCCCACCTTATAAGAATTTTGTCCTCAAAATTTACGTAACGAATAAATCGGGATACTGGCACTCCATGTCCTCACGCCGTTACCAAGTAGTTTCCTTCACACCATGACTACGGCATAACACCTTGACCAAAGGAATCTTCTTATTGTGCAACACCTTCATGGCCGACTCTAAGATCCTCACTAGCATCTATTCATAAGTTACTGTCGGCTGGATCTCAATATTCTGCTGTGCCACTACCTGAGAGGGATCGCGCATACACTTTCTGAGCATCGAGACATGGAAAACATCATGAATGACATCCATCGACGAAGGCGACTAGAGCTGGTAGGCAGTTTTCCCAATGCTCTTGACAATCAGGAATGGCCCTACAAATCGAGGGAGCTAACTACTCCCTTGAACGGCGAGATCTTCATAAATACCTCGTCCCCTTCACTAAACTCCAACTCTCGACGTCTCTGATCTGCATAACTCTTCTGTCGACTCTGAGCCGATTCAATCATCTTCCGTATCACGGCGATCTTGTCGACAGTCTACTGTAAAATCTTGAGACCTATCAATTGGGTCTCCCCAAGCAATACAATGGCGATCTGTACTTCTTCCCGTAGAGAGCCTCATACGGTGTCATATCAATGGTGGACTGGTAGCTGTTATTATACGAGAACTCAACTAACAGTAAGAATTTACTCCAAGCTGCCTGAAACTCCAACACATAGGCCCAGAGCATATCCTACAGAATCTGTATAGTTTGCTCTGATTGTCCATCTGTCTGAGGATGAAAGGCCGTACTGAAATCTAACTTGGTACCCATGGTCTTATACAGACTACTTCAAAACTTGGACGTGAATCTGGGGTCTCGGTATGAAACAATCGACACCGAAATGTCATGAAGCCTGACTATCTCCTTAATATATAATTGGGCAAACTGATTCATGGTATAAGTCATCCTCACAGGCAAAAAGTGAGATGACTTCGTCAACCTGTCTACATTTACCCAGCTAGGATCATAGCCTTTGGCAGGCCTCGACAGTCCAACCACAAAAACCATAGTGATCCGCTCCCACTTCCACTCCGGTATTGGCAATGGTTGGAGCATCCCAGACGGTCGCTGATGTTCCGCCTTCACCTGCTGGCAGACTACGCAGGTCTTAACATAATCAGCCACATCTCGCTTCATGTTAGGCCACCAATAGTGCTGCTTCAAATCCATGTACATCTTAGTGCTTCCGAGATGCACAGAGAAAGAATATGAATGGGCCTCTAACAATATCTTCTTCCTCAGTTCCTCAACCTTCGGGACGTACCACCTATCCCGAAATTTTAGAATCCCGTCCTGCGAATAGCTGAGCTCACAACTAGGACTAGCCTCCACACTCGCCTTCAGCTTGCTACACTCTGAGTCAGTCGCCTGTGCCAGCCTAATCTTATCCAGAATAGTCGGCCTTAACGATAAGACCGAAAGATTGGCTACTAAGTAAGAAACTACCTCCAGGCTCAAACTCTGCATCTCCATCATCAACTCAACAGGTACTGTCGAAGTCATGGCAGAAGTCGAAGCTGTCACTCTGCTCAAGGCGTCCGCCACCACATTCGCCTTTCCCGGGTGGTACTTGATCTCCACATCGTAATCTTTGACCAGTTTGAGCCATCATCTTTGTCTCAAATTCAGCTCTTTTTGCATAAAAATATACCTCAAGCTCTGGTGGTCCGAGAAAATCTCACACTGCTACCCAGAAAGATAATGTCTCCAAATCTTGAGTGCGAAAACAACTACTGTCGGCTCCAAATCGTGATTGAGATAATTCTGCTCATAAGTAGTCAACTGCCTGGAGGCATAGGCAATAACTCTCCCACTCTGTATCAAAACGCACCCCAAACCAATCCTAGAGGCATTGCAATAAATACAAAACTTCTCCCCTTCCACCGGCAACGTCAACACAGGAGCTGCCGTTAACTTCCGCTTTAGTGTCTGAAAACTGTCCTCACACTTGTCAGTCCATTCGTACTTTACACTCTTTCTGGTCAGCCATGTCAAAGGAGCTGAAATCTTGGAGAACCCCTCAATGAACCCTAGCTAACCCCAAAAAACTGCGTATCTCACTAGCACTGGTCGGTCGTGACCACTCCTTTATAGCCTGAACCTTCACTGGATCAACTGAAATGCCCTCTGAGAAGATAACGTGCCCTAAGAAGTTGATCTTGTCCAGCCAAAACTCGCACTTAGAGAACTTGCATATAATCGATGCTGGCTCAACATAGTCAGTACAATCTTTAAGTGCTCTCTATGCTCCTCCTCACTCCGCGAGTAAATCAAGATGTCGTCGATGAACACTATCACGAATCTATCCAACTGCTCCCTGAATACTCGGTTCATCTGATCCATGAAGGCTGCCGGGGCATTAGTTAGCCCGAATGACATCACCAAAAATTAATAGTGTCCATACCTCGTATAGAAGGCAGTCTTCGGGATGTCTTCCTCCTTAACCTCCAACTGGTAGTAGGCGGACCTCAAATCAATCTTACAGAGCACCCATGCACCCTGTAACTGGTCAAACAAATAATCTATCCTCGGAAGTGGGTACCTGTTTTTCACTGTCAACTTATTTAGCTCCCGGTAATCCACACACATGCGTAGGGACCCGTCCTTCTTGACAAACAATACCGGCGCACCCGAAGGTGAAAAGCTAGTGCGTATGAAGCCCTTATCTGTCAACTCCTCGAGTTGCGCCTTTAATTCCTTCAACTCTGAAGGTGCTAACCTGTACGGGTTGTTGCACACTGGCTCAGCTGCAGGGTACACATCAATGACGAACTCGATCTCCCGGTCCGGGGGCAGACTAGGCAGATCCTCTAGAAACACCTCTGAAAACTCTTGCACTACAGAAACATCCTGAACCTGAACCCCACCCTGTAACTGTACATCCACTGCACTGGCCAAGAAACCCATGCACCCACTACGTAACAACTGCTGGGCTCTCAAAGCAGACACAACGGGAATCCTGTTTAGACCCTTCCCTGCCCTGAACGAGTAGCTCTCCACACTCAGAAGTCGGAAGTGAATCTCTCTGGTCCTACAGTCTATCGTGGCAAAATGTCTGAACAGCCAATCCATTCTCAAAATCACTTCATACCCCTTCATGTCGAGTATGATCAGATCTGCATATAGTTGTCTTCCCCCCCCCCCCCCGAACCACCTGATCAGAATACAGTCGCTCTATTGACGACAGTAGTACATCGTAAAATCATCTCGAGGAATCAGGCTCCAGGTTTGCATTGACTACGAAGGCGGTAGACACAAACGAGTGCGTAGCACCCATATCAACAAGAGTATAAGCAGTCATGCCTGATAAAAGAATGCTACTTGAAATGACTGATGGTTGGGCAGCATCATCCGGCTCAAAAAGGGCAAAGACCCTTGGTGTAACTCTCGCTGACATCTTGCTCGCAGCCAGACATCTGTTGACAAAGTGTCCCACCTCATTGCAGTTGAAGTAACGGTTCTAACACGGCTTCTGGCACTCTATAGACATGTGACCCACCTCGGCACAGTTATAACACCGCATTGGGCCCACTCTGCACTCACCAAGATGACTCCTTTGACACTTGCACACCAGATACTATCTCGACACCTGTGGCCTCTTGTTGCTTCCTTGGCTGCTAGAACTGTCAATAGGCCTTTTCAGGCCTTTCTTCATGGACGCCCCTTCCCCACTCGACTGTGACAATGACTACTTGAATGATCTCCGAGGCTGCTACTTAGGTACCTCTCTATAAATAGGAAGGTTCGCCCGAGCCTCCTCAATATCAAGGGTCTTCGGTACCACCTCCTCGTATGGCATGCCTCGAGTCCCCGCAATCCGCATGCCCATATAGATATCTGGTTTCAGGCCTAGTACAAATTGGTGTACCCTATTTTCGTCGAGGCTCACCAAATGCCCCGTAAACCGCAACAAGGCCTCGAACTGTCGGACATACTCAGCCACAGTGTCTGTCTGCCTCAACCGTGCAAACTCCACCATCTTCCGTGTCCTAATAGAGTGGCTGAAATACTTACCGAAAAATATTGTCTTGAACTCCTCCCAGGTCATGGTACCCACGTCACTTGTGGCCACCACAGTATCCCACTAATGGCTAGCATCCTTGGCCAGATAGAATGCCACACTAGATACCTAGTCCTGCTCCTCCACCTTGGCATAACTCATCATCCTCTTCATGCTCCGTATCCACTCTTCAGCACTGAGAGAATCCGGAGATGACCCATCAAAAGTTGGTGGTCTAAGTTTGTACAGCCTATCAACCCCTCTGTTAGATTAACCCTGGGTACTATACTGGTTCTGGTTGTCCCTGCTCATAAATCTCTCCAGCTGCTGAGACTAGCGGTGAACTAACTCAGTAAGCTATCGGACGCTATCATCCATGTCACCCACAGCTCTATACGTCTCTCGTCGTGCTTGCCTGTAGCCTATCCAGACATTTTCTACCCTTAAAATATACAAAACCCACATCAGTATTACAATAAAATTAAATCTAAACAGTTACAGTTGGTGGAGCGCTCCCATATAGCGGCTGGCAGTGTTAGTTAATCCTCTGAACGACGTCGATCCGGTGGCTCTGATATCATAACTATGACATCCCGAGAACCCACACGTTCCCGGTGCGCTCACTACGACTACATACTATGACATACAGATACTCGACGCGAACTCACTAAATTTAATACCACTTTCATTTTCAAATTATATTCAAAGAACATTTGTAACTATAAATAATTTTTGACTCGATTCGAAAACGGCTCGCGCCCCGAATAGGGAACACAAAATCTTCAATATAAAATACGAAGCGGAAAAGATAATTTAAAATAGTTTTAAAAATATGACGACAAGACTTGAAATTTTAGGAAGCAGTCTAATCCACGCCCCGCGCTACTCGACTCAGTGTCGCACGCTCGAGTAGCAGTGCCGCGAAGCATGGCCCCGCGTCGTGCGCCCATGGTCCCGCGCCGCGCGCACACGCTCGACCTGGCGCTGCGCGCCCGCGCACGCACCCACTCGGCCTGCCAGATGCGTGCCCCGCGTCCCCACTTCGGCACCCCGCGTGCAACCTCTCGGCCCTGAGCGTGCCAACTCGACACTGCCGCGCCACGCGCACGGCCACAGCGCCGCGTGCCCCACGCCCCTGCCTTTTTGCATCACGTCTGCAGCCTCACCCGACGCCGCAAGACCTGTGCGCACTCGCAGGGCTGCGTGCCCCGCGCGCCTGCGGTTACGCCACGCTCCCGCGCACACCGCCATTCCCTTCGCACCTCACCGTGCACATCCCGACCTATTCCGTACCCTCTTGACTCCCCCGCCTTTCTCCCAAAATTTCAGCAGAGTAACGCCTGAAAACTGGTTATCCCACAATTTAAACCCTGCACACAGTTCACCAGAAAACTTAAAAATATCCATGCATCAATTTATCCAGAAAATCCTCATAACAAAATTGAAGTTTAAAGACAACGAAACCCATAAACTATAAATGAAGAAAGTCCACAGTATAGAGGAATGTCATACTGCAATATATAAAAGTACACACGCGTCTCCAAAACACCACAACGCTCTATACAATCCTATACAACCAATACCTATATGAACTCATGTGACCACATAAATATCTCAACATAAAGCAAAAACCCGGGTAAATCTCACCATTACCTACCATCTCCACGGCTCGGGTCGCCCTAACAATCCGCCGTCCGGTGACTTGGTCGCGCGCCACCAACTATCCTACAACTCAGGACTAGGCTCTCGGGGCTTACCAGTGACAATATCTGCACCTACACCATAGAACACACAACATAAGCCTAACGCTCAGTAAGTAATGCGATATGAAAGTAAAAACTGACAATGCAATCCTATCACTCATACTCATGTTGTCACATCTGTTACGCGTAGTGTAGCCGCATCAGGGTGAGAATGAACTTAGCGCCACCCTACACCCTGACACGTCGCTCCCATCCCGGACTCCCCAGCAACGGTGCCCACAAACTACGCACACGCATCACCACACAGTAATCACATCAGGGTGAGGGTGAACCTCGTGCCACACTACACCTTGACACGTCGCCCCCGTCCCAGCCTCCCCAGCAGCGAGGCCACAATTGGCACACACACACATTTCGCAACAGCCTAGTCGGCTTACTGCTCAAGCGGAATCCGCGACTGGTGTTGTACCGGCCCACAGACTAGTAGGATCTGCGGTACCACTGTCCATCATCCTCACCGCCGACACATATAATCCGCGTGACGGCCCAGCCAGCCCATTATTAGAGCGGAATCCGCGATTGGTTACGCATCGGCCCACAAATTAGCGGGATCCGAGATATCACCGCCACGCGTCTCATCACTTACTCAAAATATGTTCAAAACCATTTTTGTTCCCTTTTTAAAAACATGATGCATGTCAAACAATACACACACACCATGAAATTATTATTGTGAATCAAAATAATAATTAAAATAGTAGAAAAATTGATTAACACACAATTTCAAAAAGTCATGCGCTCACCAGATGGTAGCCTCACTTTATATATACACCCGGCTGGTCTAGCCTATAAATTTATTTTCATCACAAAAGCCGTAGCAACAAAGGAGTGTGATGCTTCTGAATCTATCAACGTAAATACAGACACCGTATCAACTGGTATCGTACCTGAAATAACAGCTGGTCGATTTTCACTCTCGGGCTCTATCATAGCAAAGATCCTGGGCGTCATCTTAGCCGGACTCTTCTTTGCTGCGGGGCAATCCCTAGATATGTGACCGGTCTCGTTACAGGTGAAGCACCGGTTGACTCTCGGCTTTGTGCAGTTTCGTGAAATATGACCAGCTTCATTGCAATTGTAGCATTTGACTACAAATTGTCCGCATTCTCCCGGATGGTTCTTCAAGCACTTTGGACACTGTGGGTACCTCCTGTGCGTTTGCGGTTTCTTTCCTCCCCTCTAATCATTCACAGTGTCACCTAGCCTCTTGGTTCCAGAAGAAGATCCTCCCATGCTCGTCTGTGGTGTGATCTCCTTAAAGAATCTTTTGGTGGCTTCTCCTTGCTTCACACATTTGGCTTTTGCCCCCTCCACTTCCAATGCTTTGACCACGACTCTTGCATACGGTACTCCCTCGGTTCTAAAGATTGTCACGCCTTTATATATCTCTAGCTTTAACCCTTGCATAAACTGTAGTACCTTTTCTTTTTTCATTACTCACTAATTGGCTTGCAAACAGGGACAATGATTCAAACTGTCTGACGTACTCAGCTACTGGCCCAGTCTACTTTAACTGTAAGAATTCTAACCTTTGCACAGCTTGGACCGTTCGATTGTAATACTTGTCATAAAACATCTCTTTAAATCTCTTCCAGGTCAAGCCCCGGGCAGCTATGGTGGCCTCTACTGTCTCCCACCAACTCTAAGCGTCGTTCGATAGGTGGAATGTCGTACATGTAACCATATTCCCCTCCTCCACATTGGCATACTTGAACATGTTTTCAATGGTGCGGATCCATCTTTCCGCAGCAGTCGAATCAGTCATCTGGCCCTCAAATGTCGGAGGCTTCAATCTCCTAAACCTTTCTCCACTAGAACCCGCTCCATGGCTCCTTTTTCCTTGATTCAGTAGCATTCCCAATTGTTGGGACTGCCTATCGACTAACTCGGTCAGTCGTTTGATCGTAGTCAAGTTGTCATCATTCTCTGACTCTGCTGCCTCTCTCGGAACTCTAGGTTGTCCTGGTCGTCTATACATCTTGGCTAATTCCTGTAAGGTTAGCGTAATCTAATCTTAGTCACAATCTAACTGAAAATAAATAAATACTTACAGTTGGTGGAGCACGTTGCATGGCGGCTGACAGTGTTGGGTAATTCTTTGAACGACTTGACCATTTTGCTCTGATACCAACTTGTAGTGCCCCGGTCCACCTTGGACCCGGTTTGCTACTTACTCACTATTCACTCGTGTCTTAAGAATTCACATAAAATTTAAAACTTTTGTTCATCGACTTAAAAAGACATTTTTGAAAATATTTTAAATAGCATCACAGCAGAAAACTCGATGAAAATCAATTTAAACGAAACTTCATTTTAATCAAAACATAAAATAGAGAAACCGGTCGATACTTGTAAACATCAGTCAACACTTGGGTTTTCTCGGGTTTTTCATCGGTCAACGCTGACAAACGCCAGTCGCCACTACGTTTCTCTCGAGTCTTTTCATCGGTAAACACTGAGAACACCGGTCGACACTTCTAATCTCATCTCAGAGAGTGGTCGACACCTGTTTTCACAGGTCGACACTTCGATGCTCTCTGTCCACATGGGTCAACCCTCGCGGTCGACACCGCTGCCATATTTACACTACCGGTCTACATCTACAATCATAGGTCGACACTTACTTCGGCTCTGTCCACGTAGGGCGACCCTCGTGGTCGACACTTGCAGGGTCTAGTCGACCACTAAGCCTATCGATCGACACTTCCTCTCCAGAACTCTGTTTAAAAACCTTAAAAGGTTTTTAAGAAAATCTTAATCATTCGTCAAAATGGCTCGTACAATTTAAAAACACTTCCTATACATCAAAATACCAATCAACAATTATACACAGGTGTTCAACACAAAATGCTTACAAAATCCTACAACCTATCACACCATGGTCGTGTCGCCCCAACAAGCTGCCTGCATCGGCATACATCATATGTCACCAACTGTCATCCTAGTCATGTCCATGCTCAAACAACTCACTAGAGAGCTCGCCGTCACCTACACCATGGAACACAAAACATAAGCGTAATGCTTAGCAAGTATGGAATATGAACTGACAATCAATACACAACTCAACCCCTAACACATGCAGTTTCTACACTCTGTTTCGTTTTTGTTTCGTTTTCATTATTATCATCTTCCACTTTCACTTGAGAGTCAAGTAGGCACCCATCGTATCACACTCAGGACTGCCAAACCATGACCCACGGAGCGAGATTAGAGCCACACATCGTATTCAGGCACGGGACGGTCATACAAAATCTCCTCCCAACATCTATCATAGAACCCTCTAGTGCTTTCTCACTAGCACGTTAACAACGAGACGTTCACAAACCATGTCATCTTACGTACTTTCATCAATGTGAACCCTTTAGTGCTTTCTTACTAGCACGTTAACAACGAGGCGTTCCCATATGTGACATCTTTTCTTATCTGTTTACATTTCATACGCACAATTCAAAACATGCTCAAAACTCGTTATTTCATAATTCAAAACAATGATGCATGTCAACATATATGCACAATCAACTGATCAATCAACAAAACAAACAGTCAAAACAAACAAGGAACCCTACCGTTCCATGGCGTAGGCCCGAGGGCAAATCACAAACAATTCATTACTTACCTGGCATCCTAGAAATTCCTCGCACTTTGTAACTTCGTACGCTAACTGGGATTACCTATAAAATCACATATTCATCAATTCTACCTCGTTCAATTAATAAATTCCTAGCTTGAAAGTTATAACTCGTCTCAATACTCTACTCACGCACTTAAACTACCTTACTAGCGCAACACTTCACGAACTCGCCAAAATCGCTCACTAACCCAGCTCGGCTCAAAATCAGCTTAAACTTCCTATGCGCATAACTGTTGCGTCTATTATCGGAATCACTCGATTCCAGTAGCCAAACGTTCCAATCATAACCTAGTTTAATATACCAAAACGGAATTTAAAACAATTAACCGTAGATAGGTTAAAACTCTCAAAAATAGAACATGTTTTTACACAAAAAATTTGAATTTCAACATCAACTCGATTTCCTCCAATTTCTCTACGAATCTATCACATTCTAGTTTATTAAGTATAAACTAACCAAAATTGAAGGTTTCCAATTCAGAAAACTTGAATTGGAAAATTCCAACCCCCCTCCCCTCTAGGATATTCTCCGAGCTTCGACACTCATAGTGTCTGGCTTAAGCGCACACACACCCAAAACAACCCAAAACGCTCACAACTGATGTGGAAGGATCAAAGAGAGACGAGTCTCAGCCCTGTCGAACAAAACCCAAAACAGGGGAAGAGATTTCACCTTCGACTTTCGGAACAAAAGCCCCAGTCCACACGTGTTCAACTCGCCGGAACTCTCTGTTCCGCACCGTCAGTTCCCTTCGCACGGTCGTCGACTGTTGGCTGATCCGTAGGGTCCTCGATTCTTTGTCACGGGCGAATAGCCGAAAGGAATGAAAAATCAGAATGGCTTTCTCGTGAAGCCCTTTTGGTTTTCATTTATTTTATTTTATTTTTTTAAAAAAATAATAAACTAATTACTTTTTCACCCTCACATTTCATACCTTTTACATAAACGGCTTTTGAGTCTGTTTTCGGTCGGATTCTTAAAATTTCCTCTTCTCTATTAGTCTCGAAATAATCTTTTATCTAATAGTACAAATTCTCTGCTCTCGATTTCGATCAAAACCCCGCCGTTTACAAATACGAATTTCTAAAAATCAATTTACAAAAAATTTCGGGTGTTACAACTGAGTAACTGGAGGTATTCCTTGTCAACGTTGTCTATCGATTAAAAAAGTAGTGTGATTTGAAGAGAAGTCAACAAAGAAATAAAAAAAAAAATCTCCAATAATTAAGACAATAATGAGTCTTTGAATCCTATATTTCTAATTTTTTTGAGTTATTAGAAAAAATTTGTAGAACTAGTATAAGACATTAAATTTAGCTATGATATGACTAGACTTTGGTGGCTTGAGAAATTTTTAACTTATAAAATGCACACATACACTCTAAGAGAAGAATTATTTTGAAAATAACTTTGAATTATATTGATTTTAATATTTGATAATATGTTACCCCTTTTATTAATTGAAAATTAAAAGCAAATTTTGAAATGCAATGTTTGTAGCATGATTAAAAATATTTTGGATATTTTATTCATTTAATTTTTACTTTACATCATTCGAGACCGAACGATGATTCAACTTTGGGAGTGTGATAACTCTTAAAAACAGTTATTACAACAAGTTAGTTAATGAAATTATAACTAAAATTTGGTGATAAATAATAAAAGACATGTTTTGTAATATAATGTTGCAATATTACGTCGCAATATCATGTTTGATTAAAATCTCTCTATTTTGATTATATTTGGTAAAATCACATTGAATATGGATGATTATTGAAGATTGATAAATTTAATTGGAAAAGTTAATTTTCAAATTATAGTCAAGCAGTGGCTTTATTTTGGTATTAGAAAGAGAAGAAGCTAAAATTAAGGAAAAGTTTGTTTCGAGACTCTCAAATTTCAAAAGGAAAGGTTAAAGCCAAAGAAGAGAGAATATCCATAATAAAAAGCAGCCAAAAGAGAGATGACACAAGCCCATAGAGGGAAACCATACCTATAAAGGCAACCTCGACGAAGGCTGGATAGAGATGAACATGACTTGCAAGGGCTGAGACGAGAAGCTATTGACGCCCGTATTCCAAGAAGAAAAATAGGAGAATTGGAAAGAAAATTCTCGAGGATGAAGGTGAACCCGGATTCCAAGAACATAGAAGAATTTCTACTCTTCTGCATTTTATGATAAATTTTCCTTTTTTAATTAATACTTTTTATTTTCTTTTCTCCATTTTTAACTAAGTTTATAAACAGTAGGAATTTACAGTATCAATTGTGGTAATTGCACTAGTAAATTTAATATGATTTTAATATTTAATTTATTTAATGTTAGGAATCATGAATAAATATTACGCCTGCTATTACATGTGATAATAAAAGAGTTAAGAAATATATTAAATTGTACAAAAGTTAATATTTTAATATCAATTATTAATTTTGTATGATTAATAGAATTGCTATTAAACGAGTTCAATAAGGTATTTGTCTTTCATAAAGTAATGTAGAAAATATCGTAAGTGTCAATCAAGTAACTATGACAAAGTTTGATTCATAAATTATATTCTTATTCAATTGCTATAGCGTTTCATACACTTTTTGTAAGTAAAAGAATACAGTGAGGAAATCAATTCTGTTACACATTTTATTAATTGACTTCTTGACATTCTGTGTCAACCAATTTTTTTTTACTATTTTAATTATTATTTCGATTCACTTTAATTGTATTCTACTTAAAATTAAATCTTGATTAATTTTGTCCTAGTAGGTTGGACAATTTACTTTCACTTTACTACTTGATTGCGGTATGTGCACTTACGTAATATAATGATTTTGCATAATAAGTTTTTGGCGCTGTTACCAGGAACAATTTTTAAATTTTAAATTTTTGTAGAATTTATATAAAAAGAATCTACTACGTCTCTTTGTTTCTTTTTCAAGTACCTCTCTGTAAAAAAAAATGACATACAAAAATTATCAATGATTATCCAAGGGATCAAATTCAAGTCAGCAAGTTGCTCGCAGTCATGAGAAATGACATATATTGTCGAGACAATAAGACTGTTATTAGCTGGTCTGTAAATATTGTTGATAATGTGGAAGAGAAAACTCGACTGTGACATTTAGGACTCATACATGGTGAATGGAGACTTCATGAATTTTAAAACATAAGTTGTTGGGTCATGATGTAGCATTGCAGATGGAGTTTTGCGAGTATTGGATTATATTCAATGATTTATGGGAACCATCCAGGGATGCTTCCAAGGAAAGAACGCTTAATTTCATGTCCATCATTGATGACTATACATGGAGCCTCTGCGTGTACTGTTTGAAGACAAAGTATCAAGTATTTGATACCTTCAAATTTTGAAAAAAGATGATGAAAATGCAAACCAATCAAAGGGTGAAGATTAGTAATGGCTTGGACTATTACTCTTTTGAAATCGATGTTTATTGTAAAAAGAAGGCATCGTGAAACACCAAATTGTTAGGCACATTTCACAACAGAATGGCATGGTCGAGAGGCTGAATCAAAAGATCTTATGATATTAAAATGTATGCTCCTTACATTGGGTTTACCTAAGTTGTTTCAGCCAAAAGCTGTCAAAGCTTTGTGATATCTTATTAATCTGTGTTTCTACAGTAGTGGAATTTGTCGTATGAGTTATGGTATAGGCAACTAAAAAAATATGAGGGGTTTAAGATGTTTAGGTGTGCGGCTTATGCACACATAAAATAAGAGAAACTGAAGTCTTGGGCAAAGAAGTGTATTTTCTAGGGTTATCCTGACGGTGTAAAATGATACAAACTATGATGTATTGAACCCAGCAAGCATAAAATAATTCTTAGTTGTGATGTGGTATTCAATGAGAAAAAACTATCTGTAGCACCCGAAAAATTTCAATTAATTCAATTTTTTAGAATTTTGTATCGGTCAACGGTGAAGTTCGAGTCGGAATCGAAGCCGTAAAGTTTGTAACATTAGGTAAAAGATTATTTCAGGAATAATGGTGAAGGAGAAATTTTAAGATTTTATCCAAGCACTGACCGTATAGTAGATTTATCGAAATAGTTACGGTTGACTGCGAAATTGTAATTATAATTAATTATATTAAATAATTTATATATAAAATATATATATATATATATATATATATATAATAAAACAGGGGAGGAACGGATTTTCTCCCCCCTGTTCTTCTTCTTCTTCTTCTTTCCCACGAGAAGGTCGGCGCTTCCCTTTCGGCAGCCAACGATCAGCCGTTTCCTCCTTCGTTCTTCAAATTTTTGGTAAGTTTTAGCTAGTTCTTGGTAAATAGTTAGTGTTTTAGCGATTTTGATTGATAGAAGTGGAGTTATAGAGAGTTTTGGGTGAACCATAGAAAGGAGATACGAAGTTTGGGGGTTTTAGTCGATTTTTGTACATATGTTGATGTTTAAGCTAGGAATAAGAGTGTATTATAAGCTTTGTGGAAAAGTTAGGTGTGTAGATAACCAGATAACCCGGATTACGGAACGGATTTTGTTTGGCCACATTTGGTCAAGCTGTATGTGTGAGATTAGGAAATTGATGAGACCATTAGAAACTAGATGTCACGAGAAGCCCGTAGCATTTCGAATCGTCCAAATCGGACCAATATTGGCGGAGTTAGGAATTTTTGAAGGTTAGTCGGAGCGTTAGTTAGAATTTCGGTTTAGGCTGAGTGGAGATTTAGTGGTTGATTCCTTTAAAGTTTTACGGAATTAATGGAAGGTAGAGCTAATAGATGTGTATGGTTTTATAGGTTTTCCAGTTAGCATACGAGATTTGGATTACGAGTGCTAAGGACGCCAGGTAAGTAATGTAGTAGTAGTTTTGCCCTCGGACCTTCATCACAGTACGGTAGGTTGCATTGCACGTTTATTTTATGTTATGTTTTATTGATTGTGCATCATGATTTTAAATTACGAGACAAAATGAAAATGAATTTCCATATTTTTACGAAGTAAAACAGTAAAATGTAATGATGTAATGAGATAAATGAAATGAGAAGGTACATAAGAAGATAATAAAGGGGGTTGAGTGGTCTTGTCCCGAGAGGTGGACTGCGAGGTATATCACTCTTCTTCCGCTTTACGTGGTGACCTTGTCCCGAGAGATGCACCACGAGGTGTATCACTTTATTAGATTGAGGTTGACCTTGTCCCGAGAGGTGGACCGTGAGGTGTGTCACCTTGATCTAGCACGTAAAGAATAATATTGTAGTAAGAAGATAAAGAAGATGTAAAAAAGACGAAAACAAAAGTAGAGCCGAAACTGTAGAAACTGCATGTGCTAGGATGTGAATGTTTTTCAGTGTTTAAGTTTATATGCGTTACTTACTTAGCATTAAGCTAATAGTTGAGTTCTGTGATGTAGGCAATGACCAGCAGCTAGTGAGTATCCCGAGCATGCCTAGAACTAGAAGGCAGTTGGAGGAGGACGTTCGTGGATGGTCCGGCCGGCTGTTAGTGCATTTTGGACGTGGTGTTCATAGGTATGAGTTTAGGGAGCGGGTAGAGGTGGTTTTGAGTCGTTTTGTAAGTAGATGGATTGCAAACGTGAGTAGTTGTTTCCTTTATGTAAATAATGATTTTGAGTTGATGGAAAAGTATGCGTCGGGTTATTTTTAGTGTTGAGTTGAAATAGATTGGTTTTTGTGAAGTTTTTAAAGTTTTTAAACTTAGTTCTGGGGAGGAAGCGTCGACCGAAGTCGATAGGTGTCAACCGGTCAATGTAATTTGGAGGGTGAGTGTCGACCACGAACCGGGGCAGGCAGAGAGAAGCGAGGTGTCGACCGGTGACCGAAGGTGTCAACCGGTCAGTGTAAATTGGAATGCGAGTATCGACCGCGGGGTTCGAGCGGTGCGAGTAGAGAGAAATGAGGTGTCGACCGGTGACCGAAGGTGACGACTAGTTAGTGCAAATTCAGCGAGAGTGTCGACCGCGAGGATCGACCTGCGCGGGCAGAATCAAAGTAAGTGTCGACCTATAGTTAAAAGTGTTGACCGGTTAGTGTAAATATGGTAGGTGTCAACTGCAAGGCTCGACCGCTGGAAAACAGAGAGGACGAATATGTCGACCTGTGAAAGCAGGTGTCGACCGCTCTTTGGGATGAGCGTAAAGTGTTGACCGATGAAAAATCCAAGACAACCCAAGTGTCGACCGCTATTTACAGATGTCGACCGGTGTCTCTGTTTTATATTTTGTAAAATGAAGCTTTGTTTACACTGATTTTAATCGAGTTTTCCGCTGCGAAGCCATTTAAAATATTTTCAAAAAACGTCATTTTAAGTCGAGGAACAAAAGTTTTAAATTTTATATGAGTTTTGTCGGGTTAAGTAACGAGTGTATGGTTGGCAACCCGGGTCCGGGGATGACTCGGGGACGTTAAAAATATGGTATCGGAGCAGTGAACGTACTGGAAACATGTAGGTTTTCGGGGCGTTATACTATCATTCAAATGATAGTCGACTCTAGACACAAAAATCAGGTCGCTATAAAAATTGTGCTTCAAAAGAAGTCAGAGTTTTGCTCTAGAAATGTTTTTCGCCTCTCATTCCTTCATTCCCTCTATTTACTCTCCCTTTTTCTACCAACTACTTCTCCAATCGAACCTCTTAGCTATCCCACTTAGCGGCCACTCCCCCCTTATCTTCTTTGGTTTTTCTGTATATGTGTACCTTATTGGGGACCTGTCCTACATACACCAAAGCAGACCATCATCGACTCGATTTGAAAGTTTCAAATGAAATATAAACTTACAATTCTACAATCTAAGAGTCTAAACCAGCGCCAAAAATGTGTTTGTGTGTATGAGAGAAAGACTTGTAACTGAGTATCGTCCAAAAGCAAAGCAGAAGACAATAGGCACGTTGTTGTTGCCTTTTGAGTAAAGCAGCACAAGCGGACTTTGCAGCAGAGAACCTAAGCATGTTCTTTAGAGAGGGAGAACAATTATAAAGTTACAGGTTAATCAAGAAATTGTTGGAAAATATTTTGAAAGAAGAGAGACTAGAGAGTTTAGAAGGAAATACTACTTTTCTGATTTTGTCACTTCTCTTTTTTATTACACACAAACTCAAAGACATTACCTCTATTTATACTAGTGATCATAATTGACTCTCTAGAAAGATCTATAAGCTTCTACACACCTCTATAAGCTTGTATAAGCTTCTATAATCTTCTTCAAGCTTCTACAAGCTTCTGTAGTTTTCTTCAAGCTTCTATAAGCTTCTCCAAGCTTCTCTAAGCTTCTACAAGCTTCTATAAGGTTCTATAGTCTTCTTCAAGCTTCTACAAGCTTCAAGAAGTCAAGTTGATAATTTCAACATCCCCCCTTAAACTTGATTTCTTGTTACTCCAATCAAAGTTCTCAATCTGACGAAGTTTTCTTGCTTGAGTGGTTTAGTGAAGATATCAGCTAAAAAGAGAGTGATCTAGATTTAGCACAGCTATACAAGAATTTCAATATTTAACTTAACGGTTCAGACTGTATGTAAGACTTATCTGATCTTATATTAGAAATTGTTAGAATTTTTTTTTCGAGTAAATCATGAATTTTTCTAGGACAGTATGAAAAATCTCATCGAAAACTTACAGCAGCTTGCCACACAAAAGCTAATAGATCATGAGACTTCACGTACTCCACTTGTATATCTTTCTTCGTGATGCACTCTCGTATATAATGATAGCGCGTGTCAATGTGCTTACTTCGATCATGGAAGACTGGATTCTTAACCAAAACTATTGCTGATTTGTTATCCATACAAATCTTGGTTGGCTCCTCTTGTGGAAAACTCAATTCCTTCAATAGGTTTCTGAGCCAAATTGCATGACAGACACATGAAGTAGCAGCTACATACTCTGACTCGCATGTTGAGAGAGTGACGATTGGTTGCTTTCTTGACATCCATGTAAAGGCAGTGGCTTCCATGTAAAAGACAAAGCCAGTCGTGCTCTTTCGATCATCTATATCTCCACTCCAATCGTTATCGTTCATATGAGTTGTTGTTGGATTCTCCATAAACCTGCTGACAACTCCAACTGCATAAAGAATATCCGGCCTTGTGCATGTCAGATATCGCAAGCTACCAATCAAGCTCTTAAAAAATGTTGGATCTACTTTTTCTCCTTCTTCATGCTTTGATAACTTGATTCCGCATTTCATTGGTGTGGCAACTGGATTTGAGTCATTCATCTTGTATTTCTTAAGTACCTCTTTGGCATAGCCTTCTTGAGTGATTAGGATGCCATTGTCTTTCTGCTTTACTTCAATTCCAAGATAGTAAGACATGATTCCGATGTCAGTCATTTCAAACTCCTCCATCATCTCCTTTTTAAACTCTTCGAACATGCTTGAACTGCTACCTGTGAATATCAAGTCATCTACATATAGGCATACGATCAAGATATCACCGTTTTGGATTTTGATGTAGAGTGCATGCTCATATGGACACTTGATGAACTTTCTTTCTTGCAAATACTTGTCAATTCGAGCATTTCAAGCTCTTGGGGCTTGCTTCAACCCATAGAGTGTCTTTTTCAACTTTAAAACTTTGTCTTCTTTTCCCTTGATCTCATAGCCTTGTGGTTGCTCGATGTAGACTTCTTCTTCAACGACTCCGTTGAGAAAAACAGATTTCACATCCTTGATGTATCTTCCATTTATTTTGAGCTGCCAAAGAAATAATCAATCTAATAGTTTCTAGTCGAGCAACGGGAGCAAATACCTCATCATAGTCGATGCCAGCTCTTTGACTATAGCCTTTTGCCACCAATCTCGCCTTGTATCTTTGGACATCTCCATTGGCATTTTTCTTTGCTTTGTACACTCACTTCACTCCAATTGCCTTGTACCCTTTTGGAAGTGAAGCTAGCTCCCATGTATTATTCTTCTCAATTGCCTTTATCTCTTTATCCATGGCATTTCTCCAATTCTTGTTTTCCACCGCCTCTTGAAAATTCATGGGCTCACAATCGACAAATAAACAAAAAAGAGTAAGGTTATCTTGATTTTCAGTTACCTCATAGAGTTCATGTAAACTCCTGAAGCGTGGAACTCTTTCATTTAAATTTTCATCTTCTTGAAGACTCACAGTTGGTGAAGTTGGGAGAGTAGTAGGTTCTTGCTCCATCCTTGATTGCTCCATGTCATTTTCCTCAAAATGTGGAAAAAAGTGTATTCTTTGGTATGTGATTTCCAATCCCATGCTCCTTCTTCATTGAATACAACATCTCGGCTGATGGTTGTCTTCCCAATATTAGGGTTGTAAAATTTGTATCCTTTGGAGTTACTGTCGTAGCCAATAAAGATGTACTTTTGGCTTTTATCATCTAGTTTGCTTCTTTCCTTGTTAGGTACATGCACATGACCTATACTCCCGAAGACTCTTAGATGAGCAATGTTGGGCTTCCTTTTACTCCATGCTTCTTGTGGTGTTTTACCCCACACGCTTCTTGTTGGTGATCGATTAGGTAGATAGACTGCACATGCAACTGCTTCTGCCCATAGCTCCTTGGGTAGTCCTTTGCTTTTGAGCATACTTCTTGCCATTTCAAGAATTGTTCGATTCTTTCTTTCTGTCACTCCATTTTGTTGAGGAGATCTTGGGACTGTCAATGGTCGTCGTATCCCATGTGTTTCACAGAACTCTTGAAATGCTTTTGAGGAGAACTCTCCTCCTCGATCAGATCTCATAGCTTTGATCTGTAGGCCACTCTCTTTCTCAACGGCAGCTTTGAATTGCTTGAAGACTTCAAAGACCTCAGATTTTTGCTTCAAGAAATATACTCATGTTTTTCTTGAGAAATCATCAATAAAGAGAAGGAAATAGTTATTCTTACCGAGTGAGCTTGACTTAATTGGACCACACACATCCGTATGTATAAGTTCTAGTGGCTTCTTAGTTCTTGAGGTTGATTCCTTTGGAAAGCCTTTCTTGAATTGCTTCCCAAGTAGACATCTTTCACATACTTGATCAGGATGACGAATGAATGGTAATCCTTTCACCATCTCCTTCTTGGATAACAATTCTAGTCCTCTAAAATTGAGATGCCCAAATCAAAGATGCCAAAGCCAAGATGAATCTTTGTAACACGTCTTGAGACATTTAGTAGCTTAATTTTGAATGTTAAGCACAAACATTCGATTCTTTGACATCGACACCTTTGCAATCAAGTTGTTAGCTTTATCTCTTATAGAAAGGTTATTATCTTTCAAGTGAATATCATAACATTTCTCTAAGAGTTGACCTAAGCTCAAGATATTGCTCTTCATGTTTGGCACATAATAGACATTTGATATGAGTGTGCATTTTCCATTCTTTAAGCGGATGAGAATCTTACCTTTACCTTGTATTGCCACCTTGGATTCATCTCCAAAAGTCACATTACCACCCACTGATTCGTCAAGCTCCACGAACATGCTTCGTTTTCCGCACATATGATTGCTTGCGTCAATGTCCAAGTACCATTTATTATCTTCTTCTTTTTTATTATCTTTGTAAGCCAATAGCACGGTGTCATCTTCTTGTCTACTTTCTTCAGCATAGTTGACCTTTTCCTCAATCTTGTTACTTTTAGGAGCTCTACATGATCAAATTTCTCACAATTGTAACACTTAATACGTGACTTGTTATACCTTGATTTAGAATTTTCTTTTCCATGACCTCTTGTTGAGTTTTCTTTTCTTTGAAAACTATTGTTGTCGTCGTTAGATCTTCGACCTTATCCACGCCAATGATCTCGTCCTCATTCTTGACTATGAACTCGTTTTTCTGGTTCTTGTAACCATTTTCTTCTTTAGTTGAAGCAACTTGAGTTTTGAGTAGTTGCTTCATGATCTCCCCCTTCTTCTTTTTCTTTTCTTCGTAGGCTTGTAATGATCCCAAAAGCTGCTCCCCGTCATTGTCTCCAAATCTTTCTTTTCTTCGATAACAGTGACGATATACTCAAACTTTGAATCTACTGATCTAAAGATCTTCTCCATTATTTTTACATCATCTAACTTTTCACCATTTCTTTTTATTTGATTGGTCACCGTTATGACTCTTGAGAAGTAGTCGGAGATGCCTTCTCCTTCTTTCATATGTAAGGCTTCAAATTCAGCTCTTAAATTTTGAAGACGTACCTTTTTTACTAGATCTGCTCCCTTGTAAAAAGTTTGAAGCTTTTCCCATGCTTCCTTTGCCGTCTTTGCTTCTGAAATCTTTTCAAAAGTATCTTCATCTAACCCTTGATAGATGAGATAGAGAACCTTCTTGTCTCTCTTTCTTGAGTCTATCAAACTATCATTTTGTGTTTGAGATAGATTTGCATCATTCTCTAACTCGGTGTGACCTTTCTCTACTATTTCCCACACATCTTGCGCACCAAGGAGAGCTTTCATCTTGATGCTCCAATTGTCGCAATTGCTCTTGTTGAGTGTTGGAACTTGGAAAGGAACCATACCACCATTTGCCATCTTTTTACAAAGGATCTTCAAGCTCTGATACCACTTTGTTGGAAAATATTTTGAAAGAAGAGAGACTAGAGAGTTTAGAAGGAAAGACTACTTCTCTGATTTTGTCACTTCTATTTTTTGCTACACACAAACTCAAAGACATTACCTCTATTTATACTAGTGATCATAATTGACACTCTAGAAAGATCTATAAGCTTCTGCACACCTTTATAAGCTTGTATAAGCTTCTATAATCTTCTTCAAACTTCTATAAGCTTCTCCAAGCTTCTCTAAGCTTCTACAAGCTTCTATAAGCTTCTATAGTCTTCTTCAAGCTTCTACAAGATTCAAGAAGTCAAGTTTATAATTTCAACAGAAATCTCAAGTCATAAAATTAAAAAGACTCATTTGGTAATTTTAACGTAGTTAATCTCTCATTTATGACTTTTTATACGGTGAGATTTTCACGTAAATTTTCAGTATTACTATCGTTTTTGTTTTGCAATTCTCGATCATAGTAGATACCAATCAGAAAGTGTCTACAATCATCAAGGTTGAGTTCCTCTAAACTACACATAAACTTGATTTCTGTTAGAATGAATGCTAATTCAAAAGACACCTTGAAAGTAAGACTTATATGCAAAAAAATGGACAACTAGGCAAACCCATTATTAGTTTTTTGTTTAATTGATAAATTACTTTTCTTTTCTAGACTCACCAATTCAAAAGCTGTACAGTTTGAACCTCATTTAATTTTATATATTAAAAAATAGATAGTTGCAAAATCTCCAATTGCATGGAAAGAGTTGACGAATGGCCACAAGCACGAGGATCACATTTAAGATTTATATATAATTAACAAAATAAACATGATCCAGATAATCATCTGGTAGGCCAACCAATACATTTTCTCTATATATTTTGCTTAGTGAAATCCAGCCCACCAAACCAGCATATAAGCCTAAGTGGAACTACTTTTACACGTCCCCTCATTTTTTACACGTCCCCTCATTTTATTCTACAATTTTATTTAATTATTTATTAAACAAATAAAAAAGAAAAAGAAAAAGAAATCCAAAATCAAAGTAAATATCTCCCCCCTTGTTGTTTGTCCCATCCTTTTTAACATACATCCTACCTATAAAGTTAAAGCATGCCAGATAACTGTAGACAAAAAAATATATATTTTTAATGGAAATTATGAAAAGATCTGACAAGATCATAAAAAATATGGGGATCTGCTTTGTTTACATGGAGGAAATCTAATAAAAGCTTTTAAACTCTTGGATTTCGCAAGAAAAGATTTCGATGGCTTGAATTCTGACTCTTTAACTGTCTTTTCCTGGTTGCTGATCATCCAATTGGTGAGTGCTCACAAAATCTAGATTTCATCGTGTAACTATTAAATATTATCGTGCATGTTTAAAATACTAAGTCAAATCGTATAACATTTTACGAGTATCTACGGATTTATTGCACCATTTAATACAAGAACTTAATTAGGAAACATTATGACAATAAATAAAACCATGTCTATACATTCCCAATAAATAAGGTACAGGAGACTAAGTCGGAATACAAGAAGAAAGATCTAGCTGCCTCACTCAAAATTTAGTTGATGGTCTACAATGAAAGATTTAAGAACCATACTATATACTACATAATGTTGAATATGTAAGAATGTATTAGCAACTATTGAAATATAAGCTATTATGACATTTTCTAGTAACTCAAGTCACATATATAACATTTCATGCACATAATTTAGGAGAAACTATGCATTAATCTCACACATTGTCATGTTATTAACAAGAGCGGGGGTTTACCATGCATTTATGTGTGTTATTATGAATAATCATCATTAATTCCGGAATTTTAAAGTATTTTGATATTGGTATTGTTGTAGGTTCATGATGGTTTTGAGCCTTTTTTGCGCATAACATCTTCAATTTAAAGAAGACTCACCGCTATCGAGCTAGAGACTTTTTTTACTATATTCGCTCATGTATCTTTGTTTTCAAAATCTTTATTTTGTGATAGATTACACAAAAAACATGGCATATCTTGTCTTTCATCTTGTCCATTTGTATGTTATACGTACACTAATTTTAGACAATTGCTTTCAACATATACGTCATTTCATTTTATATTTTGGAAGTAGTTTTTACAAAAATTGATATTTTTATATTAATTAATTTTTTATATTAATTATTTGCATTAAGAATGGCTAATGGGTCATAGGTTGACTCGCTTTGTCATGTTGTGATCACGTTGGAATTTTTAGTAAATTGGCCAAATCGAAAATTTAAGAAATTACGCTGGTTAAATTTGAAAATTTACATTCAAGTAAATTGGGAATTTACCTCAAGTTGAAAGTTTAGAAGCATTCGAAGTTGATGAAATAATGATATAAAAAATTTATTTACTTTAAATTATATTTATTTTAAATTAAATAAATAGATAAGAATTAATTAAAAATAGGAGAGAAACCCTAATTTGAGCACCCCATTTCACGCGATCGCAAGAGAGGAGAGGGAGAGAGATTGGAATCCATTTGTGCAACCGTCAACTTTTGAGGTAAAAATCGTGTTATGAAGACTACGAGTAACTACTTTCATGAAAGGACTTCAAAGAATTGTAAGTTTTCAACCTCCAATTTTAAATTCAAAGTTTATGGTGTATTGAAGCATATTTAAAGTTTATTTAAGTTGTTTGGTCGATTGGTGGCAAAAATTGGCAAAGGGGAGCAATTTTTGCGACTCTCTCAACCTGGAAAAAGGCCCAAGTGTCAATCGTTGTGGAGGCTAGTTGACACTTCAAACCTAACACTGAAACATAGAAGTACAAGTGTCAATCGCACACATTTTTATTTCTAAAAGGTATCAACAGATGGGATGAAGTGTCGACCGCTAGTGTATTAGGGCTAAAACCGAGAGGTATGAAGTGTTGACCGGTTGAAAAAAGTGTCGACCCGTGGCTTAAAGTGTTGACTGTACAGTGTTAATTTTTTTTAACATTTTGTTGCTTCAACGAAGTTCACATTCGTCTATAGAGTCCTGGATTGGATTCCTGATCCCGCTATAGGACCCATCTTTGTGTCTCCCTTAATAGTTGAGCAGGATTTCCTGACTTTGGTTTTGTTTTAGATTCAGACCAGTTCATGGATTTCAAGACGATACCAAAGGTGGTAGCTCCGCCTCGCAAGAAGAGAAATCGTTGAGGTAGGAATTTTATACTTTTTCTACTACAATGCATAGTTTTATGGAAACCTATTTTAATGAGTTTTCACTTGTATTAAACATGATAGGGCCTGGTCGTCAACACGTCTGTTTTTACATACAATTATGCACGTTTACCATTGATGCATGATTTTATATTGATATTATGTATATCTTGTGAGTATGAGTCCTTGTGATACTTTGGACAGTTCTCGGTATTAAAGTATTAGGAGGACATCCTAGTATCTCTTCTGCTGCATGAAAGTGATCTTGTTTGCATGTTACGAAAATGGATAATAGGGCGGTGATGATCCGCTACTTGAGTTTCAAATCCCTAAACCTAATTAGAATAAGTTTGAATTTTCTAATTTTATGGGTGGTGTCGCTGCTTGGTCTTCAAATCGTCGGCCACCCTTGTGATTTGGTTGAACCTACGAGTCGCTGTCACCTTGTTATTTTCTCGGACTCACGAGGTGCTACTTGGTCTTTGGATCAACATATTTCTGTGTTAGTATGCCGGAAGTTGTCTTTGTAAGATCCTCCTTTTTCACTAAGGTGATTTTTATATAAAAAGTACGATGATAACATATTTTTGTATAATCGTCTATTTATACGACAATGTTTGACTCACTTTCTCATCGGTGACACGTGGAGCCTATTTTTAATAAAATTATGAAAATTTTTTTTTTTTGAAAATATATTTTGAAAACCATTCTAACCTACTTATGTTTTGGTAATGAAAAGTAAAAGAAGTTTTCGATGCATTGCATTCAATATAACCTACCTGCTAAGTCATTCACTCCAACAACTCCCTTCATTTTTCAGAAAGAACAAGAATAACAAGTAGCGGCAGTTCGCAAGCAGTTCATTTCCTTTATTTCCTTGTTGAGTGTTTTAGTACTTTCTTATGAGAACTTAGTTATATTTGGCCGTATAAGATTAAGTATTTGAACTTGGATCTATAAACCTTATTAAACTGCTTTTATTTTATCGCATTATTACATTTGCAATCACTGTGTGAATCTTAGCTTTTGAATTTTTTTTCAATTCTTTCACTGTAACCTAAACTTTGGGCTTGACAATCAACTTCTTCTCGAGGATCGGGTTGTCTGACTTGATGTTTTGTTAGACTGAGCTCCGAGTTGTGACAATTTTAGGCTGTATTGGACCCATGATTAGGGTAATTGTTTTTTTGTGTATCTTCGATCAAGAAAAAAGGTGTTTTCATGTTCCATGATATATTTGTTAACATAGATCACAATGTCGTGTCTCTGGGTGAAAATTCATAAACCTAACAAGGATTTTTGTTATGTCATGTATGATTATGTGCCTCAATAAGCAATCACACGCTCTCGAGTTAAAAAGCTAATAACCTATATAATCATTTTGTAGGTGAGATATTCAATGGAAAAATGGAGCTAACACGTAGCATGCAAGATAAGGAGAGGTCATTCCATGCATTAAAGTGGGAGTAAGTCGCGGTTACACCTAGTATTAAATGGAAATTTGTATTCCTTTTAAACAAATTATGTAATCTACTTTAATTTTTAATTTTGTCTAAATTACTTAGTAGTTTACGTAAAATAAAGGATTGCATGGCTGCATGCAAGAGGAGGAACACAATTGGACAAGAAGTAAGCGTGAGGGCAAAATTGGAAGAACACTTGCTAGGGCCATCGTGCGCGCACGCGGCTAAGGTTTCTTCTCGAGGTTTCCTTATCTTCTCTATTTTTATGCTAATTAGGTTTAACTTAATTTTGCGATAAGGGAGGCATTATTTAACCTCTCAAAGACTCTATTTTTTGCACTTTTGCTGATTATTAGTAAAGAGCTTATTCTCTCAAAACCGACCCTTAAATTTGGGCACGACGTCCTTCATCTGAGTAGGTTGTTACAAACTGTTTTCCATCTTGTGAGTTTCGTGGAAAATCTTTATTATTGCCACCTTTTCTACCATCGTAGTTGAAGGTAGTCATCCCCGTAAGGTTGCATAAACTCTCATCAAAGCTTTGTTGGAGTGCTTTCTTTAAAGAATAGTCAAAATCCGAAAGGTGCATGCTTATCACCTTTTTGGACCAACAGTGGTGTTTCGATTATATCTTATTCTTCTCTTCAATTTTACCTCTAAAATTTTTAGAGATCATCACTCATTCGTCAAGTAAGTTAGTCATAAATTTTCGTGATTTTTGGAGTTGAATTTATATTGATTTTATTTGTTAGAATCTGGGGATCTTTCGGAGATATTTGATAAGTGTGCACTTTACACACTTATTTGTATTCTTTTATATTTGGTTCAATAAGTTTTTCTCAAGTGTTTGAGAGAATTCAACGTTTTTGGTGTAAGTGCGTAGAAAAAATAAAATTTAGCATGTTAAAGTCTTAACAAAAAGATTTGGATACATCACCAAGCAAAAAAGGAAAAGTTGTGAGAGAAGAAAGATGTCAAACCAGAATGACTGCCGATCGATTGGCCAAATTGGGGTGATCGATCGGCTAATGGTGAAAACTCAATGATGCGGGTCAGAAGAATAGTCGATCGATCATCCACTGGGAGGCGATCGATTGGCTAAATCATAAAAGGTTGATAGAAGAAGGAGGAAAACCAGAAGCTGTGCCAATCAATTGACAACAATTAAGGCGATCGATCGGCTAAAAATGATGAAAAATTAGTTTAAGAAACAAAAACAGAATCACAGCCGATAGATCGGCTACATCTAGGCGATCGATCAGCTGATGCGATCAGAATTAAAACTGAAGACGGCGGTTGTGTTGATCGATTGCATGTTGGAATCAGCACAACCACTGTCTTCAGTTTTAATTCTGATCGCATCAGCCGATCGATCGCACAACCACTGTCCCTCCGATCGATTAAAACTGAATCACAACTGACCAATTGCATGTTGGAATCAGCACAACCACTGTCTTCACAGAGATACATAAAAAATAAATGTGATCTTAGGTTTTGATAATTTTAATCTCAACCGTGATCATGGATTTCGATACCTAATTTAGAACTAGGTTATAAAATCAAGGTTAGAGGCAGCTCTTAAGAGGATCGTTGAAGAGTCATCTAAGGCTAAAAAAAAGAGACATCGCTCGAGACTAGAAGTTGGAGAAATGGAGACTGAAACGGAGGGAGAGCTTGGAGGAGATAATTCTGGATCGACAAAGCTAGTTTTATACCTCATTCTCTTCTGAACTATGAATTTCATTATCATCTTTGTTGTTTCTTGATATTTTAGCATGAACTAATTTTCTTTTATGGAGCGATGATGTAGCCAAATTATGACTGTTTAGTTTTTACTTTAATTCGAGTTGTTAAATTTTTTGTTTCGATATTGTGTTGAGAAAATTATTCTGTTCGAAATGCTTGCGACTACCTGATCAGCAATAGCATGTTCGTCGAATTATTTTGAGATCGAAAAGGAGATAAATAATTTTGCACTGCATAATTTACCATGAAAAGTATGTTAGACTAAATATAGTTAATATATTTATGTGCTATTTTAATTTCTCGTTCTTAATATATTCAATTAATTGTTAGTATTAGAAACCAACAGTTAATAATCCGTTAATTGAATAAGTTTGTCATTATTTAAAAGAGATTGATAAATATATTCGTGAAATTACTATCAATATATAGGAATAGATTTGATAACTTGGATTAGGATTACTAAACATGATTAATTTAGGTGAAATCGTAAATCTTAGAATTTTTCTCTCGTTATATCCAACAATTTTATTTAATTTCAATTTACCTAATTAAATTTTACTGTTTTGTTTTAAATAAAAAACATCAAAATTTTGTTATTCGTTTTAATTTAGAAATAAATTAATTTAATAATTTACAAAAATAGTTGTTGTGGATTTGACTCATACTTTTAAACTTTATTACTTTTGCGAAATATTGACTTACGTAAGATTTTCACAATAATATTCAATTAGAAATCTGAGAGTGAAATAATGCTTGTGATTGAAAACAATCGAACATAAGTCGCTGTAGTGAAAGCGTATCATATGATATCTAGATAGTCTCTTCTTTCTCTTACACCAATGTGGTGGGGTTCAAGACTTGGCATTATTTTTACTTGGATCGTATTCTCTAGAAATGGTGGTGGTGTTATTTGCTATGTACAATACGGTGGAGTATGCATCATTGTTTTCAATACATACTTTGTCGAGGGTTCTTCGAAGCTGTTTTTTAAATGGTAAATTTTTTTAATATAAATCCATGGATGTAGCCCTTTTTCTAATTAATGATTTAAATTAATAAATAAAATCAATTTTATTAATTGGATATAGTGATAGGATCCCTTTTAAGGTTCGTTAGGTCCTTTTTAAGATTGTATTTTTCTCAATGAAAAAGTATGGTGGCCATAATCTGAAATAGTCAAATGTTATTGTGTCTTTTTTTATTATCTTTCATCATAAGTGTGTGATTTTTCCTTTGTCGTGTACTTGTTTTATTTCTTTCATATATTTGGGTTTGTATAATTAATATATGGGGTGACACAATTTACTTTTCATGCTCTGTACTTCAATTTCTAGTAAATTTAATTATATTACACTATCTTATATTTCATATGTGTGGACATGCCTGTATATATTTGTGTCAATTTGTCATAGGTTCTGTCGTTTATACAAATTACAATTTTACATTTATATGTTGCTTTTATTGCGACCCAAAGACGAACTTAATAGAAATGCCGAGTCTAATTTTCATAGAGGATCTGATCACCGACCCAAATTTCAGTTGTCAGAATAAAACTTTAATTGAACTAAGCACTAACCCATATGATATAGGGATAGGTCCACGTAGTGATCACGAGAAATATAATGTGATAAATAAAATCACAGTGCAATAAGATCCAAATATCCAATTTTCATTTATTCTTATACAATAATTATTCAACAAGAAACAAAGAAAGCACTCAAATAAAGATAAAAGGAAACAGAGAAGTCTTTCCAATACCGTTGTTGACCGCTCTTGTGCTTGCATAAAAAGGGAAGGAGTCGTTGGGGGTGAATGACTAAATCAGTAAAAAACTTACACTAAATACAATATATATAAAACTTGTTTTACCTTTCGTCTCAAACCATGGTCAGAATGTCATACAGTTTACATTTATATTTTATAAGAAACCTCTTTCTTTTACTTTAAGAACATACTCTGCGATCAACCAAGACAATTATATCAAAATAAGTAATCATCGTACTTTCATTAAAAAACAATCCTTGTGAAAAATGAGTGTCACTCAAGAATCTTTTTAACACATTATCAGAGAAAGACGATAATTCGAAGATCCAACAACACCTCATGAGCCAGAAAGAAATACAAGTGATGGCGATCCAAAAATCTAACAACATCACCTAGGTTGCCAACAGACAATGGTAAGTGAAAATACAAACTCGTAAAATCATAATCAACAAATATATCCTGATCAGCTTTAGAAATTTGAAACCCAAAGAGCGCGTTATCAGTGCATTATTATTTATTTTTGTGAATATGCAAACAAAACATTTTCAAGTAGCAGAAGATGTGTTGGGATAGTCTTATGATGCTTTGATACCGAAATCATCCAAAACATCAAGAGAATTCATCCTCCAATACATAGCACAATAAGAAATAAAATACGATGGATCAATGATAAACGTGTAAAACACACACACACACAATATATATACGTAAAAACAATGTGCTGACGACTAGGCCATGTAAGGTTATCATAAATGACAATCCACAAAAATAAGGTTTTAGAAAATATGCAATGCAATGCAAAAAATATACCTTAACAATGATCGCTTTTCTTACCAACATGAGCGACTCTCTCGAGAACAATCTCATAATCTATGGAGTTGTTAGAATCTAGCACAAAATCAATGTGAGTAATATCCCTTTGAAACACTAAGGGAATACATGCACAAATCCTATACCAAAATTAGGAACACAAACTCAAAAGAACTATAAACAACCACGACTCTGCAGGAACAAAATTTTCCTTTAATTATAACACTATGCAGGGTTTGGACTCTGCAGGGGTCGACCCTTGAGGGTAAGGATTGAACAGTGTTCAAAGTTATTTGAAGAGAAGTCAACTGATCCTATCGACCCTTCCAGGCAGGGGTCGACAGCTTCAAAAAAGAGTCAACCCTTACCCCTCTCAGATTGGTAGAAGTTGGTCAGTCTCAACAAGTGTCGACCCTTACATCGTTGGGGTTTTCTGAGAATAGACATGTATTGAATCAACAATGGTTAACCATTGCTCGGTAAGTGTCGATCGCTGCAACGATTTTCAATAAAGAAAGATCGTGAAAACATGCCTTCTTTCGTTGTTTCTCACCTCAAATCAATGCACAAATCAACATAAACTTTTAATATCATATAAATATCAAAGTGCAAGTTTCCATGCTCGAATTCGACCTTAATATTAACCTAAACTACCAACTTAAAAACGAGAAGAGAAACCAACTTATTCTCAAAGTTGCTCCACAAAAGTTAATAATCTTAGCATTGATAACACAATTCCACTTTCAAAACTCGGGAAATCTCACTAACACTCATCTCCCTCTTTGGCTCTCTCTCGCTTGCTGTCGGCAGAGCAGGGAAAAGAAGAGGAAGAATTTCCTTCCTTCCTTTCCTTGAAAATAAGATTTTAAATTTTTCAAATTAATTTTATTTATATAAATAATATTAAAATATTATATATTTATGAAATTCTTTAAAATTCTTATTTAACAAGACTTCAAACACTCCCAAATTTTACCAAGTGTAAATTTCAAAATGTCCAACATTATTTTCTATTGCTTAACCAAGTGGTAATTCCCAAATTTACTAGGTTTTACAAATTGAACAAAAAATCATTTGTGGCCACAACACAACAAAAACAATTCAACATCGAATAATGCAAAAACTTTACTCGAAATATAATTAATATGAAAATGACTACAACAATTAAGAAAAACAATTATCGTCGACGTATGACATGCCAAGGAGACCAATAACTCAATCACAAACAAAGACCTTTGCTTTACTTAATTTCCTTACTCATGATTTTATGTCTTTTGCATGTGATGATTTCCTTAAGTATTATTCTACACGAGAACCTAGTTCAATGTACATGGATCAATCTATACACATTTTGACTTAGAATGCATGGATGGATTCAACTCAAAGCCAAAGGGGAATTTGTCTTCCCGATAACAACAACGTGTAACCATTATCTTGTATTTTTCCTTTTTTTTTTTGTCAAACACCAGTCTTTATATTTTGGCAAACACTTAGCCATTTATATTGTATGCATACATTAGATTGTGTGATTAGGATTAGATGTATGATGGTGGCTTGGTTTTGGTTTTAAACTTCATGGTTCGGCTCACACATGGAATCACCAGCACCTGAAATTCATTCCATGCAAGAACCGATTCAAAGTAGCACCAAGGATTGATGATTTGGCTCATGCAAGGATATCAAGTTGTGTGCACAAGGATGGATGACGTGGCCATGCAGTGCCATTGAACTAATCAGCACGGAAGGGCCACCAATAGTCGGATGTGCATGCTCGGATCACCATCTCGACTGCTCATCTTGGCCGCTTGCATCAATGGCTCAAAGTTCCCCATTTTTCAAATTCAAAAACCCTAACCAACCATCTCAGGACTCTATATAAGCATTGCTATTAGTGTGTGTAAAAAAAAAAAAACTTTTTTCCAAATTAATACAAAACTCTTTTTCTTCTAACCAAGATAGTTTGGATTTATCGAAAGGTAAGTCATGATTCTTTAAACTGTGAGGAGTGTGCCTTTATTGTTCAACAAGCTCAAAATTGCTTGGTGAACTCTTATCATCTTCCTCTCCTCTCTCATTAAGAGTTTAAAAGGTTAAGAAGGTAGATATCGATCTCCAAAAGTTATTGTCTTTCCAAGGGAAGACATGCACCGAAAAGCATAACATATGATAGCTCTCTCGGTCAACCTAGGGTTCTTCACACTTCACTTATTTCTACCTCATATTTTCAATATCCATTGCAAGGTTCTATTCTTCACACAAACACACACATTTAAGCTCTATTTGGCATTATTTGGTGTCCATTTCCATAATCATTTCTCTCATTCTGTGTGCTGTTTCTTTGGTTTCACTCACACCCGAGCACATAGGATATTAGTGGGTATTAACTTAGATCTTTGATGTCATTTCTGTGTCAACGTAGGGGTATCTATATTGAACGACATATACATCATAGTTTAAAAACTTGTATTTTGTAAGATACAACAAATAAAACCCATCATATTTTGTTCAAAAGCACTATGTTTTTATACTATTTGTGTGTTAGTTTTGCATGTTTACTTTATGCATACATGATATTTGATTTCATATATAACAAACCTCATATTGTTTTTGGGTTATACTGAGGCCAAAACAACTAGGGTTTGTTTCTTTACACCTTCTGTTGTGTGAAAGTGTTTTCTAATACGTGACGTGGATTGGGATGTTGATGACATGTCTTTGGAATCGAAGATTTATATCTTGCCATGCTGTTTTGTTGTTGCAATTGACATGAGATTGATTGATATTGAAGCACTCGTTCTTTCTCTCTTACATGTTTGACTTATCGACGGATCGTTGTCATTCCTTTCTTAAGAGCTTTTCAAGCAATCGAAGTGCAAAGGTTTGTGATTGACACTGTTTTTTCTAGAGCAGATTTTCTATGAAAATAGTGGAGACATTGTTTTATATATAACTACCTATGTATGTAGTAATATTTTCGAAATCTGCGTAACCAATGGTTCATGGAAACAATTTTAAAATAGCAAAAAGATTTTGATGAATGTAAATCCATACATTGTGTTTTTTCATTGACTTATCATTATAAAATGAAATAATAAAAGCAGTTTTCTCACACGTTAGAGTACAGTATATGATTCGATACTGAATTAGTTACTCATCTCAAGATGCTCCCTCATTTTCCTAGTTAAGAATTGAGATGGCTAGGAGTAGAGATTGTGGAAGAGCTACTTTGGTTTTCCATTCTTTCTTTTAGCGTTTTTATTTCTTTTCTTGGTGATGCATATTTTATTTCTTTGAATTCGTAGAATTAACTAACTGGTGTTAGATGTTTCTTCCTTCATGCACAATACTTCTTTTCTATATTATATTGCACTATCTTTGTATTCTGTAATCACTATGTGGACCTTAGATCATCTCATGTGAATTATGAATTTAATTTTAGTTAAGTATTCCGTTGCGAATCGAGTCTTTAGTCATTCGATCCGGTGTTTTGCTGGGCTTGCTCCGAGTTGTCACATGTAGTCGTATACTCATATAAATAATTTTGACTTGTAATCTTGTGCTCTTTTAGAGAACACCAAAAGAATACATTCTAACAACTCTTGAGTGTAGTTGATACAATGCGAAAATGACTTGCATTCTTAGCTAATTGGTTGTTATTGGTTTAATGACTTGGCATTAGTCATGTCTGATGTCTCTTGCTATGTTTCATAAAGAAATAAAGGAGTCATTGATTTTTCAAGTGCTATATTATTATTTTAAGTTCGCACTTTGAATAAATTTCAGATATTTTTATAATTTTCTTTTCTTAAAACTATTTGAAAAATATTATTTGGTATAATAGTTTTCAGTAACTTATTAAAGGAAAAACAATATCACATTTTTTTCATATTATATCGGCTACGTATCAAAATATTATGTAAAAGAAGAATTTATGACACAAAAATAGTTTGACTCTACAAGTACAAATATCAACATTTAAATTGTATACATAAATTATATATGATATTATATCTATTAGTATTGTTATTTACATTAATCCATCCTTACTAATTTCTCTTTTTTCTTTTATAGACATTTATTTTATATGTATTCAATATTTTTATTTATTTCACATTGATTTACCTACAAGAAAGAAAATTATAATTTAAATATGATTTGTTTTCTTAAAATACATGTTTATGTCAGCCAAATTAATGGAAGACTCTTAATTAATGAATAAATTATTACCGAATGGAGGGTGATTAAAATGAGGAATGACACCGGAGACACTAATGATTGAGTAGTGATTGGGGAAGCTTCGTGCTAAGCTTCATTAATCAAAGTCGACGCCTATGTGGCATTCTTTGCAGCGTACGAAGTGGAATGATTCTTTTGAATTATTGAACTCTAAATGGAAGTTTGACATGGGAATAACAAAATTCACATTAATTAACTAATAACATTTTTTTTGTTTGATCAAGGATATCTCTTACCAAAACGATTAATTACTCTCTGGTTTGGAGTGGAAGAGAATTTATTCTAGGTTATTTGTAATAAAACTCTCTCAACGAGTGAGCTTTCAGAGGAGAATTGAACTTATATTGTCACTCGAAACGGTCAAGGATACACAGTTACATCAATCGATCGTTTGATAATATTAACTTTAGAGTTTAATTAATATAAATAAAATAAAAAATAATATTATATTTATTCTGTTATTCTACTCTCTTAAAATATTCAACGATATATCAAACAATAATTGGTGCAATTAAAATGTAATTAATATAATCAATTAAAAATAAATTAGTTATATAAGGTATTGTTTAACACATCAACGAGTATTTTAAAAATAGTAAAATAACATAGTAAGCATAAATAAAACACTAAAAATATTGAACTTTTTTTTATAATCAAACAGCAACTATAATCATGTTAAAATATTAATTGAACTTAATAAATTTATATAATTAAATATAGTGTTATAAATCTTTGTTGGGTATTATACTGTGATCTTTAAAATATTCATGATAACATTTTATTTTATTATCTTTATTTTCGAAACAAAACCCAATAAGGAAAACACCCCCTTGACAACCTTTTTGAAATCTTGGTGTATATATATTACAGACGGATTGAAATAATCTTCACTGAGTTTACTACTACCAAGTTCTTTCCCTCTCTCTCTCTCTCTCTCTCTAGTGACAGTATGTCTGTTTCCTCTGCATCTTCCACTCTCTTACAAGATCTTCTTGTGGAATTTCACTCAAGAAGATTGCTTCTACACACTCCTCTGCGAGACCCAGATTCAGCCTCTCCTCCATCTTCTTCTTACTCAACCTCCAATGGCGGAGACAACAGCTTCGATACCAACGTAGTTATGGTCCTCTCCGTCCTCCTCTGCGCTCTCATCTGCTCACTCGGCCTAAACTCCATCGTCAGATGCGCTTTGAGATGTTCCACTTTCCTTTCTTCCGATTCGGCATCTTCCACGCAATTATGTTCAACAGGGGTTCAACGAAAAGCCCTGAAAACATTTACGATAATAAACTACTCCAATGAGCTTAAACACCCTGGACTAGACTCCGAATGCGCCATTTGTCTATCGGAATTCATTGCCAGCGAGCGGATTAGGCTTTTACCGAACTGCAACCATGGCTTCCATGTTAAGTGTATAGACAAGTGGCTGAGCTCCCATTCTTCATGCCCTAAATGCCGGCATTGCCTCGTAGTTACATGCAGGAAAATCGTTGGCTGTGCAGACCCTAGCCCTTCAGAACGGCCCGTTCTTCCCCAAGAAACCATTGTTGCTATTTCCCCTCTCCATCCAGAAGCTTTCATACGTAATTACAGGTGAAGTTTCAGTTAGTTTATCACTATTCTATGTACCCTTCTTTTTTTTTGCCTTCTTTATAGTATATACATACATATACGTATGTACATAACTGCATAAATTTAAGGGCTTGGTGGAGTTTGGACTGTTCTCAAAGGAAGAACTTGGAACAGCAATTTCATTAGATAGGAGATTTAGAAAATTAGAGAAACGTTGCTAGTGATTTTGTACATAGAATTTGAAGTGGATTTTGTTTTTCTTTCTGGGTCAAGTGTATAGATCTGTGTGTAATAGTATACATCTTTTGTGAATGGTGAAATTGAATGATTAAGTACATAAAGAACATCGATTCTAAGTTTTAGTACAATTTTCATCGCAATTTAAAATTTAATTATAGTTATTATAATCAATTCTTCTAATTTTATGATTTTCTATTCCATCAAAAGTTGAACTCAAAGTACAAAACATGGGGTTTGATGATCTTGCTGGAATTGGTTTAATGTTGAAAGAGGGAATCAATGAGGACATATCCTAGATTTGAAAGTAAAATGGCCAATATGCTAACTCCACTAATACCCTTTTGTGTTTTGCCTTTTCCCTTCTTGATAGTTGACAGATATAATAAAGAAAGTAAAATTCAATTCTTTTCTTTCTAACCCAACTAAATTAATGAAATACAAATGAATATCTTGTAATTATTTTGATCTATAATCTTAAAAAATCAATCAACAGGCTTCTTCTTTCACTTTTTGCAAACTAAAAACGAATAAGAGAGAAAGAGATATTTAATTTCAGTGAATCTCACTTTTATTTAGCGAAAAGAAATGGAGATGTGTGGAAGATATGGAAGATGAAGATGAAAGCACTTACTCATGTTTCTTATCGAATCAAAATTAAGGAAAAGGAGGATTCTGTATCTTAGTACAGTCACATGTATTGTCTTCGGAAGCCCACTAACTAATCACTTCTTCTTCCAACAGCCAGATACTGATTTGCTCACCAAAACCATACTCTTATCGTTCCACCAATGTTAATTGATTATAATAAAAATAAGGATATATCAAGAGCTGTGGTTAAGTCTTGAATGAAGTTTAGTTTAGATTGAGAGTGAACTTTGTCTTGACTGGTTTTATTTGGTTTCGTTATGTGACCACTCAAAGGCGGGTCTAGAAAAAAACATCATGTCGAACAACCTGATTGTTTGAGAGAATCCGATCGCTAAGCCTAAGGTTTGGTTTACCACTAAGATTCAAACATAGAGTGAGCTTTAACTTACACTAGAAGTACAAGTCCATATAAAGATCACACAATTATAATAATGCAACCAATAAAATCCAAATAGTGTTGTGCAAGAAAATAAAATGTGTAATATCCAAATATAAAATTACAAACTAAAATGAGAGAAAAAGATAAATATAGTGGATCTCAACAAGAAGAAAAATAAATCGCTCGAGATGGAAGGAAAGAAAATCTCCTTCTGCAAAGAGCTATCTCCCGCTTATACGAAGTTTACCTAGAAAAATGGGAAGTCTTTTGGAGTGAGTGATTAACTCAATAATGATAAAATTTAACGATAAATTTAAGAAAATGTGTGACAATGTCAAATATAAAATAATTTTACAGAAAACAAACAGCAAAACAAATAGTAAGGCAAACAATAGAACTTTCCACTATATAGTGGTACATAAGTATAATAGGCACTACTATATATCACGAAAAAAGCGAGAGAAAATGAAATCATTCACAGACTACGAGAACATCATGTCATCAACATATTAATAACAATGATAATAGGTAATTGCTAAATCCATGAAAATAAGACACTAATCAGATTTAAGAGTTTTTGTCCAAATACATGACACAATGTCTTATTACTCTAGTTAATACAATCAAACATATTCTTTGAGGACCGAATGTGGGTAAGGAAAACATCACTTCATCATAGGTTGATCAATCTTACGCCAACCAGTCGAAACGTGCTGTTGGGAAGAGACATCAAAATTCATATAATCGTCAGAACCTTGATATACGTGCGAAATAATCGAAATACAATTTGGACAAATGGAGGCCACTATTGCGTTCAGAATGAAGAAACAAATTAGTATATGAGGACCATTAAATCACTGAAGTTATCAGGGAGTTTGAAATGACAGTCAAAGTTTTTGCCATGTTGGCCTTCAATGCCCAGTCAACGAGTCAATGCCACATCATGTTGTTCTACATTTTTCCTTAGAATATACGTTATTTCATGCTTTTATTTAGATTTGTGTTGAGAGGAAAAATATATCACAAACGTATTTATCTTATTGGTGGATAGTTAAATTTAAGGTGTATATAAATTTATGTGAATAAGATTTTTGGATGTTGTTTTAATCTGACTCATGTGACATTGAGACTAAGTTTATAATATCGTGTCAAAATTATTTTCTTTTAAATAATTACGAAGGAACTGATGGAGGTATGAATCTAGGTAATTTGGTAGAATCCTAGAACTTAAGTACAATCTCGCTATTCGAAGGAGATGCTGCAGCGATGCTACATCATTTATAGTAAAATTCATGAATGGATAAAACGACCTCAATCAACTGTTTAATCAATTTGAATTCCATTTTAATTTAATTCGGTCAATTATATGATATTTAATTATATTAAATCTATTTATTCTATTATCTATCATAAATCTATATATCTTTGTTTATTGTGTGAATCAATTAAATCTACGCTGTCCTCGTGAGATCGACAACTTTATCTTATTCTATATTACTTCTGGGCGATACAGATACTTGCGTGTATATTTTGTCAACACAAAGCACAAAGAGACATCGTCCTTCTCACAAACAACACATGACACTAAACAAAGATGCATTGTCATGAATAAACCTTTACTTAACAATTCTTACAACTAAGATCTTAAATTTTTCAATTTTATTGAGATTCTCATGGTTGAAATTGAATTAAAAACCATAAAGTAGTAAATGTAGAACTTAATATACAGGTCAGGTGCAAAGCTAACAAGCCACCAGGGAACACATCAAACACTCTTAGTAATTATAACACATGGACCTTGTCTTACGGTTTCATCGACCCAAAACGATCAATCAAACATTTATGCACAACTCCCGTCTTTGATAATCACCCATGCAACTTTGATAATAAGATTGATTGATACTACACGGGGGCCTCTGTAGTAAATGATAGCTCAATCTTCTTGCGAGATGAGGGAATTTCCTTTAGACAAGATTCAACCATAGCTTTCAATTTACCAGAATCCTAAAAGAACTTGCATCAAACAACTCTAACAACAAAACAATCGAGCTCTCGTAGAAGTTAATATAAAAATAAGAGACAACTAACTCAAACACAAATTAGATGGCACTACAAACACTAACAAAGTGTTGAGCATTCATGGTGGCTCAAAAACCCTCATTGTCAAACCTAACACAGAAGCAGAGACAACGAAAACTACAGCAGTTATTAAATGGAACTGAACAAGATGGAACAAGAGACAAATCAATTGATCTTCATATTCACCTAGGCAAAGAACTCTCAGGATCGACAAAGACATCAAGGAAAATTTTGGGGAATGGTTAATTGGATATCGATCCATCTGAAAAACTACTATCAAATCTGTTTGATTTAACATAAGAAATTATCGCGATAATTTCATGAATTAAGTGTGAGACTATCACAACTCTACCATCATCACCATATCTTCTCGAGCTAATTCACACAAAACTTCAATTAAGGCAATCCTTTACATTGTGATGATTTTAAGAAAAAATGTTCTTGAATAGATCCCACTCCATGGAGCGTACACTATTTGTTGTCTAAATGTGACTCTATGAGCCTGCAGTCTTATCCTAAGAATAACAAGTTACAACATTACACAATAACATTTATTACTCAACAAAGAAATTAAAATTTCGTGTCCCAGGCGAGTACACAGACTCATATCAGTGAATAAAATTTCTATTTTACTTTCTCTTTAAAAGAATTCACTTAAAATTTTAAAATCACTTCGTTAAAAACGCACTGCAAAAATCTTAAAACCATAAGTGTTTATTAAAATAAAATCAATGATATTAAATGGTCATTTAAAAATAATACTTAATAAAGTCATCATATATAATGAAATCATAAGTGGTATAAAATCTCTTTTAAATCAAATAGAAATAAAATATAAGTTTTTTTCTTCATAGTCTCTGAATCACTATTTGCATTAACACCATGTAACCTTGCCATGAGAGTACTTTTTCAACTGCAATTTTCATTCGTTTCTTTCATCATATATACATCATAAAATTTCTCACCTACATCACAAATTTTCAATAATAAGCTTAACGCTCAGTAAGAGATTCATAAACTATCATGAACATGTATGTAGATGCAATTTTTGTGAAAACAATCTTATTGTTGTTCTTGCTCAATGAGTTTCTTGTTCTTGCTTTAGTTTCGATATACAGTCTATTTTCTATATCTAATTCAATCTAGGAAAGTGAAAAGACATCTTATGATCTCATCTTATTGGACAACCAACTTATAATCCCGCCTCACAATAAAAGTTACGTTTATTCAATCCTTCTCTCGTCTTATTGTATTTATGTCTTTCTTTCTTTCTTTCTTAACAGAAATTCTTTTTCATGATGCATGAGTCATGCATAAGCATACAATGCAAAACATAACATATTCTCGAGTCAATTCACATATTCTTTCTATTCAATCACAACTTACTAGTATCATAAAAGTATTAATATTTTTATATCCATCAAATCATTAAAAAAAGCATATCTTTGAGCGACATCATCATCAATATAATTATATCATCTAATAAATCTCACAATAAAAAATCTATATTATAACACATCATCGAGCGACGTCATTCTAATTATCATTTAACAATAAATTACAATCAAAAGTTTATACTATAACACATTCTCGAGCGTCATCATCATTGATATAATCATAATGTAACACCCTGTATTTTAGTGGTAACGATTTTTGGGTTGCCGGGGCGATAAGTAGCGGGGTTCAGGTCAGAATTGAGAGCGAAAAATTTGTAAGGTTAGGTGGGGGATTAATTCGAGGTTTTTGTAGGATTCTGCCTGAGCGCAACCCAAATGATAGTTTAACTGAACGATTAAAGGTGAAGTCAAAATGGTAATTTGAATTAATTATATTAATAATATAATTATTATAAGAGAAAGGAAAGGGAAGAAGAAATCTTTCCCTTCTTCTTCGTTCACCGAGAGAAAGAGAAAAGAGGGGAAGCCCTCCCGCGGCGATCTCCCCCCTTCCGACGATGGTCAACCAACGACGATCTCAGTTTTCCACTCTATTTCAACGATAAGGTGGATTTTTGAGAAATTTGATGGATAGGGAATTAGGGTTTTAAGGTTGAAGTGTTCGTTGGAGTTATTATCGATTGTTGTAGAACTATTAATGATAAATGTGATAGATTGACGAAGAATGTAATGACTTTTGCTGAAAGGCCGAAGAGGAAGGATTTTAGACCCTAACACATGTTCTGTTTTTGGATTTCTACCTTAGCTGCGGTTAACCGTTTTAAATTCTATTTTAGTATGTTAAACTAGGTTATTAAAGGAGCGTTTGGCCATAGAATTATTCGATTCCGATAACCGACGCAAAAGTTATGAGCGTCGGAAGGTTATACCAGGTTTTGGACGGCGTCAAGTTAGCAAGCGTTTTTAGTGAAGTTAAGTTAGTGTTGATGGTTTTAGTACGTAAGATGAGTTCTAAGATGAGTTTTGACAAATTTTGGTTTGTTTTAGGTTGAGGCATTTTTGGCAAAATTGTGCGTTGATTGAGCTTAGCACGCCAGGTAAGTAGTGCATGCATGTGCGTTACCCAGAAGGGCCTACACTATGGAACGATATGGTTTGTTGCATGTTGATATGTGTATTTACTTTTGTCATGCATCATGTTTTTGAAAAGTTGTACGAAAAATGAATTTGATCATGAATTTAAATTGTGGAAGGTTGTGACATGTGATGGTGATGATGACATGTGTGTGGGCAGCTTTGGCCTCGTTGCTGGGGAGACCGGGACGTTAGCGACGTGGCAGGGTGTAGTGTGGCGCGATGTTCATGCTCACCTTGCCATGGCTGCTGCGGATGTGGGTGTGTGTGGCAACTGTAGCCTCGTTGCTGGGGAGGCCGGGACGGGGGCGATGCGTTAGGGTGTAGCGTGACGCTAGTTTCACCCTCACCCTGATGTGGTTGTTGTGTGGTGACGCGGGTGTGTAGCTTGGGGGTTTTGTTGCTGGTAGTCCGGGACGATGATGACGTGCTAGGATGTAGGGTGGCGCTAGGTTCATTTTCACCCTGGTGCGGCTGCACTATGCGTCACAGACGACGATAACATGAACGTAAGAGTAGAGACTGCATGTGATAAGATTGCATTGTCGATTTTACTTCTCATACCGCATTACTTACTGAGCGTTAGGCTTATGATGTGTGTTCTATAGTGTAAGTGCAGACATTGTTGCTGGTGAGTCTCGAGAGCCTAGTCCTGAGGCGTAGGACGGTTAGCGGCGTGCAACCGAGGCACTAGACGGCGGATTGTTAGAACGACCCAACCCGTGGATATGGTAGGTAGGGATAAGGTGTTTTGGTTGATTTTGCGACGCACATGTTTATTCCATAGTAAGAGCAGTATTGCTCTATACTGTGGACTTTCTTCGTTTATAGGTGGTGTTAGGGTAGATGAATCTCCATAGGTGGATTTAAATATTTTGAGTACACTTACGTAGTCGTTTTATCTCCTCTTGACTATATAGTTAAATTTTTAATGATAGTAGATATTTTAACAGTGTGCTCAGGTTCTAAACGCAAGTGTAGGTCGTTTTGATATATAAATATACTTGGAGTTCTTGGAGGGTAAATGTTGGTTTTAGATTTGACGGTTTTAAATGGATTGCTATACGTTTTCTATAAAAATTGTTTAGTTCAGCAGAGTTTTCTGATGTGAAGTGTCGACCTGTAGGCTTAGCGGTCGACCGAACTTAGCAGGTGTCGACCCCAAGGTTCGACCGATGTAGTCTAGATGGTATTAAAGTGTCGACCCCTGTGGGGAGGTGTCGACTGGTGAGTGCATTTCTGAAGGAGGTGTCGACCCCAAGGTTCGACTGATGTAGTCTAGAGGGTATTAAAGTGTTGACCCCTGTGGGGAGGTGTCGACCGGTGAGTGCATTTCTGAAGGAGGTGTCGACCCTGAGCTTCGACCGATGCAAACAGAAAGGGTTAAGGTGTCGACCTGTGTACGTAGGTGTCGACTGGTAGTGTAAAGTGAGTGAAAGTGTTGACCTCAAAGATCGACCGACACGGGGAAAGAGGAATGAAGTGTCGACCGGTATTCATAAGTGTCGACCGGGCAGTTTCTTGAGTGGGAAAGTGTCGACCAACGGTGTCGACTGATAAAAACAGAGATAAATCAGGTGTCGACCAGTGCTTGTCAGGGTCAATCGAAAATGATTTTATGTTTTGAAAATTTTGAAATTATTTTTAAATGTATTTTAATCAAAGTTTTCCGCTGCAACGATTTTAAACATGTTCAAAAATATTATTTTAAGTCAATAAACAAAAGTTTTAAATTTTTACACGAATTTTTCCATGCATGTGTGTGTGGGTCATAGTCGAGGGAGAGCGGACCAGAAATCAACGAGCCGATTTTTGGAGCGTTACACATAAAACATAAATCAATCGTAAACATCATCCTATCATATAGATTAATAGATCTTCAGGTCATTAATACAGTTTTAAGACTCGTAGCACATATATTGTATCATACAAGAGAGGTAGAGGTAGAAATCCAGTCGGAGACACAGCAAAAGTAAGAAAAAAAAAAACAAAAAAAGGGCCGACACCCTGACTTACATTAAGTTTCGTCACGATGCTAAACACCTTGGCACTCAGACATGTTTGTGTCAGCACCTTGATGTTGACTCTTCAGCCTCAATGTCACACAAGTCAACATTCTGGAAAATTGTTTAGCGTCGCAGCTTTGTGATCTTTATTTCCATGACCTTGCAAACAAATTCTTTTGTGCCTCAGCCCCGTGGGGCTCCATGTTGTGGTGCCCTAAATGCAGTAGCTTGGATTTTAGCAGCGTAGCTCCATGTTGTGGTGCCTCAACCTTTCTTGATTGCTCAACAGAAAAAATTGATAATTGAGCCCAAACCATATATTTATCCAATATTTTCTTGTGTCAAAAAAATTCTGTTTTTCAATTAAAAAATGAAACTTTCAAAAATCCGAATTCAAAATGAATTTAGGAGAATCGGGATAAATCTTGGCCCCTTGTAAACTAAACACTCATCCATTATAATTTTGAGAATTTCGCATTTCTATAGCCTAAATCAAGTTTCCCAATTAAAGTCTTAAAAACATGTTAAATATGAGAAACTATCACCAATTCATCGTACCCTTGAAAATCCTTTGAATTTTTAGTGACATTGACCATCCAATAACAGTGATCAAACATGGTTTCAAGGTCACACCAAATCTAGATTGGGTTTACAAGTTAGGTTTTCAAATCTATAAGAAAGGATGACGGGCCAGATCGTTTGGCTCGGCGGGCTGGCTCATTAGCTCACCCTGCATCCCGCCCGCTTGCGGCCTGCCCTCTCTCTCTCTCTCTCTCTCTCACTCTCTCCGTCTTCTTCGCTTGTAATGTGCAGTGCATCATCAGCTTCGTCACCTGCTATAACCAGAGAAAAACCTTCATAAGCTGTCGATTTTATTGAGGAACAAAACAGACACCATTTGTCTAACAAAGACGAGAAAGTTCATCGTTGTTATAGGCAAAGTCATGCTCCATAACTCTTTCAGCTCTTCCACAATGTGTTAGGAAGCAAAGAAAATCAAATGAAAATGAAGAGAGAGAAAGTTAAATGATGGAAAGTCTGTGTTTTTACTTGAAATGCACAAGGGGATTTGTGGGGAGATATATTTGGTTCTAGAAATAGAGTATGTGTGTGAGGAAGATAAAGGAGATAAAGAGGAAAGCAAATTGACCATAAAATGACGCTGACGATGACTGCGACCTTTACTGTGCAGGAGTTAGAGAGAAAGAGAAAAGTGAAAGGGAAAGGGAAAGGTTAAGAGAGACAAAATGACCTTGAGAGAAAAAGAAAAGGGAGTGAGAAAGGCCTTAATCTCTTTCCTCCCTCCCTCAAATTTTGCACTTGCTTCCCTCATTGGCCCAGCCCCAGCAACGCTACAACTTGCAACATCAATGATCGTCTAACAACCGTTGCTGAAATGCTGGTTGCTCTCTCTCTCTCCCTCCAATATGACTGTTACTCTGCCTCTGCTTCCCCCCAGGTCCCAGCCCCAGCACCAGTCATAAAAACGACCTCTCTCTCTCTCTCTCTCTCTCTCTCTCTCCCTCCCTCCCTCCTATTTTGCAGCAGCAATGGTCAGCCTCTGCTTCCCCCATGCCCCAGCCCCAACAACAGTCATAAAGACGACCGTTGCGTTTCTCTCTCTCTCTCTCTCTCTCTCTCTCTCTCTCTCTCTCTCCCTCCTATTTTGCAGCAGCAGCTAGCAAAGGTCAAAAGACTGTTGCTTTTGCTTCCCTCAGCCACAGCAATTTACCCAATTGCTCCCCTCCTCTTTTATAAATTCTCTTCCCCTACCTTCATTTTTCTTCACCAACTCTCTTTCAATTCATTTTTCAATTTGTTCTCAATGAAATTGGTGCTATTAATCAATTTATCTTCTTTTACAATTCACTATTTTCCTCATTCAACAAGGTAAATTTTAGTTTTTTTTTTTTTTTACATATATGATATATTTAGATAATTTTTAATTGTTATTATATTAACTAAATTTTTTTTACGTTTCGTATACGTGGAATTGATCAATTCACACAACCTACAAGCTTTTGTTGGATATTTATTTTATAGTATCAATTTATTATTAAAATTTAATTTTATTTATTATAAATCCTCACAATTATACTATTGATGATAATGATGACATAGAAAAAATTAGAGAAATAATTCTTATATTTTCTGTGAGACAATCATCTACACAAACATTCACTTCACCTAGAAAAAGAAAACAAAAAACTTTTAATGTATGGAAACATTTTGATTTAAAAATGTTAAAACTACGGGCAAAATAAAAAGTAGAGTTCAATATAAATACTGTGCTAAAAATTTTACTTATACTTCTGGTAGTTCTACTAGCACCATTGGTATACATTTTCAAAAATATCACTTAAATGTTGAGTAATGAGATTCAACACAATCTCAATTAAATGTTAGTGGTGGTGACATTTTCACATATTTACAAAATAGAATGAAATAAGGAATAACACAACTTATAGTACAATACGAGCTGCCTTTATCATTTTTCGATAATGAAGTGTTTGAAAAATTTATGAAACAATAGGCTACTTCTAGTTTTAAACGTGTCATTAGAAGTACTACGACAAGTAATATCCTTAAAATATTTATAGATATGAAAAATGAATTAAGACTTTTTCTTAAACACTCTTTCAATGTCTATTTGCATTACTTCTTATTTATGGAGTGCACGTAATGTTATTGATTATATACTAGTAACATCTCATTTTATTAATGAATCTGACAAATTAAATAAAAGAATTTTAAGATTTCGTAATTGTAAATATCCTCATTCTGACAGCACCATCTGTATATTTATTATGACAATATTGCAAGAATATTATATTAAAGATAGAATTTTTAGCATAACTCTTGATGATATTAGTGCTAATGATATTGTTATTTCTCAATTTAAGAATTTTTTACAATTAGATATTACTCGTGTAGCACCCCGAGAACCCACATGTTCCCGGTGCCCTCACTACGTCTACACATTGTGACATACAGAGACTCGACGCGAACTCACTTAATTTAATATCACTTTCATTTTCAAATCATATACAAAAGAACATTTGTAAGTATAAAAATTTTTTTGACTCGATTCGAAAACAACTCACGCCACGAATAAGGAACGCGAAATCTTCAATATAAAATACGTAGTGGAAAAAACAATTTAAAGTAGTTTAAAAATAAGACGACGAGACGTAAAATTCTAAGAAGGAGTCCAACACACGCCTCGTGCTACCCAACACTGTGCTGCGCGCCCGAGTAGCGGCGCCACGCGCCCATGGTCCCGCGCCGCGTAGTACATGAGCGCACACTCGACCTGACGCAGCTTGCCCCGCGCGCGCGCCCACGTCCCCACGTCCTCTTGGCGCCGCACGCGCCAACTTAACACCGCCGCGTCACGCGCACGCCCACAGCGCCGTGTGCCCCACGTACCCTACTTCCGTGCAGTACGTCTGCACGCATGCCCTCACCCGACGCCGCACGACCCGTGCGCACTCGCAGGGCCGCATGCTCCGCGCGCCTGCGGTCATGCTGCGCTCCCTCGCACACAGCCACTCCTTCACGCTTCACCGCGCAGAGCCCGACCTATTCCGTACCCTCTCGACTCCCGACCTTTCTCCCAAAATTTTGGCAGAATAACTCTTAAAAATTGGTTATCCCAAAATTTAAACCCTGCACACAGTTCACCAGAAGTCTTAAAAATATCCATTCATCAAACTATCCAGAGAATCCTCATAACAAAATTTACGTTTAAAGACAACAAAATCTATCAACTACAAATGAAGAAAGTCCACAGTATAGAATAATGTCATACTCCAACATATAAAAGTACACACGCGTCTCCAAAACACCATAACACTCTATACAATCCTGTACAACCGACGCCTATACGAACTCATCTGCCCACATAAATATCCCGACACAAAGTAACAACCCGAGTAAATTTCACTACCACCTACCATCTCTACGGGTCGGGTTGCCCTAACAATCCGCTGTCTGGTGCCTCGGTCGCACTCCGCCAATCGTCCTACACCTCAGGACTAGGCTCTCGGGGCTCACCAGCAACAATGTCTGCACCTACACCAAAGAACACACATCATAAGCCTAATGCTCAGTAAGTAATGTGATATGAAAGTAAAAACCGACAATGCAATCTTATCTTCTACACTCACACTTATGTTGTCACATCTATGACACGTAGTGCAGTCGTACCAGGGTGAAAATGAACCTACCGCCACATACCACCTGACACGTCGCCACCGTCCCAGACTCCCCAGCAACGAGGCCTACAAGCTACACACACACATCACCACACAGCAACCACATCAGGGTGAGGGTGAACTTTGCACCACACTACACCCTGATACGCCGCCCCCGTCCCAGCCTCCCCAGCAATGGGGCCACAGTTGCCAGACACACATTTCGCGACAGCCTAGCCGGCCCACTCCTCGAGTGAAATCCGCGATTGGTGAGGCACCGGCCCACATACTAGCAGGATCCGCGGTACCACTATCCATCATCCTCACCGCCGACATATACACGCCGCGTGACGGCCCAGCCGACCCACTCCTAGAGCAGAATCCGTGGTTGATTACTCACCGATCCACACATTAGCAGGATCCGCGGTACCACCGCCACGCGTCTCATCACCATCTACTCAAAACATGCTCAAAACTATTTTCGTTCCCTTTTTAAAACATGATGCATGTCAAACAATACGCACGCACATCACAGTCAAACAACAAAATCCTAAAGTTCCACGGTGTAGGCTCACCTGGGCAAAACACATGCATGCACTACTTACCTGGCGTCCTTAGTTATTCGATCCAACCCGATCGATTCCGTTTTCTTGAAATTCTTAAGCATAAAGTTATAAGTTATCATTCACGATTTACAATTATAGTGCACAACCACCACATATAACCAAATCCACAAATTTCTGTTTTTAAACACTAAATAAACAACCACAAGATCATCAAAGGTAACTCTATGCTCTTAACTTCCAAATCAACAACCAGGCTAACATATAATCTTAACATCCATTAACCAGCATTAACACCACCTAATGTCCAATATCTAAACATAATAGAACTCAAAACATGTGCATATAACCTCTATCTCCAAACACCCATCATTCTATACTACACAATCTAAAAATTAAAATCCAATTCAAGTAATTATCCCATGGGTAGGTCATCCTCCACATAATCTCAATCAACCACCCTAATAATTCAACACTTCAATCAATTTCAATCAAATAACTATATATCAAGGAATTAAAATTGAAACTATCACAACTCAACTTTCGAAATTTGTCATAAATTTTGTCCAACTTCAAAAATTCGCAACAAATTGAATATAAATCCGAATTCCATGATTTAAACTGCTAAGGGCTCCTAAAAGAGTCTATTTCAACGTGGTGAAATCCATTTGTCAAAAAACGAAATCAATTAATAGCAGAAAATCAAAAACCAAATCTGCCCGGAAATCGTTTCACAACTTTTAAAATTCATATCAAATCGTATATTTGGCCGAATTCGATGATTCGACATGTTTTGGAAACCTTATAAGGTCTAGTTTATGGTAGTGAAATCTATTTTTCAAAATCAAAGCATAATCAATGGGAGAAAAATCAAAACCGAACTGCCCGCTAAAAGTTTTCAGTTTTTGCACGATAACTTATAAAATTCATAATTCATTCAATCCTTACCCGATTTCAATGATTCAACAGCTAATTTAAACCTTAGGATGTGTAGTTTCTAATGGTTGAATTCATTTATTAAACCAACATCAATAGCTCAGCCGAAATTTCCAAAACCAAAACATGCATAGGATTTAGCCCTAAATTTCAAATTTCCCCAATCTAAACAAATCATCAATTTCTTTCCACAATATTCATCGTTATGATTATATAGCATGATTAAACATCCAACAAGAGAGAAAAATCCAGCAAAAGAAACCCATCAAGAAGGGCAACATAAATCTAACCTTGGATCTCCAAAAGAGAGAGAAAAGAATCGGTAGGGGAAAGGAAGAATTGTTGCCCGTGATGGAGAGGGAGGAGAAAAATGAAGAATGGAGAGGGAGATGAGAAGTGTGCTCTATGTGGGGGTGGAAGAAGAAAGGGAAGGGAGGAAAATGAAAAAAAAAAAAACAGAGAGCTTCCATTCTGGGAGGAGTCTTCACGCGGGAAAAGAAGAAACTAGAAGGAGAGAAAATGGTATCAGGGGAAGGGTTTCTTTTTTTGTTATTTTATAATATAAATAATAATAATAATAATAATAAAATTAATTATCAAATCGCCTTCAACCTTTAATTTTTTTGTTAAACATTCAATCAGTTCGCTTACGGTTGAAATTTTATATTTTTTTCTTTTCCATCACCTTCAAAATAATCTTAGTTAACAGTATAAATTTTTTTCTTTTGATTTCGACTAAAACTCCGCCGTCTACCGATAAGAAAATTCAGAAATCATTTTAACGAAAAATTTCAGGGTGTTACAACTTGTGAGTCTCTTTTTCACATGAGATGTGTGTTTCATATTTTAAATTTAGTTGTTAAAGATGGTATGTTATATATTTCACTTTATATTGAAGTAATTAGATCCGCAATTTCTCATATTATTGGGTCTCATTCGAGACAACAAAAATATAAAGATTTTTGTTGAACTACCCAACTTAAACCAAGAAAATTAAAAATCGACGTATATAATAGGTGGTTTTCAACTTATGTGATGTTGCAAAATGTTAAGTCATATTGGCAAGTTATTTATCATTCATTAATGATAAGATGCAAAGTATTAAACTTGACAAATAAAGTTGTGATATTGCTAATATATTTCTTATTTTTTAAAACCTTTTTATGATACTACAAATCAATGTTTTGGAATTTATTATCTCACTTCTAATATTGTTCTTCTTATTTTTGTAATTTTGTAAAATATCTACTAGTAGATGAATTTAGTAATATTCTTAATAAAATGGAAACAAAATTTAAAAATTATTGGCATAATATTCCTCTTATTTTTTGTTATGCATGCATTATGGATCCTAAATTTAAATTAAAAGGAATATGTATTATGCTCAATAGAATTTCTACAAATTTATGTATTCAACATTTAATTATAAGTGATGACATAACAAATAGAATTTCAAATTTATATGCTTCTTATGAAACAAAATATTTCAATGTTAATCGTTATTATTCACAACCTCCACAGACCGAGAATTATCATAGTAGTAGTGGTGGTAGTAGAGGTAGTTTTAGTCAACAATATAGTATTGATGATTTATGGAGTGAATTACAAATTGAAAATTATTCTACTTCTTCAAATGAACTCAATATTTATTTTAAAGTTCGTTATCAATGTTCTCGAGATGAGAATTTTGATATTTTAGATTGATGAAAAAGACATTCTAACACATATCATATTCTTTCCATAATGGCACGTGTTCTACTAACACCTCCTGCTTCTACTGTAAGATGAGAATATGCTTTTAGTGTAGGTGGCCATGTTTATGATGAACGAAGAGGAAAACTTGCACCGGACCTTGTGAAGACATTTATTTGTATCAAATATTAGACCAACGCCAAAACGAGAAATCAACAACGAGATGATGAAATGCTTGAGAAGTTTACGCAGTTAGATGTTGAAAACTATAGATTCTTTTTATTGAACTTTTTTTATAATTTAAAGTAATTTTTTTTTCAAATTTGTAACTTTGTAATTTTTATTAAATTTCTTTTATAATTTTGTAATTTATTTTGTAATTAAAGTATACGTCAAAATATTTTTAATGATATTTATGTGATATTTTTTATTTGATAGTCTCAAATAATGTTTTTATTAGTACATTCAATTTTATATATTTTGGCTTAATATAACTAATTTTTAAATTAAATGAGTAAATATCGTTGACATATGATTATTAATACTTATATATGCTCGGCTCGTTAGACTCGACTTGTTAAGACTCGGCTCGGCTCGTTTAACTCGTGGCTCGCGAGCTTGCTCGGGTTGAATTTTTCTTTTCCGACTAGCTCGTTAGGCTCAGTAGATTCGTTAGGCTTGGCTTGGTAGGCTCGGTGAGCAAGATTACTTCTGTCTCGACTCGAATCGCTCGTTAGTCATGTCTAGTAGAGATTCAAGATGCCCATCTTGCCCAGAAGAAATCGAAAATATGTTGGATCACTAGCTTCACAAGTAAATCCGGAATTTGATTTCGTGATGCAACATGCATAGTTTTAAGGTTGGTAAGCTTCAATTAATTTTGAACTACATGACAATCAATATCTATGTATTTCGTACATTCAAGAAACAAATAATTTTCTGCAATATATAGAGCCACTTGATTTTCGGAGAATGACACAGAACACATGATTGAGAAACAAATAAATCACGAAGCAAAGATTGTATCCATATAAGTTCGATGCCGTATTTGCCATCGCGCTATATTTTGCTTCAGCAGTGGAGCAAGAAACAATATGTTGTTTCTTTAATTTCCATCAAATCAAACAATTGCCAAGAAATATACAAAATATTGTAACAAAACGTCTAGTGTCAGAACATGCTACCCAGTCAGAATCAGAGAGGGTCTAGCTCAAGACATAAAATAGAGTTGTGCCCTTGAGATATTGTAAAATATGATGAACTGTGAGAAGATGATCATAGTGAATAAACTAACTTAATGAAGTAATCAGAAAAGCTATATATGGTCAAGTAATAGTAAGATATACCAAATGCCCAATTAGACAACAATAAGCCTTTGGATTCTTAAAAATTTTTCTCTTTTCATAAAATAATTTTAGAGCCAGATCCATTGGTGAAGAAGTCGGGGTACATCCAAGAAATCCAATATCATTTAACAACCAAAGAGTGTAATGTCTCTAACTAATAGAAATTCATTTTGTTGAACGTTATCCTGCCAAACCAAGAAAGAAAAGAATGTCAACTAAATCCTTAAGTTTGAACCTACTATATAGAAAGGATTTGATAGTAGATATTGCAGAAATAGAATTTCTTGCAACAATCATATCATCAACATATACTAATCAGTTAAAAATTCATCCTTTTGCTTTCGAATAAACAAAGAATTATCAACATCAGATTGATGAAAACCATTGTCTAAAAGAGCATTAGACAATTAAAAGAACCACTATCTAGAAGCCTATTTTTAACTGTACAAGGACTTGTTCAGTTTGCAAACAAGTTGTGAAGAATAATCCCTTTGAACGGAATAACAAGGAAGTAATTTCATATAGACCTCTTCATTCATATCTCCATTTAAAAAAACATTGTCAATGTCTAGTTGAGTGATGAACCAACCATTAACAGAAGCTAATGCTAACAGAAGTTTAACCTTTACTTTGCGACAGGTGAAAATGTGTTTATAAAATTGATGTCTTCTTGTTGTGTAACTCCTTTAGCAACTAAACGAGTTTTTTAATGCTCGATTGATTCATCGGATATCCATTTGCATTCTATAGGATGTTTACTAGTAGGTAATGAAACCAATGTCCATGTTTGATTGTCCTCAAGAGCTCTCAATTCAGCCTCCATTGCATCTCTCCATTTAGTAAATTTAATTACTTGATTAAAGTTTTCCAAGTTCAATTTTAAATTAAAGAGTTAGAGTATAAGAGCATAAGCTAATGCTAACAGAAGTTTAACTCTTCTTTACAACAGGTGAAAATGTGTCTATAAAATTGATGTCTTCTTGTTATGTAAAACTTTTAGCAACTAAACGAGCTTCGTAATGCTCGATTGATTCATTGGATTTTGAGTTTAATCTTGTTCACCCATTTGCATTATATAGGATGTTTACTAGTAGGTAATGAAACCATTGTCCATGTTTTATTGTCCTTAAGAGCTCTCAATTCAGTTGCATCTCTCCATTCAAGAAATTTAATTACTTGATTAAAGTTTTCAGGTTCAATTTGAAATTAAAGAGTGAGAGTATAAGAAAGAAAATGAGTTGGAAAGCTTATCATAAGAAAGAAAATCTGAAATAGGATAATTAATGGAAGAAACAAATAGATATGCAATATGATGAGCAAGATAACAGTGATAGTCTGCTAGATGTGAAGAAGGTTTAGAACTTTGGTGTTCATGTGTTTAGGACTATCACAATGTGAATGTTTTGGAGTTGAATTCTTAGTAATTAAAGTTGGTGGAGGAAATTCTCTAGCAAACGAGAAAATATCATAAAATAAAGCAAAATCAAAATTTTTAAAAAGACAAATATGTTCATAGAAAACAACATTTCGAGATATGAAGATACAATGTGTTTCCTAATCAAATAAGAGATATCCTTTATATCCATATTGGTATCCAAGTAATACTACAACTTTAGCTCGATGAGTGAATTTATGTTGCTAATTAGAAAGAGGGGAAACAAAACATACGCATCTAGAGCTTCTAAGATAATTATAAACAAGGGGTTTGGAATACAATTTCTCAAATGGAGAATTTTTTCTAAATTGGGATACGGAAGTCTATTTATCAAGTAATCAACTATCATAACAAAAGAAGTGATTGAGAAATATAAAATATGTTGATTCTTTTGTTCCTCAACTGAAATTTGTTGTGGTGTGAATGATAATGTGTAATTCTTTTTTAATCAAAAAAATATTGGGAGAAAATTTAGAACCACTATCAAATATAAGTCATTTAACAATAGTATTAAAACTGAGTTTCTATTAAACAAATAAAATTTGAAAATACAGATCCAACAACTGTTTTATATTTGAGAAGATAAATCCAAGTCGCTTGAGAAAAACCATCAACAATTGTCTAAAAATATTTATGTCCGTCATATGTTTCAATATTGAATGGACCTCATACATCGCAGTGAATGAGAAAGAGGAGCATTAACAGAACAATAAGAAGAATTAAATTGTAAATTTTTTTGTTTAGCCATAAAACAAACAAAGAACTCTCAAATTTGATGGGGAAAAAATCCAATTGTTGATTCAACATTTGAAGTTTGAGAAAAGATAGATGGTCTATTCTATATTGCCTTAAAGTAAATGAGGAAGAACTAGTAGTATTACAGCAAATAGAAGGAATAAAATATTGTAAAAATGACTGCTCTAGATGAAAAACATAGATATTTTCAATTTGATTAGTCATCCCAATCATCTTGCCCGTGGATAGGTCTTGAATATGACTTGAATTAGATGAGAGAATTATTTTGCAGTCAAAAGATGAAGCTAGTGAGTTGATTGAGATGACATTGAATCGAAATTTGAGTTAAAAAAAATCATTCAGTTTGGAATTGAAGTCCTATTCTAGAAATAGATACCTTAGAGTTATTCGGAAGTGTAACATAAGAATTTGATATCGGCTTGGAGTTCAGAAAAACACTTGAGAGTTAAACATTCATAGTGTGTTGCATCAGTATTCAAGATCCAATCAAAATTTTTTAAGATAACAGAATTCAAAACTGTAGAGGTTATTTGTTTACCTCAGTATTCAAGGACTAGTGAATTGGAATAAAAAATCAACAACTGGATTCATGACTGGAGAAGGTGCTATAGTTTGCTAAAGTTGACCATTGAAAAGAACAACTAATTGTTGGCATTGATATGCTGACAAACCATTATGTAAAGACGTAGTTTTTGTTAAGTTCTATAAAGTAACATTTCTAACTTGATTCATCAAGAAAGAGAAAATTTGATTAGATTTAATATTTCTGAATTTTTATCCAAGTGGATAACTGTGAATTTTATAACATTCTCCATTGTATGTCCTTGTATTTTACCGTGTGTATAGAAATGATGTGCCAAGAGGAGTCATTACTCGATTGCAAGCCAAATCTTTGGTCGAGCCTTTAACAAATGAGTGTGCTCTTTTTATAGGTGAAGCATCCTTTAAAAACTTGAGGTTGGACCCAAGTACACTAGACACGGAGAAGACTTTCCACTTGCTAACATAAGAGCACCCCTCGGCTACCCCAAAATAGAAGAAGGAATTTGTCTTTCGTGTGACAATTAATGTAGCTTGAGCTTGCTTTTATTTCCTTTAAAGACTTTAGCATTTTTATGTATTAGGTGGCAGGAAGTAGCTGAACATGTAATGGAGGGAATGTTGGTTGCATTTTGAAAGAAAATGGTCCACTTGAAAATGACCCTTGGAGAGAGAAGGATTTTGCCCAAATTAGCAAAACCAAAATGTACTCGACTCAGCCATGTGGCGGAGTACCCCTCTCTTTTGAGTCTCTCTTACTAGTGACTAAAACCTAATTTGTAAATAATATGTATGGTATTTAAGTCATCTTTCTAGTCTCCCTTTATCACTTTTGAATAAAGAAAAAATTGCAGAAGCTTTCAGTTTGTTAAAGCTCAATAACTTTCTCCTTCCGCGAGTTACATCTGAGAGAACTAGGTTAGTTCATGGGGTATTCATTTTTGTGAAAGCCAGAGTGGTGCCATTTGTAACACAACTTTCCTCCTCCCTTTTTTAGCATGGAGAATCACTAGCAAGGTTATATTTCAAGTCTCATTCAAACCTAGTTGGAGTGTCCTCTTTAAAAAAGGAGCCAAAACTCAAGAGGTACTATCATTACTTCCTCGGATCAGCAAGCGATCTTTCGTCCATAACTTTTCACCCACACCGAATCAACCTCTGATTTTTGGAGGGGGGCCATTAACATACATGTTAAGAAGCTAATAAATTTTCAGGTTGTTTGGAGTTGATATAAAGTTTTTGCACATCTTAGAGTTTGGGGCTTTCTCGGCTAAAATTGTTTTTTTGCCAAGAACATTTTGTTCTTGTGCTGTGTTTTGAAGTTGAAGCATGTTATTTGGTATTAAAGTGTTGCTCTTTCCTATTGTTTTTACTCTATTTTGGTGTGTTTCTGTTGGCCTATATGATGACAAGAAGTGAGGCTAATAACCAACAAAATCAAGAGTCAAATGTTCAACTACCTTTAGCATCAAAGCCAAAGGAAGTTAAATCTAGTTTTCAAGGACAACTAGATGAGTTGAATCACAAGATTAAAAACATTAGACAATGGATGATGCAGATAACGAACCAGCATGTTAGGATTCCTCAAACACTTTTTCCTAGGAGATAACCCAAAAATTCAAGGCGAAGAAATAACCACAATGACTTCATTGAAGAAGAAGAATCTAATAAGAAGAGTATGATATTCCTCTTGCAAGGCGCGATTCTAATGAAGATTTAAAGCATGTTAAGGTATCAGTTCCTTCCTTCATTGGATCTTGTAATGGTGATGCATTTTTAGATTGAGTGGATAAGGCAGAAAAAGTATTTGATTACTACAACTCTTTGGAGAAAGTGAAGTTACAACTAGTCTCTAAAGTTAACCGATTACGCTAGTTTATAGTGGGATAATTTGGAGGTACAAAGTAAGTGCGAATGTGATGAGACTATTGTGACTTTGGGGGTCGTGAAGTTCTATGATGAGAAAGAGATTCGTGTCAAGTCACTACAAGCAAGAGTTCTTTCTATTAATGCAAAATTCGAAGCAAAATTCACAATCAATTGAGGAGTACCTAACCAAGTTTGAAACCCTTAAAATTAGGAGGGATTGGATGAGCCAAGGAGCAAGTTATTGCAAGATTTATAAGGGGCTTAAATAGAAAAATTAGTGATGTTGTGGAACTACAAATTTTAGAAACCATGAATGTTATTGTCCAATTTGCTTGGAAGATTGAAAGATAAGTGAAGAGGAACGAAAAAGGGATTGGTAATCAGTTTCCTTCAAAAACTTAAAGTCCATACAAGCCACCATCTAAGATGGATGATAAAAAGCCTTTCACAAAGAGTTTGCCTATAAATGGGGTAGAAAAAAAGAAAGTAGTGAAAGATACCACTCGGATAAGATCAAGGGAGATCAAGTGTTTCAAGTACATTGAATTGGAGCACATTACTTCTTAATGCCCCAATAGAATTGTTATGGAATTTAGAGAAACCACTGGTGAGATAGTAAGTTAACATGAGCAAGTGAAGGGTTCTAGTGAGGACCTTGAGTCACAAGAATAGCCACTTTTGATGGTCATTCAAAGAATTCTTATATCGCAAAGCCAATGATGAAGATTGTCAAAGAGAGAATATTTTTCATAGTCGATGCTTAATCAAGGATAAGGTGTGTTATCTCGTAATTGGTGGAGGGAGTTGTAACTAATGTTGCATCTCAAGACCTTATGAAGAGATTAGGATTAGAAACAACCCTACACCCGAGCCCTTACAAGTTGAGGTGGCTAAATGATTGAGAGGATGTTAAGGTCTCCAAGCAAGTGAGCATTGACTTTACAATTGGGGGATACATGGACGAGGTTCTTTAAGAAGCGGTGCCGATGAGTGCTAGTCACCTTTTGTTAGGAAGGTATTGGTAATATGATCAGATGGTAGCCTATGATGGATACTCTAACTATTACTTCTTTAAGTTTGTAGAAAAAACAAATCAAATTGGTGCCACTCAAGCTGGAGCAAGTGATTTTAATGAGGAGCTAAGGAAGAAAGGAAGGTCAAAGTCCACTCTTTTCATGTCTAAGAAAGATTGAGGAAATCCCTTCTAGATGGAGGACTTTTAATTTTGATGATGTTTTGAGAAAAGAATGGAAGAATTGGGTGAAATCCTGAGAGAGGTTCAGGCACTCTTGAATCAATATAAGATGTGTTCCTAGAAGAGTTACCTCAATGATTGCCACCCTTTAGCGGTATTGAGCATCAAATTAACTTACCTCAATGATTGCCACCCTTTAGATGGTTCATTTCCTTGGTTTCATCATTACCAATGAAGGCATGAAAGTAGATTAAGCTAAAATTGAAACCATAAAGGATTGGTCGAGTCCAAATGGAATTTCGGAGATAAGAAGCTTTTATGGATTACTTTCATTTTGTAGAAGGTTCATCAAAGATTTTAGTTTAATTGTTGCTCCTTTGACCGATTGCACCAAGAAGGAAGGAATTTCGTTAGACTCAAACTTGTCAACGAAGCTTTGAGTCGATTAAAGAGAAACTTTGTCATGTCCCTATCCTTATGCTACCCAATTTAAACAAGGTTTTTGAAGTAGAATGTGATACTTCTGGTATAGGAATTGGAGCATTGTTTATGCAAGAGAGCAAACCACTCGCCTATTTTAATGAGAAGTTCAATGGGACCACTTTAAACTACCCAACTTATGATAAGGAGTGACTACCCTCTTGGCCAACTTTGATCTTTCTTCAATATGTAGTCTGGCAACTTTTGACGTTGATTCAAATGCTTTTCATCTTAAAATAAATTTAAAAGTAAGATATAATCATATTAGCATTAACAAACAAAACTAAATAACTAAAAAAAATCGAAGTAAAGTTTTCTCATTTACTATCTACTCATTCATTTTATTCTTAAGAAACAACTACATATATAGACTTTATCAAATAAATCAAAAAAATAGTTTGACCCGATAAATGAATCTTCAAATGGGAGGGGTCTTTCTAAATGGGAGAATATCCTCTATCTCTCTCTTCTTGTCAACCTCGAGTTTTTAATCTACACCGTTCGATTTTTTTTATCCTAACTGTTATAATTTGTTATTTTTTTAGTTTTTTTTTCTATTCTATTAATTTTTTATTCTATTTGTAATTTTTCTTCTTTTTTGTCTCCTCTTTTCTCTCTCCATATTCTGTGTTTTCTTCCATCGATTTGATACTCACCCGTCCTAAATCTTCCATCTCAAATTGCTGATTTTCTTCTTCTTCTTCTTGTCTTTTTTTTTTTTTTAGTCTTTTTGGCATCTTTGTTTGGGCTACATTCACTAGTGATGATCGGTGCTCCTCAGAACCGTTATTAGTGGGTTTTCTTAGCTAAAACATTCTGATTTGGTGTTGTACCTTAATATTTTGTGTTTTGCGTTCCCTTTGGTTGTATTTTTTTTGTGTTGTTTTTTGCTGCGTGTTGTGTTGTATTGTTTTGTTTTTGTCATGGTTTCGAATATACTGCAAGAGACAAGCACGATTGTGCCTTTTATGGAGTTCTGTAGACTATCTATTTAAAAGATAAACTAAAGTATAACAGGAAAAAAAATATTGTTTAAGAAAATGTAGGCTATAGATTCTGTAATGTGATGATTAATTTATTATATGAGTTACCAATCTTTCGTCGACTTATTGAATCCCCCTTGGGTCAATAGCCTATACTGGTAGTCTATGTTAGAATTATAAGAATTCATATTTTTATTTGGATCTAAATTGTCAAAATATAAATTATACATTATGTTATTATCAGGTTTAATTCCATATTTAAGTTATTTAATATAATTTCAAAAAACTTTGAAATATATTAAATATAATATGGTCATATTATAATGTGTAGAGACATTAGGGGTAATTTACCAATTTGTAATGGCCAAAATAGTAAATTATTCAATTAAGTTAACGAAAGGGTTATTGTCTCCAATTCACAATGAAACTTTTTGCCTCTTTAAAACTGCCATCACTCTATAGAGCGTTTAAAAATGCGATTTTTGAATTCGAAAGATCCACGTACTCTAATTTAATTTAATTTTTTTCCAATTTGAAACTCTAATTTGAAAATCCCTAAAATTTCACCAAATTGATTTAAAATTAAATTCGAGCGTTAAAAACTCTAATTTCACGATATTAAAAATCTCTCTCTTTTTTTAATAATAACTAAAACCTTAAATGCGCAAAACCTTAATCAAAACTTCAAATTTTAAATAACCTTGTTCGAAATAGATATAGAATTAAAATAATTCATAAAGTTTAACATAATTTATTCTAAGAAAAAAAAACAAATTATCTTCGAAAAATAGGAAATACTCATTTAAACTCTTTCCTCCAACTCAAAAACTTTTTCTTTTTCTTATGTATACTCATTTGCCTCTAGTAGATTCTCGATCACAACCAGTTCTTATTCAGATACAAACTCATCTACATCACAAAATTAAACTATGAGATTTAACTCAACTAGCAAAAATACGCGCAAATGTCAAATATTACTATAACTTTTACCATAAACCTTCAGGGGTATAAAGTGAACAAGGGGATGCTATTGGAAAGGCTGGCTACCATCAATGACAAACTTTCCATTTTGCCAATACTACGAGAGGGATTGTGTCTCTAGAGGGTTGAATTTCAGAAATCGGGTGATACCAACAACTGAGATAAAGAACTCCATTCTCTCTAGTGCTGTAGAGGACGTAAAAGAGAAGTGTTCCCAAGTAGAGTTACTCCCTTACTTGATCCGTACAGAGGAAACAAAATTGAACAAGGCACCAGGAGAAGGGCATCAAAGTGGCTCTATTGTAGAGAATCAAGACCAAGGAGTCATGGCTATTCTAGTTTGCCGACAAAAGGAGGAAACCTCAAACTCATTTTGATCTTAACAATCAAAAAATGTTCTTCCATCGTAGATAAGCTGGAGGTCGAACTTGTAAGTACACAATCAGTCAAGGAAACGACGATCAGAAAGAATTATAGAAGAGAGTAGAACCTAGTAACAGTGGATAGCTTATTGTAAGATCACTTAGAAGTTGGAGTGTTTATCAGACATGTGGGCAGCCAGAACATCTAAGGAGAAACTGCCCTATGAATAGTAAATGTACATTTGCTAATTCAGCACCTACACAAACTATTATATCTTGACTGAGTTTTGGAGCTGGCAGATGTTATCCTCATGAGGGTAAATAGAATTATTCTGGTTCACAGACTTTTCCCCCACCACTACCTGCTGGTTAGAGACAGCCTTTTTATTATCAATATAAGCTTGTTGGTTCTGGCTTTCAGAGATTTACTAGATATCAACAAAGTTTCACGCCTAACAATACTCTATTAGGTTTTTTTAATCAAGCTTTAGAAGTTGGACTTGGCCCTTCAAAGGGTGGCAGAGGAAACCGGACAAAAAGAAAAGTCTCAAGCCTATGCAATCAGTGGTTTAGAGACTTCTGATCAAACTGGCTATGACATCATTAACGGTACACTTTCTTTAATACTATTGAACATGTTTTGTTTGATTATTAGGGCAACACACTCATTTGTTTTTGTAGTATCTGTTATTTGCATAGGTATTCGTGTAGAGACGTTAGAAAATCTCTTAATATTGAGAACTTTGATAAGAGTTGTCAGATGTATCTTGTTGTGATGTTTGCTGCTCTCAATGTCGGTGAGCGTGAATTATTAGTTAAGTTAATGGTCATAACTGAGGATCAGTTTGACGTGATTCTAGTTATGGAAATATTGAACCTATATAAGACAAAAATTGATTGATATAATAGAGATGTTAAACGAGCGAGCCGAGCCGAGCCGTGCCGAGCTTGGAAAAGTTTAGTTCACAGAGCCTGGAAGAGTTTAGCTCACCGAGCCTGTCGACTCAAGCCTAACGATCTTAACGAGCTGAGACTAACGAGTTGACCAAAAAAAATTTTCAATCCGAGTCAGCTTGCAAGCCACTAGCCTAATGAGTCGAGCCAAGCCGGCCCAATGAGTTTAACGAGCCGAGCCTAATGAGCTGAGTGTATATAAATATTTTCAACTTATATTAATATAATATAAGTTTTTCAAACACTTTACTATCAATAAATAATAAAAACAATTTGAATTGTCTAAATAGTTATTTTTTAAGGGTGAACGTGGTTGTGACGATTCAATTTTTAGAGAAATTAGAACTGTACCACAAAAATTCGGTTTTTAAATTTTGCATCAATAAATCCAAAAAAAATTTCAGAACGGGGCCAGATTTCTGGTATCGGTTATAATCCTCCCGTTTTTCTTTTCTTCTTTTCCCTCTCTAAACTTGTCTGCAAATTACAACTTAAAAAATTTTCTTTTTTGTAACGCATAACGAGATAGATGTAAAATGTCAAAGTCAAAGCCACAAGAAAAGATAAAAAAAACAAATAATACATGACACAATATAATTAAATAAAAATTGAAGTATAAAATAATTAAACATACACTGTAAGAATTAGATGTTTTCGCTATCCACTAATTTTCACAGTGATTACATTTAGTTCTGGAATTTTTATCATCGTCATCATTAACAATATTAAAATAATCTTAAACATCAGATTTCTTTGTTCTTTCCCTTCAAACAATAACACTAAAACTAGTCATATAAGAAATCAAAACATGATAAAATCTTAAAAAGCTATCAAATATTCAATTTTCACAATGATATATAGAAAATCATCAAATAAAAGAAACAATGAATAAATACAACATCGTGATAATCACTTGATTCAGTCATATAGTCACATAATTCAAACAGCAAGTAAAATGATATTTTATAGCAAAAAACACAACGTTTTCTCAGCAAAATTTGTCACGACTCAAAAACCGTAAAGTGTTCAGACCGCAACTCACTAACTTCTTTATAAATTCTTGTATGAAATACTTAGATATTTTTTAGATCATTTAAATCCGTAGCGTATTCGATTAAATTATTATTAAAATTAAAAAAAATATTTTTTTACTATTTATACACTGTTCATCCACTGTTCACGTGAACAGTGCATGGGGGATTGATCGCTCACTCCAGTAATTGGGGCGATCAATCGCCCCAATATCGCCCTTTGAGGCGATGTAACACCCCACTTCAGCAAGTGGAGCGACCAATCGCCCCTCGGGGCGATGCAACGGCTCACTAGTCGATTTGCATCATCCCACTTCAAAGACTGGGGCGATACATTGCATTTTTTTTTTTGTGATACATCGCCTTCTCAACACACCACAATTATTTCGATTTTGCAGAACCGAATATAATTAATTATAATGAAAGAAAATTAGAAACAAAAGTTTGAAAGAGTTTTCTTTCTTTCCTGCTGAGTCTGGCGCCGCAAAAAACAAAGAGCGGTGAGGAGAGACAAACAACGAGGAAAGAAGAAATCGGCCGATCGGGGCCGATTTTGACGAAATAAGTCTTAAATCGACTATCTTTTTTATGCTCGTCAACTTTGTGACTAAAAATTCCGCCGTAAGCCAAAATTTCTTCTCGATTTTTTTAGTTGAATGTTGAAACAGCACCATAAACGTTGATTTTTGCAAGGAAAAATAGTTTTGTTTGTTAAAAAAAGTTGAAATTAACGACCACCAGTAGAGAGGAGGAGCGGGTTGGCTAGCGAGCCTAGCCCGCCGAGCCAACGAGCCAGCTCGTTTGGCTCGGTCTCTTGCGAGCTCACGAGCCGAATGTTAGGCTCGGCTCGCCTCGCCTCGTGAGACCGAGCCAAGCTCGACTCGCTACTGTAGCGAGTCGAGTTGGCTCAGCTCGCTACTGTAGCGAGCCGCCAGTCCGCTCGTTAAACATCTCTAATTATAAGAAGAGCGTGGCTCTTTAACTAGAGGATGGTCAAATTCTTGTACATCTATTTAATGTCAACCTTTTCCCTTTTAATCCTAGTTTGCGAACAACCTTTGCTGGTAAGATGAAACTGGAGCATTAAAGAGTCTTTTCTCTATTAACAATAAATATGAGTAAGTAGGGCAGGATCCAGATTTGTTAATTATTGTTGATTACCCGGCGTCTTTCCTAAGGATCTGCTACAGTTGCCACTTGACCGCAAGATCTAGTTTGGTATTGATTTAGTTCCCAACACTTCTTTTGTTTCTATACTATCTTTCATTTTTATATTGCTCATTTTTCAAGAGTAAATTTTTTACGTTATTTGAGGTCACCTTATTTCGTATTAACTCGAATTGTCCTACTTTGTTGGCATTTGGTGTGGTGCAATTTTGACTAAATTAGTCAAACCGTCAGTTTTCATAGCTTGTATAATTAGATTTTGATGTTTTGCATTGGGTAATTTTGTATTTTATTGTTAGGATTTGTTAAAGGGAAATTTCTACAACATTTGGGCTTTCAGTGAATTTTAGAAATTTTCTGTGTGATTGAATTCCGAAAATTTGCTAAAGTAAATCAATTGTCACATTTGAATTCGCATTTAGTGTTTGCCACTAGGTTTGAGAAATTGTGATTGTATTTTAGATTGTCGGATCGTGTTTGTATCATCGCAGGTAAGTCATTTTTCAACAAAATTTTCATTAGTTCTATCGTAAGGGTTTTCGTTAATGTTGATTTGGGATTTCCAGGTTGGAAACTCAAAATCTTTTGTTCATTCTATGTTATTTGGTAAATTTGGAGTTTGTGCAGGTTGTAGCGTCGATTGGAGGCAAAAATCAAAGTGGGATATCGTATTTCACGCTTTTCATCTCTGGAAATTGACGCAGCAGTCGATACTTGTCTAGCAAAGGTTGACCGATAGTGATGGCGGAGCCGAGCAAGGGTCAACCCTAGCTAACTAAAGAGTGCAAGTGTCTACCATTTGGTTGACACGTGCTGTAGCGCCTCGGACACCTTGGACCCGGTTTGCTACTTTACTCACTAATTGCACTCGTATCGTAAGAAATCGCATAAAATTTAAAACTTTTGTTCCTTGACTTAAAACGACATTTTTTAAAATATTTTAAATAGTAGCGGAAAACTCGATTAAAATCAATTTAAACGAAACTTCATTTTTTTAAAAACATAAAACAGAGAAACCAGTCGACACCTGTAAACATCGGTCGGTGCTTGGGTTGTCTCGAGTTTTTTGTCGGTCGACACTGGCAAACGCAGGACAACACTACGTTTCTCTTGGGTTTTTTCGTCGGTCGACACTGAGAACACCGGTTGACACTTCTACGCTCATCTCAGAGAGCGGTAGACACTTGCTTTCATAAGTTGACACATTGATTCTCTCTGCCCGCGCAGGTCGATCCTCGCGGTCGACACTGGTGTCATTTTTACACTATCGGTCGACACTTACAACCATAGGTTGACACTTACGTCGGTTCTGATCGAGCAGGTCGAACCCCGCGGTCAACATTCGCATTCCATTTTATACTGACCGGTCGACACCTATTGACTTCGGTCGACACTTTGCACCAGCAGTATAAAAATAACACTAGTTCGAAAGCAAACGGACGACGAAAACTTTCACGATTAAAATCATGAAGTAAAGACCTGTATTTTTAAGACAACATTTCTTCAAGTAGTTTCAAAAATACAACCAAAAATCTTAATTATTCATCAAAATGGCTCGTACGATTTAAAAACACTTTCTATACTTCAAAATATCAATCCACAATTATACACAGGTGTTCAACACAAAAATGCTTACAAATTCCACAACCTATTACACCATGGTCGCGTCGCCCCAACAAGCTGCCTGCACCAACATACCGCATGCGTCACCAACCGCCATCCTAGTCATGCTTGTGCTCAAACAACTCACAGGAAAGTTCGCCGTCACCTACACCATGGAACGCGAAACATAAGTGTAATGCTTAGCAAGTATGAAATATGAAACGCAAAACTGACAATGCAATCCACAACTCAACCCCTCACACATGCAGCTTCTACGCTCTGTTTCATTTTCGTTTTACTTTCATTATTATCAACTTTCACTTTCATGTGTGAGTCAAGTAGGTACACATCCTATCATACTCAGGACGGCCAAACCATGATCCACGGAGTGAGATTAGAGGCACACATCGTGTTCACGCACGGAACGACCATACAAAATCTCCTCTCAACATCGATCATAGAACCCTTTAGTGCTTTCTCCCTACCATGTTAACGAGGAGGCGTTCACAAACTATGTCATCTTACGTACTTTTATCAATGAGAACCCTCTAGTGCTTTCTTACTAGCACGTTAACGACGAGGCGTTCCCATACGTTGTATCTTTTCTTATCTGATTACAATTCATACGCACAATTCAAAACATGCTCAAAACTCATTTTTTTATAATTCAAAACCATGATGCATGTCACACATATGCGCAATCAACTGACCAATCAACAAAACAAACAAGCAACCCTACCGTTCCATGGCGTAGGCTCGAAGGCAAATCACAAACAATCCATTACTTACCTATCGTCTTAGAAATTCCTCGCAATTCGTAACTTCGTACATTATCTGGAAATACCTATAAAATCACACTTTCATCAATTCTACCTCGTTCAATTCATAATTTCCTAGCTTGAAAGTCATAACTCATACAAAACCAAAACTCTCTATTAAATCTGAAATCCAACTCAATTTCCGACCAACTTCGGAAATCTATAACTTCTCCAATACTCGTCCGAATTAGACGATCCAAAGTGCTACGGGCTCCACAGAATGTCTAGTTTTTAATGGTTTCATCCATTTCCTATTTGGACATCTACAACTTGGCCGGATGTAGCCGAGCGAAGACCGTTCCACAATTCGAGCATTCGGTTATCCCAACGCTCAATTTTTTCCCATAAATTTCGTAATTTATTCCTACTTCCAGCTCAAACACCAACATATGGATAGAAATCAATTCTAACTTCAATTCCTCATAGCTCACTCCTACGTTTTTACTAAAACTACAGATACTCTCTATAACCTTAGTTTTACCGCTCAAAACAACTAAAAAACTAATTATCTACTCAAAACTAACTAAAACTTACCGTAAATCTGAAGATTGACGGAGAATCGGAGAGGATCGGCGTCGACTGGAGGGAGAAATCGCCGAGGGTATCTACGCAGGAGAGGGAAGAAGAACAGGGGAGGGAGGGGGGTTTTCCGCTGGGGAGAAAAATACCGTAAGATGTTTTGATTTATTTTTTTTTAATAATAATAATAATTCTAATTATTATTTCGGCATTAACTATTAACCGTTTAATAAATTTGTTATACGGTCCGATTCCAGTTGGATTTTTAAACTTTTCTTTTCTCCATTAGCCTCCAAATAATCTTCTACTTAACCGGCTAAATTTTTCGGCCTTAATTCTGACCAAAACTTTGCCGTTTAACGTTACGTAAACTCAAAAATTATTAACGGAAAATTTTGGGTGTTACAAGTGCCATATTCAAGGGGTTCAAGGGTCGACCATTCTCTTAAGGTGTCGACCCCTGCCAACAAGAGAGCAACAAGGGTCGACTCTTTTCTCAAAGTGACAACCACTACCCTAAGGTGTCAACAACTAGGGTCTACCGGTCAACCTACCTACTATGTCTCGTATGAAACATAGTCCACCCTTCATTCAAAGTGTCGACCGATGTTGTGTTTGGCATGAAACAAAGGTCAACTCTTTCTTGGGAGGTGTTGACCCTTGAAGTTCATTTCGCACCCTGCATTGAATGTTGATTCTTCGGTTTGAGTTTCTAGTTTTTGTTTTGGACTTCTTTAATGTTATTCCTTGTTTTTTGATTTGAAATTTTGATATCAAATCATTATAGGTGTCGGCGATGTATCTAGTTCCAGTGCATGTTCCTTTTTAGCACGTTTCGGCTCAGTAAGGTTGTGGTTGCCATTGAGGTAGAAGTTTCTATACTGTAATATTTTACATTGCGTTGTATAGTTTTCAAAATTCATTTTGTTGGATTGACATGTATGAAAACCCTGATAAAGTCTGATCGACAGCACATCAGTTTGTATGTTTATATATATGCTTTACACATTTAGAATTCGAGTGCATGGTATTTCATTCCAAATTGTTATAATTGTATGCTCGGAGGGCTATTTTTGATTGGGCTGGACAAACCTTTGTAGTATCGGATTCTAGTTATTTTGGGCTATAGCGGCCGGATAACCAATATAACTGGAGTTATATTATATGCTTGTGTTGGGGCTGATTGAGCCTTTATAATATTAATTTTTGGTTGTTTTGGGTTGGGTATGTCTGACCAACCAAAGCAACAAGAGTCGATTGTATGCACTTTCTAATGAGTGAAGGTTGATTATTTTTACGTTGAGAAATAAATAATATGGTGGTGATGACATGCTCTAAGTTTCACATCCCTAAGCTTAGCTAGGGTGTTTTTACTTTATACGTTTGGTTGTGTTGTGTTGGAGTTTGATCACCGGCCACCAATGGACGTTACGTAGATGATGTCATAATGGAGATTGCTTAGTAGCCATCTTTTGGTTCACCAGTTGTACTGTCACTAACAGTAGCTTAGGTGATGTGGTTGGATCTTCGGATTGTTGTCACTTTTTAACTTCTTCATGGGTTTGAGGTGTTATCAGATCTAAGGTTTGATACCTTTTTTCTGATAGTTCATTGAAGGGACCCATAAGTAACCTTTTTTTTTCACTAAGATTGTTTTTAAACAAAAATGGTGGCAGCATATTTTATGTATAGCTACCTATATATAGCAATATTTTCAAATCTACTCTACTCATAGCTTGTTGAGTTTATTTTAAGATGGTAATAAGGATTTAGTAATTTGTAAATTTTTGGCTGGTGGAGCTTGTTTTGAAATGAAAAAAAACATTTTGAATGTAAACTCATGCATTGCATTTTATAATAGCTTCATGATTTTGAAAATAAATAATAAAATCAGTTTTACAATAATAAAACTAGTTTTATGTATGCCTTTAAATATAGTATAATGTTCCCTATTGATTACAAGTAATGTCAAGTTTTATAGTATGATGATGACTAGGGTTGTTGCATCCACAGTGAAATTATTTTTTTAAATACTGCTCTGATTAATTGTACCTTTATCTAGAAAGTTAAAAATATGATTTTGTTAATTAAAATAAAATACGAAAAGCAGATCACATATGAATATCTTTAATTCAGAGTAAATTCAAATGATCGATTTTACGAATATTTTTCATATTATTTATCACAACAATATTTCTTAGTTGAACAATTATTTATTAATCAAATACCCTCATTTACTAAATCCCTCTTTCAAGGGTCAAGTTGATCTTAATTATTAAAATCGCAATTTCAATATATCTATAAAAATCATTATTTTAGTCATTCAATAAAATTTCAATGGTTTTCTATTAGATTTCGCAAAATCTTAACACTCTCGAGTTGTTAAATCCTTACGCTATAATATTCAAATAGTATTCAGAATTATGTATCTCGTATGTCGAATCTCAAATATAAAATCATTTGATAAGTGTTTCGCAAATTGAAAGCATGAACAACATAATATAACAAATCAATAACGAAATTAACCAATAGAATAATTAATTAGTCTAAATAATAATATAAATAAATGATCCACCTCGACTCTAAAGGGAGAGATTTAGTTCAACGTAATCAAAACAAAAACGAGAGAAAACATGTTGAACATAGTGAAATCAAAGAGAAAAAAGTTGTAGAAGAGAATATTTCTCTCCTAGATGTCATCGTAATGGTGTAACTGCGTGTCAGTCTCCTCATAAGGTGTCAAGAATTCTCTAAGATCACTCTCCAAAATTTATCTTTTTTCATCTTTATTGCACTTATTAAATTATTTATCTACATCATAATTTAAATACATTAAAAATACCAAAAACTCGAGAATAAACATCAAACTTTGCTTATGATGATAACTGTAAGAGTTCAGGGTTAACCGAATTTTAGTTAAGCTAAATCGGACATGTATATCAATATAAAGATTTTATGTTTTCTTTATATATTAATAATTGAGTCGCAATAATAATGTATATCTTGATTTTTAATAGTGAATATCTCATCTATTTATAGTTTTTTTTTTCGTCTAGGTTTTTCATATAAATCCTTGTGTACAAGTTTTTCTGTATTTATTTATTTTTAATTATTATAGTTCAGCTATCAAAAATTAGTATAAGAGCGACTTTGAAGGTTTTCAAAAACTGTGTTTTGATTTATCAGAGGTATTGAAAGCATTTGTGGTTTTCAATTTTGGAGATTAAAGTGGCAAAATTTGGAAAAATATTAAATAATATAAAGAAAAAAGGAAATTTTTAATTTTCATGGTTGTTGTGTTCTCTTCATCGTGTGAAGGAAGAAGAGAAACTGGCTCTGCTTGTCGCCGATCGAGTAGAAGAGGAAAAAGAGTCTTTGCCATTCTCAAAGAGAGGAGAAGCGCACCGTTAGAAAGCCGACCAACCTTAGATGCCGCCAGTCGTCACGCACACTCAGTTCGCCATCCTCCGTTGTTGTTTCGCGACTGTCGTCATGCCTTGTTCAACAAAGAAGAAGGGATCTCGTTATACCTCATCTATCGTTCGCTGCAGGGAGAAGAAGAAGAAGGTCTGTCGTCGATGACATGACTGCAGGTGCCCGTAACGCAGCTCTCTGAGCAGCCATCCGGAGATTCGATCTGAAGTAGAGAACTTTGAACGGCATTCAGCTACAACCAAAAGGTTCCGATTTTTGCGCAACACATCACCTATGTTTGAGCTTTGTCTCTGCTAAGACTCGATATGTTGTTGCCAAGTCCTCCGCACGCCAAACATAGATCATTCTGTGTATTTCAGAATAATCACGCACAAGAATATCGATTTGAAGCCACGTTTTTTTTTTATCGTTGCATAGGAACGCCGAGTTGGATGTTGAACGGTGAAGAAATTCTAAGTTGGAAACTTGGGTGATTTTCAATATTAAAAATATTTGGACTATGATTTTTGGTTAAGTGGAATATTTCTGGAATAACTTGATCTTTTGAAATTTGGGTAAAGTTTATTGGTTTTGATTTTTTGAGCAAATTTATTCTTATTTTTGGGAGCTTAATATCATTTTTGGACTTCAAATATTTAAAATTAGATACTTTGGAGTTAGATATTCTATTAAAGCCGGTATTTTTGAGTTAGATATTCGTTCAAGTTTGATGTCTCGTTGTTGGATCAGAATATGAGATTTCATTTATGACATTTGAAGGTACGAGATGTGCTCAAACAAATAAATTTAGACGACGCATCAATAGGGCTTGATAAAATCTCCTTGTCTTAGAGTGAAGAGGAGAAACTTTAGAAGAATCGAAAAGTTCTATCTTTGATATGTTTGCATTTGTCAAATCATATTTTGCAGGGCGTTATAAACGAAAAAACTACTGTCAAATTATATGTAAAATTTCAGCAGATGTGTATAAAAAAAAACCATCACGAGTAATTTGCATTTGAAACAACGGTTATATTCTCATCAATTAATGCAAAGTAGTTTAGTTGAAGAGCACTTGACCTTATTCAAGAAATTAGTTTTGAATCTAGAGACTATGGAATGTAAGTATGATGAGAAGAATTTGGGGTTGATTCTACTATGTTTGTTGCATGCTTCATATGATGCATTCAAAGAGACTATTTTATATAGTTGGGAGACTTTGACTCTAAAAGAGATTTATGTTAATTTGTTATCAAAAAAGAAAATGAAGCATATTGTTGTCGGTTCCAAGTCTCACAGAGAGGGACTCGACGTTTGGGGTAGAACATGAGAGTCAAACAACAAAGACAGTAATAAAGTTGAGGGTGTGAAGGGCATATCAAATTTAAGGAATCGGGATAGAATCTGTTACTTCTGTTAGAAGGAGAGGCATATTAAATCTGAATGCCAGGAATTATAGAAAGTTAATAGAGCAACTGAGAAGGGAAAACAACTAATAACGTACGGTGAAGTTGTTGTCTTAGAAGAAGAAGATTATAGCGATGGAAATCTTCTAGTTGTGTCAGAGGAAAACTCAAAGACAATCAAAGATTATATTCTGGATACAGCTTGTTTGTTTCATATGAGTTACGATTGAAATTGACTTTCGACATATGAGACAATATCAAAAGATGTTGTGTTAATGAGTAATAACATACCTTTTAATATAGCTCTGGTATTGGTACCATCAGAATTGAGATGTTGGATGGACTTGTTAAGACACTGGGTAATTTGCAACGTGTACCCGAGTTAAAGAAAAATATGATCTTACTGAGTATTCTGGATGCGAAAGGGTACAAGTAAAACATTGTATGTGAAGTTGTGAAGATCAGTAGAGATGCTCTCGACATGTTAAAGGGACATAGGAAATCTGCAAATTCGTATGTGTTACAAGGTTCAATTGTGACGGGTAATAAGATTGTTAAGTTTGTGAGTTCACTTTCTAAGATATAGTTTGAAAAAATTAAAAGAAATCTGGTTCTCAGGTGAAGTTCAAGTTAAGGTCTGAATATACATCAGAATTGGTGAGTCAACTTATACATATGTTCAATCACCAGTTTCAGTTCCAATAAGAGTGGTATCGTCAAAGACAAAATCAATTATAAGGTTAAATATCCTAGACGATATGCTAAACTAATTTAGTGGGGTATGGGTTGAATATGTTCGATGGTAATAATTCTAGTGGAAGTCTTCAACACATTTACATGCAGTTCATTGTGATAATTCTAATAATTCATTGATATCGTGTAGGAGATGTGATTTCTACTTGAATGTGTCTTTCAAGTTTAAGCTAGGCTTAAACTTGATCGGTATCAAATACTGAGGTAGCCCATCAAGGGACTTTGTGGAAGAGGAGATGATTTTTAATTGAATTTTGTATATTTGTTTCCTTGCACCAAATTTATTTGAAAATGGAGATTGTCAGAGTTTGGTTTTTCGATTTGCTTAGGGTAGGGTCGAGTTGCCTGCGTTAAATCTTTCATGTGACATTCGTATCAAGGTGAAAATTGTTAGAATTATGTGTGACCTGATTTATAAATGAGCCGGATCGAGCATGTATATCAATTTTAGGGTTTATGTTTTCTCTATTTATTGACACTTGAGTCGCAAAACTAATTGTATTTTGATTTTTTCAATACTAAATTTCTCATATGACCATAGTTTTTTCTCATCTAGGGTGTTTCGCATGAATCTTGGTGTCTCTATCTACCCATTTATGATGAGTTTATGATAGATTTTGAAGTTTGACGTTTATTTTGACTTTTTGGCTTTGGACTTTGATGATGTAGTGGTATTCCTATGTTGAGGAAGGAAATTTATTAATTATGTTAAGCTACGCATATCATAGTTTTAAAATTATTTTGAGTTTTATCTCGTACTTATTGCATGACTTGATTACAACATATCAATTTTTATTATATATTTTCACTGTCACATTTATATTGTGCATACATCTTTATTATCATTGATCATCGTACCTGTTGTGCGCAAACAAATCGAAGGTTGTTCTTATACAGTGCAATCAATGAATATAGTCTTACTTCATATGTTATGGTATAGTGTGTTTGAAGTCCATGAATGACTTTGTTTTCAATGATGATTTTTACGTTGATATAATAGTGATGTTATTTTAATTATTTATCGCACTATAATAGACTATTTTAATATTTTACCATTTTCATATGTCATTTTTATAATTAGATTTTGTTGATGTATACACTTCTATCTTTTAAAACATTGGATATAACACTTATAATCTTTATTGAGTTTAGTCAATTTAGTCAATTGATATTTTTTTCAAGTCATATTAAGAAGACCTGTGTGTGTTGATGCAGATTGAACTTAGAGTATTTTAGAATTGGTTTTATTCCATGAGATATTCGTTGACGAGACTCATTAGTATATTTTGCTCTCATTTTACTGCATTTGGTTTGCTTAAATATTTTATCATTTTATTATTTATTTTGCCAAGACTATTATATTTTGCACTCTCATCCTACATCTACTACTTTCTTAGCAGCCTAGTAGAGTCTTTCAATGGTATGTTTTGGTCATTTTCTCCGTTGCTTAAAAAAAGTGAGTCATAGGGTCACCAAATTGCTCGTCTTTTCAAAAATATCCTAAGCATCGAGGAACATGTATTAGGGTGTATGTACGACTCGTTGAGATTATAGACTGACATAAAAGAAAAGAAAATTTTGATATCACTATTAGACTTGATTTTTAACTCGATGTTTTTGAGACCTGTCTCTATATTTTATCTTTTACTTTTAGACTTTTAAATTTTAATTTGGGTCTTGTCATTTAATTTTTTTCGAGTTGAATCATTCTCTATTTCATTATTATCTATTTTAGGTTGTGACAATTATCATTATTAAAAAAAAGACTAATTATATGTTTATTATATCTACACTCTAAAATTACTTATTGATATATTAAATAGTAATTGTAGTAATTACGATATAATTAATATAATAAATTAACTATTTATAATTTATTATATTAATTTTATATAATAAAATAAAAAACTAAACAGTATTTTTCAAAAAAAAAAGTAACAGTAACAAACTTTGTTTGGCTTATTATGTTACAGTAAAAATTTAAAGGTCCATCCGTGATTTCGCAACAACACGAATACTACATCTATTGTTCATATTTAGTTTTTTCGCGCAAATTGCTCGTAATGGCTGTGTAAATTGTGTAGCATCCTCTTGATTTTGATGTGTGTGACGTAATTAATAATACTTAGACAAGTGATTTTAATACATCTTGCTTGCTGTGTGTGTGTTTTTAAAGCAAATAGATTTAATTGTCAACTGATTTTAATTTTTTTACATTATTGTCAGATATAGAGATTTGAAGATGAATTATTAAAAATAGTGAAAATTATAGGCTAAGAAATTGTCAGCATCCAACAGCTACTTGAGAGATTAATTAAATTTCAAGACAAACAACTTGAATTAATTAAAATTATCCGTAATTCTAAATTGGTAAAGGGAAATAAATATAATTATTATTTTTTTAAATTAAAGTTGTAATACATTCTAAGACTGAGTATGTGAGAAAAAGGACACACGGATGGATACCCACTAACTAAGCAAACTTAACTAAAATAACTAATAAAGAATCAATCAAAACATGTATGCACGTGCAATCCTTAAAGGTGTTATTATAATAGTATTTTGATAAATGACCTTTTATTTTTGTACCTAGTGAGTTCTTATGCTCAATTCCGAGCAATCTTATTTAAACATAACCTATTTTAAAGAATAGAGATATAATTAAATATTGTCACATGGATCTCAAAGGCTTCTTCTTTTATTGATCTTTTCACGTGTGAGATCATATTGCCCGTATGATATAGTTTCTAGGTCATTTTGTTCGAGGTCTATTTTGAATTTTATGTTAAAAAGATAAAAGAAAAATAATCCAAAAAAAACTAAAGGTTTTGTTGAAAAAGAAAAGTAAAAAGATGTTATTCTGCCTATTTCAATATTCAAATACTTATCTGTTATTCTGTCCATGATTTTTTTTCTTAAAAGAGATTTCTTAAAAAATCTGGTTACCCACGTTTATATTATTTTTTCTGATTATCGTTTGATTTCTAACAATTGGTATCATTGTCTGGTTGGGAGAAAGATTATAGAATTAGAATTTCAAAATTTGTTGAAATATCAATTTTCTTTGGTTATTCTACATCAAACACGGTTTTCATAATGTTTTTAAAAAATTACAATTTAAAAAAAAAACAAAAATAAAAAGCAAAAAGAAATTGTTCTTCCTGCCATTGGTAAACACTAGTTATTCTTGCCATACAAAATAGCCGCTAAAGATGGTTCTTGATCAACCCACCCACCCACCATTTGCACATTGAGGATCAACGATCCGCCATCTCTTGATGGGGCTCTTCTTCTGCAGGGTGTCTTTCTAATGGAGAAGAAACTCATCAAATCTACTTCAGCGATTTTGAGCAGAATTTTGTTTCCAAAGTTTTGATTTTTTCACGTCAATTTCAAGTACATAGCTTGGTCCTGCATGCTAGAAAAGATTTTGGTTAAAAATCTAAACTTTAATTGTTTGAGATTTTGTGGAGGAGATTTGTTAATTTTGGGTGGATTTCAAATTTTATTTGTGTCTAATTTTTTATCACAATAATATCAGAATTTTTTAATATCTTTTGGGATGATATGATTCATGTGATTTTGCGCTTTAATTTTCGAAAGCTGATATTTTATTGAAGTTAATAATTTTGATATAAAATGAAAGTTGTGTTTTGGAGTGATGAGATATTTGAAGTATATCTACTTTTGGTCTGATATTTGAATCGTTACAAGAGAATAACAATAGTAGAATTGTTAAAGGTTTGAAGAACATATTTGATGTGTCTGATCAAGATGCAGATATGCATGCTTAAATTTGAATAATATTTTATGGGATTTAAAGACGTCATTATCATGGTTTAAATGTTTGTCAAATCTAGTCAGCTGCAGTTGCTAAATTTATCTTTCAAGACTTTTTATAGTTTGGTGATTTGTATATTTCTTTGACAAACCTTAATAAGTCTGTATTGTAGATCTTCTTTAAGGGTCTGAAATATAAATATTTGAAATTCGTGTCTTGCATTAGAATTTAAAATTGTCAAAATTTAAAATTTTTTAATTTTTTTTGTGTCGAGCTAATGAGACTGCATTTTGGATTTGCTTTGTGTAATTTATGTTAAGATAGAAATTATTAAATTTCGGTGTGATTTCAATTTTATTTTGATCTAACTTCTACTCCTCATCATAGATTTCATTTAAACTTTTATTTTTTTTATAAATTCATGTAAATTTTTACAAAATTCGCATTTGTATCTCAATTTTCAAATATTAGTTTGTTATTCTACCCATAAATTTTTTTCCAAAAGGTTTTGTTCACATATATTTGACGTCCCATATTTGGTTTTTTTTATTATCGTTTTATTTCTAACCTTTGCTATGAAAATTTCTAAATTATTAACAACATTTGTGCTTGAATCTATGAAGTTTAGAGTTTACGTATGATGGGAACGCACACGAGTGATTATTTTACTGCTACATACCAACAACTATGGGCTAGATTCTTCAAATTCTCTGTTTATTTCATTGACAACAATGGAAAACCTCAAATTCCAAACAGATAAACACAAAATTCTATAGTTAATTGATAATATTACTTGAATTGTTGAAAAATAAAATACAGAATACAAAATACAAAATTTAAATTGATAATTATCCTACTATGAACTGTTATTGCAGTTGGAAAAAAAATGAGCCAACTATGATTTTTCATTTTACTCTTTTTTCTTTTTTTTGCAAAATAAAAATGGACGGATTAATGTTAGTTAGAGTAAAATGCATTTAACCTTCAAAATTTGCGAGTATTTGATGACTAAGTGCTTAAACGTTTTTTTAGCAACTGACGCCTATTAGTTAAAACAATGAGAAAATCAACACATTGCGTTAAATGATTTTTTTTTAAATTGTCATGTGTCCTGACCCGCATGCAAGACCAACAAAATGTCGGGTCAAACGATCGTATATTTGGAAAAGACCTGATCGTCTAGCTCAATACTTGATCCCATCGAAAAACTTGAATATAAATAAAAATTCATAGATCTACACAGTGACTTTAGATATGATAGAGCAAAAATTAAACAACAATAGAATATTGTCTAAAGATCCAGTTCTAAATTGTTAATATTATACAGAAATTTACAAGATAAATTCTCACAGAAAATTAATAAAACATTCAACAAGAAATAAATAAAAGGAGAATGCTCAAATATCTGTCTAGAAAATCTGTTTTCATCATTTTATTAAAAACAGGCACCACGAGCCATTGATGAAAAAATAAGTCAAAGAAAACCAAAAATAAGTCAACATTATTGTACACAGACGATTATATAAAAATAAGTTATCATCGTACTTTTCAATAGAAAACCACCTCAGTAAAAAAGAATAGTCAATCAATATCTCACTGAGACACTATTACAGAAAAGTGGCGATCCAAAAATTCTAGAGCAACTCGTGAGTCTTAAAGAATAATAAATGTGACAGTGATTTGAAGGTTCAACCACATCACAATGGCAGTTGGCTATTCGAAAATTACATAGCTACACCACCCATACAAATGTAAAACTCAAACATATCATGCTTCAGTTTAGGGATTCGAAATCCAAAGAACGCATTATCACCGTTCTGTTACTCATTTTCGTTACGTGTAAATAAAACAATTTTCACGTAGTAGAAGGTGAATTGAATATCATACTAATACTTTAACACCAAAACCTTCCAAACGAGGATTTATCCTCACAAGATATATATTATCATAATAAAAATTATGTATCAATGGAAAAAATTCTAAAACCGTGTATACATAAACATAAAAAACATACTTGTTGGTGACCAAGACTAGTCAGGTTTTACATAGGTGACAACTCACAAAAATAGGTTTTTCATAAAATCATACAGCGTAGTACAAAAAGTAAAAAATACTTACCTCGATGACAATTTTTCTTCTGGCCAGTTGGAGCCACCACCTCTGGTATTGGGTTGTAATTCACAAATTCGTTCGAACCTAAAAAAAACGAAAGTTAGGAAATCCCTCTCAGTCACTAAGGGACATATAAAGATGGGTCCTCTCACCTACTAAGGGACACAAAGATGAGTCATATACTAAGATTACGAACCTAATTCAGAACTATATAAACGGCTGAAAAATTCACCGAGGCAACAAAACTTTTCCAAAATATAAGTTGTGAGGTTGACACTTCAAGTCAAGAGTCAACATTTCATAACTCTCAGCTTTCACTAGAGGTCAACACTTTCGGCAGTGGTCAACACTTGTTCATTTCTATTTGAACAAGAGCCGAATGCTTGGTTGACACGTATAGGTGGGGTGTTCGGTGGTGGGCCATTTTTGATATTTTAACACTTTTTTGCATCTCCACGTATCTCAATGCAATTCCATGCCCCTCCATGCATGCAACTTCTTGATTTCTTGCTCATGTTGTGATAACTTTTTCTCTCGGATTTGTATGACCAAATCATGTGGGGTTTTGTGCTTTGGATCTCATTTATCTTCTAACGAATCATGGTCATCGATTTTGAGATTGGTTGTGTCTTTATTTGTATCATCATATGAAGTAGGCAACGAGGACAATAGAATTAACTCCGAATCCTTCTCATCGTACTTGAATCTCATAATCTTCAAATTCAAAATTAATTTTTTGAACACAGTCAAGTGTTCATCATTAAAACTTTCTATCAACTAATGAGAATAAAGTCGTTGCTTCAAATGCAACTTGCTAGTTAGTATTTTTTTCATACATAACTACTTCAACTTTAACCATAATTCAATGATAGTTTTCTTTTTCAAAACATCTAGCAAAAGTTGATTTGATAAATGCAGACATATCAAAGATAAGACTTTTCGATTCTTTTCAAAGTTTCTCCTCTTTTTTCTATGATGCGGGCATTTTATCAAGCTTTAACAACGCGTCGTCTAAATCCATCTATGAAAATACATCTCGCTTCTTTACCTATCATAAGTAAAATTTTGTATTCTCGTCCAACAAAGGAATATCCAATTTCAAAGTACTCGTCTTCCAGTTTCAACCCAAAAAATATCTGAACCTAAAATATGTGAATCGATAAAATTTGCCAAAAATTAGATATTGTTATCGAATAAATCACCTCCAATAGCTTTGAACTAAATTCAAAAGGCACAAAAAATATTGAATATTCCTCCTAATTTCTTTTCCACAAACACCTTCACAAAAATTGCAAACACTAATATTACTCTTGTAGAAATCTGAGATGGCTTCTGCATGAATTGATGACGTAAACCTATGGTCGGAGGATTGGTGAAGCTTGGTCTAGGGTGACGACGCAAAAAGCTTATGGGTGCTATGGAAGACGCCCTAAAAGGGGACGATGTGCGGTTTGCTGGAACAACGATCGACTTTGAGAAATGATGCAGAAAGAACAATGTTGGAGGCTGTTTGCACGGTGAGAGAAAGCATGGTGGACTGATGGTGACGTAATGTTCTAAACGATAGAGGGGATGCTAGATGATTGAACATGATGACGGAGGCTAGGGGCGGTTCTTCCCTTTGGCTAGCCTTGATCTCCTCTCTCCCCTTTGGTTTCTCTCTATCGACTGCTTAAAAGAAGGAGAAACGACACTTATAAGAAACAAAAATTCATCTTTAAAAAAAAAATTCTCAATTGCAATTTTTCACAAAAATTCGAAACCCAAAAAAACTGTTTGATACCTTCAATAAATAAAAATTTGATTTTTGAAAACCTTCAATGTCGCTTTGATTCCAATTATTGAAAACCAAACGAGAATCGAAAAAAAAAATGTAAAAAATAATGAATACCGAGATTTACATAGAAAATCATAGCCAAAAAAACACGAGCATAGAAAAAATTCACTATGACTAAGTGAAAAGTACAAGTGAGTCTTGCGATTCAAACAACAATATCTAGAGTAAAGTAAAAATACAAATATTAAATATAGACTCAACCCAATCAAACTAGAATTCAGGTCACATTGAATTCTAATACATTAAATAGAAAAATAGAGCATTTTTAAGTTTTAGATGTAATAAAACATAGTTTGAACTAAAGTTCAATCTTGATATGCCATAGAGACAAATGACTCGATTGCAAACCAAGGTAAGTACACCTCGAAATAATTCAACTAACAAGTTTGTTAATTTTGCAGATGCAGTTAATATTGTTAACTTGGATTGGAAGCCGAACCTTCTAGATATGGACAAACCTATGCATGTGATATTATGGGAAATGCTTTCGGAATCTCCACGCTTTGAAGAGGGAATTTGTCTCCCCGAAAGCATAACTTAATAATCAAATTTTTATGTTTGACAAACATTGGCCTTTATTGTAATTTGTTAGCAAACATTGATCTTTATGTCTTTATTTTAGCATGCACGCATATAGATTTGTAGGTGCTCAGTTCATCACGATAACCAAGCAAGGGAGGAGGCTCGGAACACGTTGCATGACGTGCATGCGGCAAGCTTCTCGGGCGAAGAGAAATTAACCATCACCAACACCATTAAAAATCACTTACTTGGATGAAATCAATGGCTGAATGAACATATCCTGGATGCTTCTTCAACATGCAATAACCATGTTTAACCAATAAGAAGGAGGACTAGCTGTCCATGCAAGAACAGGTTGTACGCACAAGTAGTGCACACAATCCTCTCGGCCGAGGTGCTCTAATGACTAGCTTTCCATGTAGCCGATTACTTCTCCAATTTGAACCAGCAAACCCTAGAATTTTAGTTCAATATTTTAGTATCTTTTAGCATTGTTAACTCAATTTTTGTTGAATGCAAATAAGTACTTTTCCCTCTTAAAACTATAAGAGCTTCAGCTTGAAAATTTTGTAGCTTTGGTGAGTAATATCCGAGTGTAGTAGCCTCTCTATTGTCTTCAAGTTCTTTGGTTGCTTATTGGCTCTTATAAACACCTTTCTTCTCTTTCCTTTAAAGGTTGAAATCATAGTAGGGAGATGATAAATCTGGCCTTGAGCTGGAGCATTCCCTCTTGAAAGAATCTTCATTCGAAGGTACTAGAAGTGACCTATCGGACTAGTCGTGGTTGTTCGTGTATATCTCGCTCATTTCAGCTAATTTTCATATAAATATTTAAGGACTTGCTCCTCACATGTCAAGTAAGTTTCCTGTAAATTTTTATTGTATTTGAAATTTATTTGTGAAAGTTGTGTTTACTGCATTTGAGGTTCTTTTCGGGTTGAGCTGAGAAAACTGACTCTTGTCTTGTTGCGCTTTCTAATTTTGTTTCAAATGGCATTTTTCATGTTATTTAGCTTCAGAACACAAGGTGCTTCCATTGTGCATTTATCTTGAGTTTTATTGCTCTGTTTGCTTGAAATTTGTTATATTTCTTATTGGTTCAAAGTTGTATGTAACTGGACTCAAGTTGAGAACACTTAAGTTTTGTGGATCATTCAAGTTGGAGTTTAATCGATTTAACCTGTAACTTTAAAGCTTATTATTGCATGTTTATCACATGTTATAATCTGACTTTTGTTTGCTTGTTGTTTTGGTTAAACTTCGTTCAAACCGATTTTTCCAAACTAACCGAGAAGTGTGCTTATCATTAAGGTTCGATTAGTTAGCTTTTGACTCATTTAATCCCTAAAACTTGGCTAAGATTTTAGG
>CM039529.1:781880-889452 GCA_022433055.1 Begonia peltatifolia
AAACTTGGCTAAGATTTTAGGTCTATCTAAGCTGCACATTAATTACTTTGACTCCTAAAACTTAGATCTTAAATAGGTTAGAAAATGAAAACTAGAAGTGGGATAATCCGTAATCAAACTCGAGACCAAAACTGGGATAATGAAATGCCCCAAACTGAGGCTCAAAATCCTCAAAGAGGTGAATCAAGTGTCCAAGGACAACTTAATGCACTTAGCTAAAAGGTGGATCTTCTTTTAGGGAGAATAGCCGAGCGTGAAAGGGAAAACCAAGAGCCCTTAAGAAGAAAAAGAACCGAACCATCTAGAAGGGAGTTCTAAAATCGAGATTACTCGGATGAGGAGTGGACCAAAGGAGGTGATAAGGATTACACTCCTAACTGGCGTAGGGGTAATGAGAATCTTAAACACATTAAGTTATCCATTCTCTCATTTAACAGGTCGAGTGACGGAGATACTTTTCTCAATTGGATTAACAAGGTCGAGAAAGTGTTCGAATACTATAGATACTCTGAGAGAGTTAAGATACAATTAGGATCGATGGAGTTATCGGGATACGCCTCATTATGGTGGGACAACTTAAAGACATAAAGGAGATGAGAAGGAGATGATCCTGTCGCCACGTGGAGAGTTATGAAGGCTCTCATGAGGAAAAGATTTATACCTAGCCACTACAAACTAGAACTTTTTCTACAAATGCAAAACCTAAAACAATACAGGAAAACTGTGGAAGAATACCTTATGGAGTCTGAGACACTTAGGATTTGAGGAGGAACGGAGGAATTGGAGGAACAAGTAATAACCCGATTTATCAAGGGCTTAAACTGAGACATTAGGGACATAGTGTAGTTGCAGCCACTAGATTCGCTGGATATTTACTTCACCATGGGGAAGTACAAGGAATCAGTCGTTTTTGATGTTGTTCTCATGAATGTCAGCCATCTACTTTTGGGTAGACCTTGTCAGTATGATCGTAAGGTGTAGCGTGATGGGTATACAAACTATTATTCATTCAAGTTTGAAGGAAAAATCATCAAACTTGCACCCACAACATCTGAACAAATAGATAAGGACGAAGCGACTCAAAAGGAAGAAAAAGACAAAGTCAACCTTCTAATGTCAAAGAAGGAGTTGGAAATGTCCTTACATAAGGGAGAACACCTTATTTTGATGTTATTCAAAGAGAGGGGGAAATAGTTAAGAGATGGTGATGTCATTTGGCCTATCAAATGCTCCGAGTACATTTATGCGTTTAATGCATTATCATCTTTTTGGCCCATTATCATATTTTCGATCCAATTGATACAAAGCTCAAGTAGTGAATTTTCTTCGGGGTAGATGATTTCCTCTTCTTCATGCACCATGTTCTTTTCCTCTCGTAAAGACTCTTTAAAATGTTCTTTGTGAACTTGAGCTATAAGTGGTGGCAGTTCAAGTGCAGTTGAAGACTTTGAAAAATATTGAGAAGCAGAAGATTGTGATGCAGGAATTTTGATTGCTTTTGGGAGGGTTTGACCAAAACCAAAGGTCTTCCCCTTGCATACTTAGTATGAACTCTCTTTTCATTAAATTCTTCGTTCCCTTCCAAGTTCAAACCTCATTCTCGCCATTTCTTTGTCTCTTCGCTTTAAGATCTCTCCACTAAATTTTAACATAACCGGTTAACCTTTTAGAGGGTATACTAATTTTTTCTTTGTTCGATTAATCCTTACATTTAAAGTAATCTTCCACCAATTCAATCCAATAATGACATTCGTCCTTAGAAATGGAGCCTCTAAAATAAGGTATGCAAAAATCATCGTGGTCATAAGACTCATACCGGTTGGAATAGCAATTGTAGCGAGTCTCCCTAGGTGGTTCGGGTCTTCTTGGTCTGGAAGTTTGAGGTCCCCTTAGCAATTGTAGTGTTTTCTCAAACTTGCGGTCATGTTCATCTATATGTCGTGGCCGAACTGATTTACCAATAATCGGTTTAGATTCTACAATTTGTTGTTCATTAGGATACCGATTATAGTTATAGTATGTTTCCTTATTATAATCATTTTTCAAAGTGAATTTACCTTTAAATGTTTGGAAAATCTTTTTTTCATTAAGGTGGTTTGATTGATACCTATTGCCATAAGGATCTAGATAATATTTGTTATCATATTTCCTATCTTTTTATAATTATCAAAATAACGATGGTTAGATTCATTAAGATACTAATTAAAATTATAGTATGTTTCTCTTTTAGTGGTTATTTTAAGTAATCAACTTAGTTTAATGTCTTAAACAAAGCTTAAACATCAAGAGAAAACAAATCAGATTAAATTATCAAGGATAACATAAGAGAGATGTGGAAACAAAATAGACAATAAAATTTTAAAACAACAGAAGAAGATAATCACAATTTGTGTCCAAAATATAACATGAAAACTAGGATTGATATCGTAGATTAAGATGTAATCTATAACACAGGCAACAAAAGATGCCAGAGAAATATAACAAAAACAATTTATCTTTCAAGAGAAAACAAAAGTTTATCGTCAGAATTATTAAACAAATATTCTTAGTCTAAAACATTCAGTCTAACACAATGAAAGACAAGATAGATATTTTGAATTTCAATCATAGTAGATCAATTCCAAAAACCACACATCACAACAAATATCGTTTATCAATGGCGTTAAATAATGATGCAGTTCATCCTTGGTGTTTGACATAATATCAGGAAAGAATAAAGCACGACAGTAACTTTAATTATGCACAACCAGAAACCTAAACAGAGATGCAACACCTTAGTTCACTAGCAGAATATGTGTTGATTTTGCATGAGAATTACCTTAAGTTACGTGTAGAAACAGAACCAATAATTTCATACAAACTGAACAATCAACATTAATCAGAACTGCATGCCACATTATTCAAAACACAGAAGAATTCTCTGGAAAGTACTTTGAGCAGATAACAAGACAAAATTTGTGCAACTATAATATGTGATGTTCTCACGTTTTTGCCAATTACTCCAAAAAGAGATTTACTTCAATAACAGTTGAGAAACAATTAAATAGATCACAAAAAAACACTTTTATAAAATATGCTCATGACTTTAAACAGAATAAGATCATTCAAACGTAGACATGCTGTCTAATTTTAAACAGAAACGATGATTTACATGCCAATATTATTGGGTTAACAACTAGAACGAAGAAACAACAAACAATCGACACATAAACTAACTTTTCAACCGAATTATGATGACATGTTGTCAACTAATAAGAAATGAAGCTCAAGTAATTGGGTTATCTTGGTTAGTAAACAGAAATTGACGACAAAACTAAAAAATAAATATAGAATAGATAACGAGAAAGCAAAAACCAACAAACCATAGAGCAACTCCGGCTCTGATACCAATGATACACTTTGGTTCTGCAGATCTCTCGCTAAGCAGGAATAAATGCAAGCAGGAACAAGAAAACAATAAGCAAAACTCATTATTCTCGGGTTTAACATAAAACGAAAAATGGAACAAATAATGGAGTGGAGGTGAGTGAACGAGATACTTGGTTTAACTTATCCAGAAGACGCCGATAGAGTGAATAACATGAAGGTAAATCATGACGGAGCCGACTGGATATTACGCACCAATTGGAACGAAAGTGATAAACCTTCGAGTATGACGTTCTGGAGGAACCCAGTTCAGATATTACGTACTGAACTTGGCTGTCAACGATGAAGAACCCATTCAAAGATAACGCGCTGAAGGGAAACTCCAATAGTTGGATGTTATGCACTGAATAGAGAGTAGGTTCAATGAACCTCTCTAAAAATAAATATAAAACTTCAACAAATTTTCATTGACCCAAAGATGATTACAAATGCTTCAGAAGATGTATATAAAGATCCAAAACATCAGATTTGGAAACTAGAAAAGAATGGAAATTGTAGCTGTTGGAGCTTGCTGGAAATAGCCATTGTGCGTCAGCTCGGCCATGTGTGTGCACAATTAGCGCATTTGTTGTGTGCTGCTTGCTATACGGTTCTCTGTTGCTCAATTCTTGGCTGTTGTCCGGTTCCCTTGTGTTGACTGGTTCTTTGTTGCCCATAAGCCAGTTTGATCACTTTGAGTCTTTTTATTTGGTAAGTGTGGTTGACGCGGCTTCACAATAATGTTTTAAGGAGAATATGAAAATTAAGAACTTCTTGGATATGTCATTCATTTGAGCAAATAATAACCGTCAAAGGTGTTTGGTTGAGCTTCCTTTGTGCGCACCAATTCTTCAAGCCATGTACGCCATTCCGTGGCCATGATCTCCTTCCTTCAAGCCATGAGCAATGCTCCCAATCCATGTTTTAAAATGGCATTGACCTGCAAAAATGACAAACCAATTAGATGGAAAAGTAGTTAATTACGTACCTTGGTTTGTGATCGTCGTCCAATATGAGCCCATAGTGTATCAAGGAGGCTCGAAACACGTTGCATGGCGCGCATGTGACAAGCTTCTCGGCTGAAGGGAAATTGGCCATCATCAAGGACATTGAAAAACACTTACTTAGATGGATGACTTGGCAAAATCAAGAGCTAAATGAAATTGTTCTGGATGCTTCTTCAACATGCAACAGCCATGTCCCGCCAATAAGAAGGAGGACCAGCTGTCCATACAAGGACATGTCGTACGCACAAGTAGTGCGCACACTACTCTCGGCTGAGGCGCTCTAACAGCTAGCTCTTCCATGCAGTCGATTGCTTCTCCAATTTGAACCAATAAACCCTAGATTTTTAGGTCAATATTTAAGCATCTTTTTGCATTGTAATACTCAATTTTTGTTGAATAAAATCAGCACTTTTTCCTCTGAAAAACAGAAGAGCTTCGCCTTGATAATTTTGTGGCCTCGGTGAGTAATATCTTAGTAGAGTAGCCTCCATTGTCTTCAAGTGCTTTGGTTGCTTGTTGACTCTTACAGACACCTTTCATCTTTTTTCTTTTGATGTTGAATCATAACAGGGAGGTGGTAAACCTGGCCTTGAGCCGGAGCATTTCTTCTTGAAGGAATCTTTATCTGAAGGTATTAGAAATGACCTATCTGACCAGCCAGGGTTGTTCGTGCATATCTTGTTCATTCCAGCGAGTTTTCATCTAAAATTTTAAGGGTTTGCTTCTCACATGTCAAGTAAGTTTCCTGTAAAATTTCAATGCATTTGGACTTCATTTGTGAAAGTTGTGTTTTATTACATTTGGGGCTCTCTTCAAGTTAAGCCGAGAGAACTGACTCTTCTCTTGTGTCATTTTCTAATTTCGTTTTGGAGGGCGATTTTCGTGTCAAATCTTGAAAGTTTGGACTTTGAAATTAGAATTGTCCATTGTCTACAATTAATTACACAACAGTTAACAACAACTAATTTACATAATAATAAACATTAACTCAGAAATTTTCCATTGAACTCAGCCAAAACTAATTCACAACTATACTAAGATGTAATTAGCTTAGATTTCATAATTGAAATTGAAAAATCAAACTTCACTGTCAACACTCGAAATTGAATAGCGACAATTGGTACTTAACGACAAACTGAGAACTAAAATCGGAACCAAAATCAATCTATATAATAAGAAAAAACATCATAACCATGAAAAAATAACACTTGACATTCAACTCTTGTTGGACGATGATAACGACTCGAAACATGATAGTCGACAATCAAAACTTAGAGATACGAGGTAGATTAGGGTTGCGCCAGAAAGGCGATGAACACATCCACAGTTTGGGTACAATATTTAAATGGTAGAATCGATTCGTAGTTGTTTCGCTAGGTTAGACTAGTTTTTATTGGGTCGACCCACAATTCAATTTTTCCACGATCTGGACAGTATTTGGACTCTCAAACCGACAACCAAAGCATTACTCATAGTTTTAGAGATACTTGAATGGTGGACGAGTTTCTCACGCTAGCAAAACAACCCCGAGTTGGTTCTACCGTTGAAATATACATTCTAATATTAAATCATGCACTTTATTCTTATATCACCGTACGTCACTTAGACTTAATTTATTTTAATCTAAAATATAAATTTAATCCTATAGTCTGGAGCAAGCAGTTTCCACTATGCTGATAAATTTGTGTTAAATGATAAATGTACAAAGCGAGTGAACTTTTTGTTTTTCAATATTACCCCATATAATTTCTCTCTCTGCGTGTGAGGAGGCATATGCACAAATTTTGGGGGTTTTTGTTTTTCAGAGAATATAAAGATTAAACTTCCACTGCTCAACCAAATTGATCTCTGGAAATCAGTCATCCGAACGCAAAACCGTCGTCAGGTTGGAGAAAAAGAAGAGAAGAAGAGGTGGATTTGTGTTTTTGGAAAATAGCTTTGGATCGAAGAAGCTCCATCTCATCAATGGCGAAACTTCTCTTGTATTTGACCTTTCTCTCTCTAATCCACAAAAAGCTTCTGATTGGTTTATTTGCATTGTGTTCTCAAAAGCTGGGTTTATTTTTTCATGTTTGAGCAACATGGAGCATTTGAATAAGCTCTTTTTGGAGCTAATGAACACGGGTTTCCATTTGGTTTTGCTCTTTCCCTTGGCCTCTAACTTAGCTTGAAAGCCTGCAGCAGTAGCAGCGTTATTTCTTGGTATTCCTTATTTTGTTTGAAAAGTGATTTGATTTTCGGAAATTTAAATTAATAATTGTTAATTACTTTTAGACAATTATGACGCGAGTCATCGTCTGGTGACTGTAGCAGGGCACGTCCCGTCTGTCCAATCATTACCGATAGATGAAGATCAGACAGTCAATGTCGCATCATATGGATGATCAAAAAAGGATGTCAGCCAGGTCACCGGACCTTTATTGGTCGTCCAAATGATTCCCCCCCAAATTCTTAAATCGGCGTTCATTTCATTTGCATTTCACTCTGCATTTGGATATATAGCCAAATACCTGCTTCTCCTTCCTCCTCTTCACTCTTCGTTTCCATTCTCCCCTCATTTGTTTCTCTGCGACTCCATTTGTCGCTTGGAGAGGAATAACTAGAGAGAGAGGTGGGTGAAGTGTGATCTTTTATTTTGGTTCTGCACAGTTCGGCTTGGTGATTCTCGATCTTCGCCTACTTTTCCTATCGTTTAGTTGTTCGCTACTCAAAGGTTGGTTTCTGCTTGGATCTGTTTCGTCTCGCCCAGAATTTGTTTGGACGTGAAGTTTTGACTATCAGGCTTGTAGCTTTGATTAAACTAGCTTCCATTTGATTGTTTTCTTTTTTTTTTTTCTCAGTTTAATTTTGTTGTTGACTGGTGATTATCATAGCTGATTTACCTATATTTTTTAATTTATCGATTACTAAATGATGCTTTCGGTGATCGATGATTGTGTTATGTGAAATCTTATGTCGTTTAATCTGTGTATTTAGTTGAATTTATCTGCATAGTGAAGGCATTTTGTTAGCAGAAACTTATCGATCTAGTTTTTTAGCTTGTGTTTCTAACAGCATGGGATCCCCGTCTGGAGATCTTGAACGATTCCACTATCGATGAATGTTTGGGATGCATATTTTTTGTGGTGTTGTAAATAGGAAGGGTATAATGATGTGAAGATCTCTCTTGATATGGTTCTATGATCTGGTTTTTAGAGCTTGGATCTACTTTTCTGTCAAGCACCGAGTACATAGATCCTATTTTACTTTTTTTCTACCTCTTGTAAAAGGTGTAATTCGACAAAATATGGAGAAATAATTTGTTTCTTTAAAATTGAAAAGCAATATAAAAAGCTGTTTCTTTTTCCTTGATGATTGTAAAAGTATTGTTTTCTTGCAATCATTTTTGTCCTTTCGCTAGATATTCTGATACTTATTTTCTGATGATTTGCATCAATTAATTATTTTGGTAGATGATGCACCAGTTATTAATCTTTTTTTTTCACCGTAATTAATCTTTATCTTTAGTAAGTTGCACTTTAATGTCAATTTTCTAAATCATCTATTTACTTCAACAGCATCTGTAAAAGATGGCTGATGCCGAGGATATTCAACCTCTTGTCTGTGACAATGGAACTGGAATGGTTAAGGTCAGTCACCTCATTTGCATTGAACATGTGAAACTAAGAAATTATTCTTTGTTTCTCGGAAACTATTTTTAAATATCTAATAATTTTTTCACAGGCTGGGTTTGCTGGTGATGATGCACCCAGAGCAGTTTTCCCAAGTATTGTTGGTCGGCCTAGACACACAGGTGTCATGGTTGGGATGGGTCAGAAAGATGCTTATGTCGGCGATGAAGCGCAATCCAAGAGAGGTATTCTCACTTTAAAATATCCAATTGAGCATGGAATTGTCAGCAATTGGGATGACATGGAGAAGATTTGGCATCATACTTTCTACAATGAGCTTCGTGTTGCTCCTGAAGAACACCCAGTGCTGCTCACAGAGGCACCCCTCAATCCTAAAGCTAACAGGGAGAAGATGACACAAATCATGTTTGAAACATTCAATGTTCCTGCCATGTATGTTGCCATCCAGGCTGTTTTGTCTCTTTATGCCAGTGGCCGTACTACAGGTTTGTTCTATTGAATCGCTACATTTGAGTTTGTTTGTTACTTACTTTTATTAAATTTCCTGTAAATAAATGAGCTCCATATTTTGTGAAAAGGTATTGTGCTGGATTCTGGTGATGGTGTCAGTCACACTGTGCCGATCTATGAGGGATATGCTCTACCCCATGCTATCCTTCGTCTGGATCTTGCTGGTCGTGATCTTACTGATGCTCTCATGAAGATTCTTACGGAAAGAGGGTACATGTTCACTACCACTGCCGAGCGGGAAATTGTTCGTGACATGAAGGAAAAGCTTGCATATGTTGCCCTGGACTACGAGCAGGAACTTGAGACCGCCAAGAGCTCCTCTTCTGTTGAGAAAAACTATGAATTGCCTGATGGACAAGTCATCACGATTGGAGCTGAAAGATTCCGTTGCCCTGAAGTTCTATTCCAGCCATCTCTGATAGGAATGGAAGCTGCTGGAATTCATGAGACTACCTACAATTCCATCATGAAGTGTGATGTGGATATTAGAAAGGATTTGTATGGTAACATTGTTCTGAGTGGAGGTTCAACTATGTTCCCAGGTATAGCAGACAGAATGAGCAAGGAAATCACTGCCCTTGCTCCAAGTAGCATGAAGATTAAGGTTGTGGCACCACCAGAGAGGAAATATAGTGTCTGGATTGGAGGATCAATCCTTGCATCCCTTAGTACCTTTCAGCAGGTCGATATCTTCTTTATTGAAATCTCATTTTTGTTCTATGTTGGTGCCTGGACTGAAAATATTTTTTTATTTTTTTCATCAGATGTGGATTTCAAAGGGCGAATATGATGAGTCTGGTCCATCCATTGTTCACAGGAAATGCTTCTGAGTTTGCAAACGCTTTGTTGGTGAGCTATTTTCCTTTAGTTGGCTTTTTCGTGTCTTGTGGGCTTAGTTTGGTCGAAGTTGATTAGCACTGAGGAAGTTGTTTGATGAGGTTGATGTACTATTGGTATCTATACGTTGTGATTATACATTTCCATTCCTATGCATAGGAGATTTATCCAGCGACGACCCTCGAGATATAGTAGGCAAAACGAAATTTCGTTAATGGTTGCCTATCTTCCTTCATCTATGCTTCTACCATCTTTTGGTGAATGTTTGTAGCAGGAGAGTGGTTGCTATGCATTTTTTTCCCGTTTATTTGATGGCGTTTAACCATTGCGAATATTGTTAATATTTATCGTATGAAATATTTGATGGGTTTGAGGTCCTAAACTTGCATTCAGGTGATATTAAGAAACGACGAATCTTTGTTATTTATTTGCATTGTTTGACAATGCAATTTAATTGTCCATTTCAGTTAGGCTAAATTAGATGATTACATTAATAGTGCAACACATGACAACATAAATTGTGATGTGGATGTTGATTTGAGTCGAACGCGAGTTAATATATTGGGGACACTCACAACTATTCTTTTTACTTAAATAGACTCACGTATGGGGCGTGGCTCTTCTGCCAAAAAAATAGTGTTAAGATGTGGAAGGAGGATTTATAGAACCGGAGCAAAGAGACGATGGGGAGCGAAGCAGACCAGACAGTCCATGGTTGGAATCTTCCCTCTCCTCCCCTCGATCCTTTCGCAAATGGACAAGGATGGCTACACCCCAAAACTGAAAACCACCCTTCCCACAAGCTTGGTTGAACATAGTTCGTTCTCTGTTCAACCAAAACTGCTTGTTTCTCCACCGTTCCTGAAGTGTGATACCGGACCCGGATTTCAGAACTAGGTGAAGACGATTGATCGGATTACCCTTGAGAGAAGGGATTAGGAAAACATAAATTGAGGGTATTTTGGGGAAAAAAGTCATGGTTGTCGATGATTTAACGACCTGGGATAAACTGATCACATCTCATACATAAAAGTCTATTTTGTTTAAAAAATAATTCAATGTGTCCACTGTTATTACGTAATATTATACAATTTTTTTTTTTTTAAATCCCAACATACATGGGATTTTATTGTTGGATTTTGAGTTGAACTAAATTGCTTCAATTCTGTCAACTGCAAACTGTATAGAGACTAGACCAGACCAAACCGCTCAATTGGGTCCAATGGTGAGTTACTTTTGTAGAGAAAAGGAAAGCCAGATAGGTTTGTGACAGATGAGATTAGAGTCAGATACCCATCATCAGTCTTCAAAAGCTATTTGAACAATGGAAGTTGGGAGCCAAAATAAAGGCATTTGGGGTCTCAAATTTAAACATCTGATAACTCAGACAAAAGCCAATTATGATTGACAATTACACTAACAAAATTGAGCAACATACTCTTCTCATTCATGTCTTTGACAGTGAGATCACGTCATTTTGCTGCGCTTCATCAACTCTATAAATTCTCCAAAAACTGCACCAAAACAGCCAACCCCACGTCAAGCATCAAGCCTATGACCATTTTTAAACTAGAAATGATATTTGTATTACCTGTATCAGAATCATGAGGTCCTGGCGATGCTTCAGGATGGTACTGAAGAGACATTATTTGCTTTGCTAGAAAACTTAGGCCGGCACAGCTCCCATCATTAAGATTGACGTGAGTTACTCCAACACCCTCTGGAAGGGAAGCTGGATCAACTGCATAATTATGATTCTGCAACCAAAAACATTTTAGTGCAAAAGAATTAATTTTCGAAGTTTTTATCTTCTTAATTTAGTTCTCTCTAAGTGAAGAAAAATTGCTTTAAATTAAGTATTTTCTTCCTTAGAACGGTTCAAATGTCCAGGCAATTGCAAGTTTATTTCCATCTTTCATACACAAAGTATTCACAAAAAAATAAGCTACGTGGTGATATCCATTCAATAATGCTTTATTTAAGGATTTAAAGATTTCTCCAGTGGAAAATATAAATAAAGAATACCTGAGCACTAATGTCGACACGGCCACTTCTAAGATCGCGAACTGGATGATTTCCTCCATGGTGGCCAAACTTCATTTTGAAAGTTTTACCACCCAATGCTTGGCCAAGCAATTGATGGCCCATGCAAATTCCAAAAACTGGAACCTTACCAATTATTTCTTTGACTATTTCAACAGCATAAGGCACTGCAGATGGATCACCTGGACCATTGCTGAAAACAACTCCATCCGGCTTCATTTTTAGAGTCTCTGACGATGGCCATGATGAAGGAACGACCGTTATTTTGCATCCGTAAGACGCCAATCGCCTAAGAATGTTGCTCTTGATACCAAAATCATATGCCACAACCTTTTGACAGAAAAACAATAATATCTAATTGTCATAATCCAGCAAAAAAAGTAGTAGAATCATGCTATGAATTTTCGAGACCAACATTAAATGTCATTCCATCTCGACCATCAGAGTTAAACACCCACTCCAAAGAAGTTTTATCCACCCATTTATAGGGTGCTTTGCATGAAACTCCACTAATTAAATCGACGCCTGAAAAATAAAAGTAGGAACCTTATCAATTATCTAAAAAATGAAACTATTTCAGTCTTTCTGCTCGATGATTAAATTGCCTACCAACTATATCCCATGACTGGGACATTTTTAAAAGCTCTTCATCTGTTTTAGATTTTTCAGTGCTTAGAACACCAATGAGGCTTCCATCTTGCCTTAACCGGCGAGTAATAGCACGGGTGTCTACATCGTCTGTTTTAAGGCAGAAAAATATCAAAGCTAATTCAACGACGTCCAAGAATTTCAAGAATTGGAAAAATAAAATGGCAAAGATATAGAAGAGGAGATGAAATAAATCTTTACTAACATATTCCCATGATATTCCTTTTTGCTAAATAATCACCAAGTGTTTCTTGGCACCTCCAATTCGAAGTACTGCATTAATACCAAGGAGACCAATAACAAATAGATTACTTGATTCAAAACTTGATCGATGCAACTATTCCAAACCATTACAAGTTTTTTGAGGCATCTTTCCATGCAAAGAGTTTATAGTACCTGATACTCAAGCTTCTGACCACCAACCCCGCAAGAAAGCATTGGATTGATTCCTCATCATCTTTCAAGCAAAGGCATTAAACACAATATTAATCAATTTCATAGATACAAAATACCAAGCCAGGGAACTCATGGTAGAACCTACCAAAATTAACACCAGTATTGCCGATATGAGGGTTTGTCATCAGTACAAATTGACCAGCATAGCTTGGGTCGGTTAAAATTTCTTGATACCTGCAGTACAGTGATTTTATGAGTCATATTTTGCTAATAATGAGTGGCAATATTAAACACGTATTAGTTGAGTTTTCAATGACATTTTGTTAGAGAATTTTACAATCATAGAATCGAAATTGATGAACTTGAAAGGAAATTACACATACATTATTCTAGTCTAGCAGTTAACTAATTATTCTCTTTTCAACAAAGTCAAATAACTGGTAAATAGTTCATAATGAAACCGAAAGATTTATTTATTTTTGGCTAGGAAGTGTTTATGGCCAAAAACAATACCAATCGTTTCTCAGGATAAGTCATACTCTTAAAAACTCACTCAAATACACTACTAAAAACTATTGTCGAAACTTTAACCAGCAAAATATATGATCCTAAATTGTGAAAATTCAACTCAATATTTTCCCATTGGATCCAATAATTCTCAATATAATAACAGAGATATGTATATGAAAAAAGAAAAATAATTTCGAAACTCTTCAAATACACTAACCCAGTTAAGGAAGTATTGAAAACCACTTCACCAACTTGAGTGCCGGAAGCTCCAAATGACTTAGCTCTCCAAATTGAACCATCTTCGAGAACTAGTCTAGCATCCGATGTCTTCCATGGTCTTTCGGCCAGACCTTCAAGCACAAGAAGCTGATGAATCAAAAAATCGATGAATGAAAATGAGTTCAAAACATTAAAATACTTTCGAATTACCTAAACTGGCGGCACCGTCCACATAGCGAGCGGCCGAGCATCTAATCGACACAACCTTTATTCTTTGTTGGTTTCTGGTGGAACAAATCAAAGGATTTGTGACCCCAACATCAATAGCTCTAATCGCCATGGCCTCTCTCTCTCGCGCGCGCGGTCTGAGTTTCGTACTTCTGTAGTGTTGTAGGTTTTGGACATTTTAATAAACTTGGGCTTTTAAAAGTTGTAATATAATTCATCTTTTTAAACCAAGGAAAAAACACCTTTTTTGACTGATTTTTAATAGTGGGGGGTCGGTTCATTATTTCAGTATAGAATTTGGATCCAAACACGAGACACTACATATCTGTTGAAAAATACAGTGTACCTCGAATGGAGGTAAGTTCTTTTGTTTTTCTTTGACCTAATTAAATGGAGCATTGATTTTGTTCGAAACTAATTCATATGGTTTTTGTCCCAGGCATCGCTTTGTTGAATGTCTGCGTTGATGTTTGTTGATAATCGAATGCTAATAAGTGAAAAAAGAAAATAGACACGGAAGAATAGAAATATCAAGATTTACGTGAAAAATCTTAAACTAAAAAAACCACGAGCAGAGGTGAGGTGGAGTTCGGTTTGAACTGAACTAGAAAATCGAACCAACCAACTTTTAACATATGTACAGTTCTAGTTTAGTTTGGTTTGCTTAATTTACGTTTTTCATTCCCCAAGCTCATAATGAGCTCTGCATTAGTATTAGAGATGTTAAACGAGCCGGCCGAGCCGAGCTTGTCGAGCATAACGAGCCTGTCAAGCCTAACGAGCTGACCCCAAAAAATTTTTAACCCTAGCCGACTTGCGAGCCACAAGTCTAATGAGTCGAGCCGAGCCGAGCCGAGCCGAGCCGAGTTTAACGAGATTAACGAGCCGAGCTTAACGAGCTGAACTTATATAAATAAAATTATTTTATATAAATATATTATATATTTTATTAATCTATATCAAAAATAAAACATAAATTTATTCAAAATTTAAATAATATAAGCATTTAAGAATTTATTCCTAACAAATAGAACAAAATATAGCAAAAATATGTGAAAATAACATACCTCACGTGGTAGGCTGATCGTTGTCATCACTCTCTCATGGATAAATCTCTCGTTGAGGTTCACATGACCTCAATAAATGGTCTCGAAAGATGGGTAATGCTGTACCCAAATTATCATAATGATTATTTACTGCTGTCACATATCGTGCAAAGAATGCTGTCTGCTCAACTGAATGATTTTGCATATTCCTCAACCAATGTTCGATGCGATTCTGTTATCGTGATAACTGTGATTGCTTATTGGAAATATTTTCCAACCTTTGTCTTACATCGTGTTCGAAACTGGTTTGTTGAGCAGTTAGATTGGTAAAACATTCGATTTTGTTCAATAGTGAGATTTTTCAGCATCTGTCCTACATCGTTAGTTGAGTAAGAACGAGGTGGCACGGCAGATGAAGAAGCGCCTTGATCAGCTAGAATAGTTGATTGACTTTCATATCACTGTTTTCGGCGAGCCTCGGCACGTTCTCTTTTTGTCTGCACTAAGCTACTTTGCGCACTCGTCATAGTACCATCTGTACTGCGTCGGATATGAGGCAACGGCATTAGTTGAGGAGGAATCTCAACATTAGCATCATCCTCAATAAATCCCAGTCCATTGTTTCTAGCGATGTCATACGGCCACTTAGCAATTCTTGAAATATTTGAGGAACTATAAATCTTTTGCTGTATCCAAGGCTCATTAGTTGAGCTCATAGGTACATTCTGTGCAGCGCATAGATGTGTGATGAGTACAGGGTGGATATGACCAGCAGTTGTGGAACCCTTACTATATGCACTGATATTATTGTAGATAATTCGGCCGACATCAACCAATGAGAATGCAATATAACAACACTGCCTGTTCTTTGGTTAGCTCAGAATTTTGAGACGTTGACATTAAGTTTCCTCTGATAAACTTGCACCAAGCTTGAGCATAACAGTTGAGACAACTTATAATCAAATGTAAAGGTTGAGCTAGGTTGACTACCGAGTAAACCCATTGTGAACCTCGGTGTCTCATTTCTTGTATGATCATTTCATAATCTGGCCCATCTTCCATAATTGTATGATAATCGTCTTCATTTAAGTTTTCCAAACCAAACTTAGCATTAATGATCTCCGCTAAAAACTAGACAATTTTGTTGCGAACTTGAACGGTATCATCTGAATTTGATGCCCTCAAATTTGCATAGAATTCCCGAACAATACTCACATTTGCATCACCACCTAATACAGGAAGATTTTCCCATTTTCTTTAACTGAGCATATCTAAAATATCTTCATCTGACTCCGAAGGTTGAAATTGAATTTAACATATAATAGGTTTATTCTTAGCCATGAAATCCATAAATTATTTCCTTGCTTCAGAGTTTACGAAGGAGTGATCGACTTGTCTTACTGAAGCTGAGTTTGAAGAAGCTTTTAAACGTTTTGGCGGCATTTTCAGTCTGTAAGCCATAATGTACAACCGACGGTTTAGAATTCAGCCATAAAAATCAAAAAATTCTTTTAGAATTCAGCCATAAAAATCAGAATTCAACCAATGCAATAATTCCACAACAGAAAGCAATGCAATGCAATAATTCTACAACAGAAAGCAAAAAAAAATCATTCAAGTAGCTGTAACACCCACAGTTCAAACCAACCTCAAGATACAAATCAATTCAATCAAACCAATTCAGCAATAAAAATAACACAATTCAAACCAAAATTCAGCAATAAAAATCAAATAATGCATTCAGCACAAAACAAATTCATCAACATGCGTAGAGCCGAACGATTGCACCCTCTAGGGTGCCAGTCGACTCGGCTGTCATCGATCAGCCGATCGATTGTGCCTTGGTGTGCGATCGATCGGCTCCCGCCTCCTTGCGTACACAGCAGGTCAGTGTGATCTTGGTGACTCTGCTTTGAGGTCGAAAGGATCGTCTGAGGGTGTAGTCGATAATCAGGAGGCGATTTGGGGTTTTGAGTTTTGGGGATCGGGTGAGGCCTGACTGAGGGGGGAGGGATTTATCTAAAATTTTAGATAGCTGATCACTCGCCCACTTAAAGCGATTGATCGGCTATAAGTAAAATTATAGAACGACTGAATGAGAGTGAGTGAGAGTGGGCCGACGGATCGCGCAATGGACAATGTATCGACTCACTCTTATTTACAGAGTGACAGCGGATCCATCGCCCCAACGGGGCGAGTGATCGGCGGTCACTGCAAAAAATACAGAGTGCCAGCCGATCACTTGCCCAGCAGGGCGAGTGATTGGCTGGCACTCTGTATTTTTTGCAGTGTGACGGCCGATCACTCGCCCCACTGGCGCGATGGATTGGCTCTCACTCTACTTTTTTACTTTATCAAATAAATATATAAAAATTATAATATATCATTCATTATAAATTTTACATTTACAAATTTTCAATCATTTAAAAAAAAGACGTAAAAATAATAATTGAAAAAATATTTCAAAATTTAATTTACAATCCTAATCTTCCTCTTCCACCTCCAAATTTTTAAAATCTTCAAGTATTTCATCTTCGCGTTGTTGGTTTCTTGTAACGGTATCATTCCAATCCTTCATACAAATAAGCGCCTTCACAAGATTAGGTGCAAATCGTCCTCGACGTTCATCATACACACGCCCACCTGCACTAAAAACAGACTCCGATGCTACTGTAGATACTGGAGGAGTTAGTAGATCCCGTGCCATTATTGAAAGAATAGGATATGTGGTAGAAAATATTTTCCACCAATCTAAAATATCAAAATTTTCTTCACGAGAAAATTGATATCGAGTGTCAAAATAAATATCTAATTCATTTCGCATAGAATTAGAGTAAATATTTGTATCTAATTGACTCCAAATATCATGAATACCAAATTGTAAACTTACAATATTTCTACTACTGCTACTTGAACTATCACGCAAAGAAATATGTAAACGACTAACATTAGAATATTTAGATTCATAAGAAGAATATAAACTAGCAATTCCATTAGATATTTGTTTCGTAGAAACTAAAGAAATAGTATTTAAATTATTAGAAATTTTATTAATCATCAGACATAATACTCTTAATTTATATCGAGGATCCATTATACATGCATAACAAAAAATAAGAGGAATATCTAGCCAATATTTTTTAAATTTTATTTCTATTTTGTTAAGTATATCTCTAAATTTATCTATTTGTCGATATTGTGCAAAATTACTCGTTAAGTTTATAAAAATTGGGAGTACAAAATGAGAAGTGAGATAATAAATTTCCAAATATTCATTGGTAGCATCATAAAATGCTTTTAAGAAAATCAAGAAATATATTAGTTACGTCGCAACTAGATTTATCAAGATTAATACTTTGTGTTTCTCATTAATAAAAGCACAAATAACTTGCCAATATGACCTATCATTTTCTAACATTAAATAAGTAGTATTCCACCTATTATTTACATCAGTTTTTAATTTTTGTGGTTTAAGTTGGACAGCTCTACAAAACTCTCTATATTCTTGTTGCCTCGAATTAGATCCAATTATATAAGAAATTGCAAATCTAATTAATTCAATATGAGGTAAAATATATGTCATACCATTTTTAACAACTAAATTTAAAATATGACAAATACATCTCATATGAAAAAGAGAATCGTGAGTAGTATTTAATTGAAAATAATTTTTAAAATGAAAAATAGCAACATCGTTAGCACTAACATTATCAAGTGTTATGCTAAATATTCTATCTCGGATAGAATATTCTTGTAATATTGTTACAATATATCTATAAATAGTAATACCAGTGTGAAGATATTCACAATTACGAAATCTTAAAATTCTTTTATTTAACTGCCAAGATTTATTAATAAAATGAGAAATAACAACAACATACTCTACAGAATTACGTGCACTCCATAAATCAGAAGTAATAAAATAGACATGGAAGAGGCACTTAAAAAAATGAAATTAGTTTATTTTTTATATTATTAAATATTTTAATAGTATCATTTATAGTTGTACTTCTAGGAACACGTTTAAAATTAGGAGTAGCATACTCTTTCATAAATTTTTCAAATTCATCACTATCGATGAACGCTAAAGGTAACTCACATTGTGCTACAAGTTTTGCTATTCCTTCTCGCATTTTATTTTGTGACTATAAAAAAGTATCACTACCACTAGCATTTAATAATATTTGTGTAGGATCTCTAACTTGCTCGTTTAAGTGACATTTTTGATAATGTCTACCGAGTGTACTAGTTGAGCTACCAGAAATATATGTATAATTTTTAATATAATAGTTACATTGAGCTCTAGATTCTACTTTACTCCCAATTTTAATTTCTTTCATTACAAAATGATTCCATACTTCAGACGTTTTATTCTTTTTTTTTAGGTGATGATGTGGATGCTTGTGCAGATGAAGATGATTGTCCTATTGAAAATACTTGATTTATTTCTCTAATTTCCTCAAGATTTTCATCGACAATATTATAATTACGTGCATCTATACTATTAAAAATATATAAATTTCAAAGAAATTGATACCACACGATTGATGTTGCAGTTCAACAACAGTTTGTATTCGGTGAATTGAGTACACTTGTACAAAACCTACACAAAAAAATTCAGATAAATATAATTAAAAATATAAAAAATAAATTACATTTTACCTTATTGAAAAAATTGGATAAGAAATTGAAGAAAGAAGAATAGATTGAGTATTGAGGGAGAGAGGAGGACGAAGAATATATTGAGGGAAGATTGCTTAGAGAGATTTGGAGAAATTGGTGAAAAAAAACGGTGAGGGTGGAAGAGAATTTATAGGTTGCCAACAATACCGTTGCATTATCGACAGTCATAATATTGCAAGCGCAACGATCATAATACCGTTAGATTGCAAGTTGAACGCAATGTAACGGTTATAGCGCAACGGTCATAATATCGTTAGATTGCAAATACCGTATACATTGTACAACAGCCGATGATTCGCCTAAGCCTATTGATCGCACCAAAGAGTAGAAAGACGGAGTGGGGCGACGAGCGGGTCGATCAATCGACCCCTGGGGGCGATGCGTCATGCGTCGCCCCACTCAGAGAGCGGGGTGATGGATCGCCCCTTGCCCAGACCCCTCAAAATAATAATATAAATTAAAAAAAATAACTCAAATATTAAAAACTATCAAATTAATTATAAAAAATTTAATATATTATATTATTAAGTTAAAAAGTAAAAAAAAAAAAAAAAAAAAAGAACAGAAACTTCCTTCGGCTTCCTGTTTCTGTTTCTGTTTATCTGGGGAGCGACCAGATTCGTCTCTCGTGAGAGTGGTGAGCCGGTGAAGTGAGGAAAAACTGAAAAAAGCTACGATTACACCACGCAAGGTGAGAGATTTTCTCTCAGTTTTCAATAAAACTAGTTTCATCGAGTTTTTCTCAACATCTTCTACCTTCTACCTTTATCGTCAGAAAATGTCGAACTGTCAAAGATTAGTTGATTATTGATTATTTTCTTCCATTTTTAGTTGATTGTTTAGACTCTTTAGAGGTTTTAGTATTTTTGACCGTCTGGATTTTAGAGAGTCGTTAACTGGGTCCGACATCTGAGAATGGACGGACGAGCCATCAGCGAGCCTGCCTTGCCGAGCCAACGAGCCAGCACGTTGGCAGGCTCGTTTGGCTTGGTACTTGGCGGGCTCGCGAGCCCGATTCTTAAACTCGGCTCGACTCGCCTCATGGGACTGGGTTAGACTAGCCCGCTACAGTAACGAGCCGAGCCGCCAGCCCGCCCGTTAACCATCTCTAATTAGTATACTTGTAATATCTGTTCACACATAGAAAGTAGTACTGAAGAAGTACAAAATTCCTTTTCTCACTTTCTTCATCTGTAACCATTTTACTGTTATCCAACTTGGTATTCCCTCCTCCTCTTCGGCCCCTCTTTCTTCTCCTCTTCCACCTTTTCTATTGGTAAATCAAACATTAACCATCAAATTAGATATTACAAATTACTTAGTTTGGAAAGCTTAAATCCTTAATGTTGTCATCGCAAATGATATTGATAATTTCATTGATTGATGCTGTCCTTTTCCTCCACAGATTCTAGACTCTCTCTTCTCAAACAAATCCCAAATTCAGCATCTAGCAGCATTACAATAGGCTTATAATAAACTAGATCTTCTCCTCACTTTCAGAGGATTTACTTCCACAAATCGTCTCCTTCACGATCGCTAGCAAAATCTAGACAACTCTAGCACACATATTTGCCTTTTCGTCCTTAGCACAAATTACTGACCTTCGCTGCCAACTCTACACTCTCTCTAAAGATGACATCTCTGTCGCTACCTATATCCATAATATTGCCTCCATCTGCAATACCCTGGTTGCCATTAGAGAAACAATCTCATATCGGGATCAACTGATCTATTTCTTAGGAGGATTGGGTAGTGAGTACAACGCATTTGTGATTGCCATCGCAAACGTGACATATCAACCTCCTCTGGAAGAGATTTATAGTCTCTTTCAAAACTATTACTTCTCGTTAGAGAAACAGAACTCAACTGTTTCTCTCCCGATGCCGAACCAAATTAAGGCGAATGCCGCATTTCAGCGTACTTTCTAACCGGGAATGAATCTTCAGTTCTGACCTAATTTCCAGACTCGTCTTCATCACAACGAGTTTGGGTCTCCAGCTTCAAACCTAACCACCTGGCGACCACACCGGCCCAACCATCAGCCAAGACCCAGGTGTCAAATTTGTAAAAGGCTAGGCCACTCAGCCCAGCCTCTTACCATAGACTCAACACCTCATATAGATCGAGCCCACCAACCCTCCACCAAACTTCTACCCAAGCCCATTTCACCCAAGCTCACCCATCAACCCAAACCTATTGTAACCAAGCCAACTCAACCGTCCACCCATTAACCCAACTTTATTACAACCAAGCTCACCTGACTGTACAAACCCATTACCCACCCACCTTCAGTTTTTCAAAAAATCCATCTTACCCCGATAACTTCCCTTCTATTCCTCGACAGTCAACTGCCAACATTTTACCGACACCTCCTTCCCCTGCTCTGGCCACCCCATGGCTGCTAGACTCTTGTGCCACCCATCACTTTATACCTCGTCTGGCCCTCCTCAATCAACCTCAGCCCTACACTGGTTCCACACATGTTGCAACTGCCAATAGTAAGCTCATCAAAATTACTCATACTAGTTTTGCTGTCATTTCAACAATTAGTCGTCTCCTCCATTTAAGTACTGTTTGTCACACCCCCCCACTCCTTTCACATAATTTGCTTAGTGTTACTCAACTATGTCATGAAAATGCTGTTTTTGTCAAATTTCATACAAATTGTTTTTTTGTTAAGGATCGGCTTTCTCGCCAAACACTCATTTGGGTCTCACTTAATGATGGACTGTATCAAATTAACTCGCCTAATCCAACTCGTCTCTATCTGTTCGGTGGCTGATCCCAACTCAATCTATATCTAAACTTTGGCATCTTCGATTAGGTCATCTTTCTCACTCTGTTTTGCAGCATGTATTAGGCTCTTGTAATGTCTCTTTTTCTAAAACCAACATGTCAAGACTATGTTCCTTTTGTTAAATGAGTAAAACGCATTATTTACCTTTGCAAAATTCTAATTCGCCTGCTAGTTTCCCTTTGAATCTATACATATTGACGTTTAGAGTCCGTCCCCTGTAAAATTTGTTACTGGTGCACACTATTTTTTCTTGTTTGTGGATGATTCACTCGGTTTACTTGGTTTTTCTCTTTAAAATTAAAATGCAAAGTTTACACTATCTTTTCTTAATTTTATAAACTCGTGTCTACTCAATTTGGAGTTTCCATAAAAACGTCCAATCGAACTGGGGTGGGGAGTTCTGATCTCTCTCTCCTCTTTTTAAGTCACTTGGTATTTATCACCATGTATCATGTCCCTATCTTCCAGATCAAAATGGTTGAGTAGAGTGGAAAAATCGTCATGTTGTTAAAACAAGTCTAGCTCTTCTCTTTCACTCTTCGGTTCCACAACACTTATGGCCTTATGCTTTTGCCACTGCCATTACCTTAATAAACTTGTTACCCACTCCAGTCCTCACGCACAAATCTCCTTTTGATGGCTTGTTCAATTCTACTTTTGATTACTCCTCACTCCCTGTGTTCGGTTGTTTGTGTTTTCTTTTTCTTCGGCCTTTTAACCAACACAAACTACAATCTCGCTCCCTTCCTTGTGTTTTCTTGGGCCTTAGTTTCCACCACAAATGATACATTTCCTTATATCCTCAATCAAATAGAATATATATTTCCCGTTATGTCAACTTTGATGAGTCTACCTTTCCTTTCTCCTCATTCTATAAGTTCGCTCCCCAAAAATCCTCCTTCTCCTTTCCCATTTCCTCTAGACCAATTTCATCTTTTAGAACCCTCTCCACCAGATACTCTACATCACCTAAACTCAGTCCTAATTCACCCACTCCTACAGACACTCCCATCCCTACAACTCCTTATTCCTCGTCGGCGTAATATCATATCCCCACCATTCCTTTGGTTAGTATTCCCTCTCCCACCCACATACCACCTACCATTAACGATCACCCTATGCGAACCTGAGCCAAAGATGATATCTTTAATCCCAAAGCCTTCTCAGTTGAATCATTCTTTGAGCCTCAAACCTTTTATCAAGCCCCTAAATACTCACATTGAGTAACTGCTATGCAAGATGAAATATCATATGGAAATTAGTCACACCCCCAACAGGGACCAAAATTATTGGGTGCAAATGGGTCTTTAAGACTAAACTAAACTTAGATGGTACCATAAATAGGTATAAAGCTCGTTTAGTGGCAAAAAGTTATGACCAGACAGAAGACATTGATTACTATGAAACCTTGAGTCCAGTGGTAAAACCAACATTACTTCGGATGATGCTTTCCTTGGCTATCTCCTTTGGTTGGATTATCAGGCAACTTGATATAGATAATGTCTTTTTACATGGTGATTTAACTGAAACAATCTGCAGTCTTTATGCAGTAACCTCAAGGGTTTATCAACTTTTCTCATCCCTCTGTTGTTTGCCAATTACACAAAGTTCTCTATAGTCTTAAACAATTTCCTCGAGCCTGGTACATAGCTCTTCTTTCGTTGCATGTCTTCATCCATTATTATTATGTTGGTCTATGTTGACTATTAGTGATTTTCTATACCTAATGTAAGTGCACGTGTCGCTAACAAAGTAATAAAGAGTAAGAAAAAGTCGATCCAACGAGGATAATCTTAACTAAATTTAATTGCTATAAAACTATATAAAATAAAGATGAAATATAAAGATAAATTGTGTGAGCAGCAGAATAATATAAAATTACAGTTTACTCAGATATGATAAAGAAATAAGTTGAAATAATTTAAGAAGATTACCATAATAAAAGCATTGGTTATGATCGATTTTTTCGTTACATACAATTTACTACTAATGCCACAGAAAGTTACAGCATTTTGCACTGAAAAACAATAACTAATATTTTCTAGGGTTCTCTTGAATTGTCTAGTTAAATTCGTGTTAGAATTTTTTTCAATTTTTGAAAAGACAAAACTTAATCCGAATTTCTTTAGAATCCTAATATCAATGCCAAACAAATTAATGTCAACTATTTTGTAACAATTTAATTTATTTAATCAATCATGCATATCAAAATTCCTATCTACATCTCGATATAATAGGAACATATAACATTAAATTTGCCCATTGAGACAACTTGAATTAAGCAACAAACATTATAACAGATTATTCAATAAAAAAGTAAGTAAACTTTCATAGATCTCAATGAAGTACGTAACGAGTACTTTCTCTCATAACCAATATTACACTATAGCCCAAAATCATGACAATAAAATCTAAAGTAAAAATATTCATCAAAAGAAAGATAAAAGTAGAAGAAGAATAATAGGTGTTGATGCCCCTCTGTTGAAAAATCTGCTTGTGGGAGGCTGCTCCAGACCAGAGAGGAGAGAGCTTTTTCTTGCCACCTCTGCTGTTTTTTTTGTTACCAGCTTCCTAAAAAACTGTGATCTCTCCCTCCAAACAAATTTTTCCTTTATTTTTTTATCCCACCTTTTTCTCCCATTTCTTGATTATAAGGATTTCTCCAGCAACTTCACTCTCTCTCATTGATTTTAGAGATTTCTTATTACAATTGCTGCTTCTATTTTGGTCATTCGAATAAAAATTTTATCTTTTCTTTCTATTTTTTCGCTAATAAATCTGTGGTCAAACGTGATAACAAGAAAAATTCAAATTAGTGCTATTAATATAATTTTTCTTAAAATATATATATAAATCCTTAAAATCTTAAGATCTTTCAATGCCACAACAACTTATAACAATTTCTATAATTTTAACCAAATTCATTTTATATTCACTCAAATCATACAAGTTTTATTAAATAAAAATAGTATAAAATAACTCTATTTTAACAGTTATCAAATACCTCCAAACTTGAACCATTACTCGTTTTTGAGTGATGCAAAATAAAATCAATATTAAAGAATTTCCAAGGTAACATTAATAAATTTCATACAATTTTCATGATATTTCGAAACTTGTAATCTTATTAAAAGTTGCAGTAGCACAATTAAAGTCAATTAACATAGAGTTATTTTCTAATAAAATAATTTTTCAAAGTGTGTGTATGCTCAAACTCTCTTTCAACTTGCTAAGTTCAATCATCAAAACTAAACTTCACAGTTAATATTACAAATTACTAACTTTTCAATATTTTTCCTAAGTTAATTAGATTTAAAAGGTTTTTTTTTTTGTGTATTGACTTTCTTTTATCAGTCACACTACGTTTTTACGCGATTGTCAACATTGGTCATGAAAGCCTCTGGTTACTCAGTACTGTCACTTAAAGATACATACTCATATAATATTATAGAGGAGTATAATCAATAATATTACAACGAAGTTCCTCTATTTAAATTCTACCCATTGAGTATCCAAGGGCTCACTCGAAATTGAAAGTAGAGTAGAGAATTGCAATTATTATGTTTTTCAAAAATACTTTTTCTTTTTTATTTTTTTTAGCAAAGAAGTCTTTTATCTCTAATTTTGTTTTGAAAACATTAACTTGTTTTCATCTAAATATAACTTTGAAACCTAATTAGGATAATATTCCTAAGCAAACTAAAAGGAGTTTGTGTGTTATGAAAGAAAATTAGATTAAAAGGAATAATTATTAGTTAAATGTTATTAATGTATGACAATGAAATTCTTCAACAAAATTACGAAGTTAGAAAAATTTTAGAATTTTTTTTTAATACCATTCATCTTACATAGTTCTTAAATACCTCACTTTCCTCCTACTCCATGCTAATACCTTACCCCCAAATTTAAAATTGGCAGTGTTCTCATTGACAAACAAATCACAATGCAAAACAAAATTAAGAAGTAAGTACTTCCCTGGAGTTTTATTCTTGTTTTTCAGATTCAGACTCCTAGTCATTGAGCAGAGCAGTTGGGAAGTGAAGAAAGATGGTAATGGCTCAATGAATGGCTTGCTAAAGCTTTCAACTATTGCTTTGTCTCTGAGCTTGGTGTATCGCTATAATAACTTGTTTTTTCGTATGATTATAAGGAGTCTTGGGTGGATGTTGTATTGGTGGACCTCTTGTTGGCTCATTCGTTGTTCCATCATGAGTAGAGTTTCCTGTTGCTTTGTCAGTTTATCGTTTAGAAACATCAAGCCTTTCAAAATTTGCTGTTAAAAGATGGTGCTCTCTATCGATGTTGTAGCTCCGCTTGCAGCATTGGGATAATGTGATTTTTTCTTTATTGGTTCCTCATCTTCATCAACTTCTTTTTTCCCTGGTTTGCTTAGCACTATTCTCTTTACTGCCAAAGGAGTAATACCAGATGCTGGGGCAAGTTTCTATTCATGTTCTTCATAAATTACTCCAACATGTTCATATAAGCTTGTTATTAGAGAGGGAAAGAGAAATTGCCCCTTTGGCCGCAACACATTAACACATAAATTTCCATAGATAATCATCTCAATGTTAATGTGTTTCCCAGTCAAAATACAGTAAAGTAAAATAGTTCTATCCTTATTCACATGTTGTCCGTGAGAAGAAGGTAATAAGTGACTTTTAGGAAAATGATACCATACTCTTGCCTTCGGTTGGAGTGCAATCCAAGGGACTGAGAAGGATCCTGTTTTAGAGATAATTCATTTAGTGTCGGGTTCAGCAATCTCTTTTAGCATAACTTTTAGGTACGTTGGTGAATGATTGTCAGCATAAGCATAAAATTCATCCTCCACTTCCTTTAAATTGTAGAAAGAATTTATAGCTGCAGATGAAATCTTCACCTTTCGTTTCCTAACCCTAACGGTTTAGGGTAGCTCACTTTCAAAATTGGCATAAAATTTGCAAACTAAAGTCATTATTACCTCTTATGGAATAGCACAAAACCTTGCCCAGTGGCGCTTTTGAATAATCGAAGAGACATAGCTCAAGTACCCTGTATAATTGCCGTCTAAAATCACAAAACCCTTCTTTACCGCAAAGGTTCTCTGTTTCATCCTTTGCGCATATCGAAGTTTTGTGGCTTCGGAGATAAATTCCAGTTGAGGAGACTGAGCAGTTTTCTTGCCAGAGTTCTTGGTCGCATCTTTGTCTCTGATAACCTGACAATCTTTGGGTGAGAGTTTTTCTAGGGTTGCTGTAATGTTTATAGGGCGAAAGAAAGAGGAATTTTGAATTTTAAAGAAAAAAATTTAAATTTTTGATGAAATTTGGGCTAAGAAAAAAATATTTTCAGGGATGACCGGTTAAAATAAAAAAACTAGCTTAATAAATAAACCTAATAACTAAACCTAATATTTGTGATGCTACGGTAAATATTGTAGCGTCAACATTATTTTTAGCAAAATTAACTTAAAAAACAAAAGGATATTAGATTTTGGGTTGCCTCCCAATAAATGCTTGATTTTTAAGTTTTTAGCCTGACTTTTTCATGTTTCATGTTACTTTTTTGTCTTTTAGAAAAATTGACAAAATTTATGTTAATTTTTCTCCAAGATATAGCTTCACTCTCTGGCCATGGATCTTAAAACTTTGATCGATTTTTTCATCTCGTAATCCCAAAGTGCCATATGGATAAACTTGTATCACTTCAAAAGAGCCAGAGCAACAAGATTTTAACTTCTCTGAAAAAAGCTTCAATCTCAAATTAAAAAATAAAATTGTTTGACGTTTTTCAAAAACTCGCTGTTGTATCTTTCTGTCATGCCATCTATTTACATTTTTCTTATAAATTCTAGCATTCTCATAAGCACCCATCTTCTGTTCTTCTAATTCTTGCAGCTGTATCAATCGAAATTTAATGTCTTAATTGCTCAGTAAGCTTTATGTTCAAGTTCTACAGGTAAGTGGCAGGTTATTCCGTAAATCAAATTGTATGGAGTAATGCCCAGGGGGGTTTTATAAACTGTTCTGTACGCCCACAACACATCATCTAGTTTTTTAAACTAATCCTTTCTATTGAGATTCACCACATTTTTCAATATTTTTTTTATCTCTCTGTTAGAAACTCCACCTGGCCATTACTTTATAGGTGATATGTCGTGGTCACTTTGTGTCTAACCTCCATACTTGCTTAATAATCCACTAAAAGATCTATTGTAGAAATGAGATCGTCCATCACTAATAATCGGTCTAGGTGTTCCAAATCTTGTGAGGAATTTTTTTTGTAAAAATTTTAGAACACCTTTTCTTTCATTGTTTGACAATGCTACTGCTTCTATCCACTTTGAAACATAAACTATAGCCAAGAGGATGTACTGATTATTAAATAATGTTAGAAATGGTCCCATGAAATCAATCCCTCATATGTCAAACATTTCAGTCTCCATTGTACCATCTCGAGAATTCACACTTTTTCCGTACGCTCACTACTACTACACACTGCTCTGATACCATAACTATAGCGCTCCGAGAATACACACGTTCCCGTTACGGTCACTACTACTACACACTGCTCTGATACTATAACTGTAATGCCCCATATAGCAACGACCAGAAAACCCCTCTAGGTTCCGGTTCGCTTTGCTCTGTCGCCGCCTCTGCAGCGTCCCCGAGTCGTTCCCGGACCTGGGTTGCTAATCGTACACTTACTCATCAAACTGATAAAATTAGCATAAAATTTAAAAATTTTGTGCCTCGACTTAAAATAACATTTTTGAAAATGATTAAAATTGTCGTGGCGGAAGACTAAATCAAAATCAGTTTAAATGAAACTTCACTCTTGAAAGCATTATAAAAAAGGGTACCGGTCGACATCTGTAAACACCGGTCGACACCTTAATACTTTCTGCCAGCCCTGGTCGAAACTTGCAGTCGACAGTTCTACGCTTTTCCCGAAGAGAAGTTGACACCTGCCTTCACTGGTCGATACTTTAATACTCTCTGCTCGCACCGGTCGAACTTCGCGGTCGACACTTTTTCGCTTATCACAAAGAGAGGTTGACACCTGTCTTTACCGGTCGACACTTTAATACTCTCTGCCCACATCGGTCGAAACTCGTGGTCAACACTTCTATGCTCATAACAAAGAGCGGTCAACACTTGCCTTTACCGATCGACACCTAGTTTAGCTCTAATCTTGTAGGTCGACTCCCACAGTCGACAGCTGCCTAGTTCGATCGATACCTACGCATACTGGTCGACACTTTAACGCTCTCTGCCCGCACTAGTTGAACCCCGTGGTCGACACTCTAATCACTTTTTACACTAATTGGTCGACACCTAAAGGCTCTGGTCGACACCTTGTATCAGCAGCCTAAAGAAAACATCAGTTCAAAGGAAAACGAACGACGAAAACTCCCGCAATTAAAACCACTAAATAAAACCTGGATTCTTTAATCGAAATCTCCTAAGTAGTTTCAAAATACATCTATCTACATTTCAAATATCCGTTTATACATCAAAATCTATACTCTTAACACGGACTCCACAAAATTTGACCCTCAAAACCTACCATCCAGCCTCATCCCACGAGTCGAGCCGCCCTGACGAACTCCACCTGCCGGTACATGGTAGCACGCTGCCAACTGTCTACTTGTTCTACTTCGACTCTCGAATCTCACCAGTAGAGATCTCTGCACCTACACCACAGAACACACAACATAAGCGTAACGCTCAGTAAGTAGTGCAATATGAAACGTAAAACTGACAATGAAATTCTATCATATGCAATCTCTACATTCTCTCTCATGTTGTCATAACCTGTGCCGCATTGTATAGCCGGACCATGGTTAGGCTGCACTCTCTAGCCACCCCACATCCTGGCACGTCGCCATCGCACGGTTTCTGTAGCAACGAGGCCCACAAGTCGTAACTCGCGTCACCCCACACAGCAACCATCCCAGGGGAGGCTTGAGGCACTCGCCACACCACCGCCTAACATATCACCATCGTCCCGGTTCTTTCAGCAACGGGACCAGAGTTGCTTACCACCACACGCACAGCGCTGCAGCCATACTAGGGTGAGGCCAGACGCACTCGCCACACCACCCCCTGGCACGTCACCACTGTCCTGTTCCTCCAGCAACGAGGCCAAAGCTGCCCATACGTGCATCGTTCTCATCAGCACGCGTTACACTTCACGCTTGCACATAAAACCATGCTCAAACTCATTTTCGTTACGCTTTTCAAAACATGATGCATGGTTGAAACAAAATATGCAAAACACACAATACACGTAGCCATTCCTACCATCCTATGGTGTAGGCCTATAAGGGCAAATGCACATGCACACACTACTTACCTGACGTACTAAGCTTTCCTGGTGCACGACTTCACCAAAATCTGGTCAACCTAAAGATAAAACCAATTCCTGTCAAAACTTGTCTAAACACTTCACTAATACTCAAAACTGCTACCATTAACTTAACGTATCACAAACTAACTAAAATAACTTACTAAACCGACTTGATTTAAAACCCGACATAAACTTCTGATGCACATAACTTTTGCGTCGATTATTGGAATCGCTTGATTCCAGCGGCCACACATTCCTTAGAACGCCTAGTTTCTAATGGCTTCATCTATTTCACAATCCAACATCTATGGCTTGGTCGGACGGAAACCGTTCCGTAAACTCAGTTTTTCGGTTATCCAAACGCTCAATCTTCTACATAAAAACCCATAATCTACTCCTACTTTCAACTTAAATACCAATACATGAACAAAAATTAACTACAAATCGCCAAATTCGTATCTCTCTACTAGGGTTACCAAAACTATCCAATACACACTCTAACTTTACTTTTCATGCTCAAAACAGCTAATGAACTAATTATCTACTAAAAAACTAACTTAAACTTACCGAAAATCTGAAAGTTGATGAAAAATCAAAGAACAAAGCTGTCGTGGGAAGGATAAGAATCGAAGGAGGGAGGGTTTCGCGTTAGGAGGGAGATCACCGAAGGTATTTTGTGATTTCTTCCCTTATCACTTATATAATAATAATAATAATAATAATAATAATAATAATAATAATAATAATAATAATAATAATAAACTAATTACTATATCATCATAATTTTTTATTCTTTTAGCTAAACTGTTATTTATTCTGTCTTTGGTCAAAAATCTTAAAATTTTCTCTTGCATATTAGTTTCAAAATAATCCTTTCTCTACCAGTACAATTTCTCCACTCTCGATTCTGATCATAACTCCGCCATTTATCAATACAAATTTCTAAAATTACACAATAGAAAATCCTGGGTGTTATATCCATAATATTAGTAAGTGGTATCTCATGGTTCTGAGTAATATTTCTTACAATTTGACACCTGTCACAACTTTTTACAAAAGTATTTGCGTCCTTAAAAAGAGTGCGCCATTACAAAACTGATTACAGAATTTTCGCAGCTGTACGCATTCCTCCATAATGACCTCCATATGGTGCTGCATGACATTGCTGTAGCACTGAATCTATTTGTAACACTCAGAATTTTTTTTCGTTTAAGTTAATTTCGGAAGTACGTGATTGTAATCGGCAGAGTAATGGTCGAAATTGTGGTAGAAAAATTTCTACTCTTGGGTAAAAGATTATTTTGAGACTAATGGAGGTGAGAAAAATTTAAGAATCTAGTCGGAGTTGGACGATATAACAGATTTAGTAAACGGTTAAGGGTTGAGAGCAAAATAGTAATTAGGAATAATTATATTTAATAATATAATTAATATATTTAAAATAAAATAAAACAGAGGGAGGAACGAATCCCCCCTGTTCTTCTTCTTCTTCCTCTTTTTCCCCCGCGCGACGATCAGCACCCTCTTCTGGCAGGTTCTGCCTATTTCTTCTCCATTTCCTCAGATTACGATATGTTTTATTTAGTTCTCAGTATATAGTTAGTGTGTTGGTTGTTTTAGCGACAAAAATAGAGTTAGCTAGGGTATCGGGGGATTCGGTGAAAACCTAGGAGAGAAATTGAGTGTGGAGTTGATTTTGGCCAGGATGTTGGTGTTTAATCTAGAAATAGGAGTAGATTACGTGGTTTTATGAAAAAGATCGAGCGTTTGGATAGCCGAATGGTTGGATTGTAGAACAGTTTCTGTTCGGCCACATTCGGCCAAGTTGTGGAGGTTCAATTAGGAAATAGATGGAACCGTTAGAAACTAGACGTCATGAGGAATCCGTAGCATTTTGAATCGTCCGAATAGGACGAGTATTAGATGGGTTAGGTAATTCCGAAATTGGTCGGAATTCGTGTAGAATGTTGGGAGTTTAGTTAGATGGGTTGATATAGGTTATTTTCTTAGAAATTGTGGATTTTATGGACTGTAAATCTGATAGTCATGTAATTTATAGGTTTTCCAGTAAGTAAGCAAAATATGAGGTTCATATACGAGTGCTAAGGACGCCAGGTTAGTAGTGTAGTAGGAGTTTTGCCTTTGGGCCTACATCACAGTTCAGTAGGTTGAATGACACGTTTACTTTGTGTTACGTTTTGTAATATGCATCATGGTTTTAAACTACGAACGAAACGAAAATGAATTTTCATGTTTTTACGAAGTGAAACAGTAGGATATGATAAGACGAACGAAATGAGAAGTTACGTAAGAAGATAATAAAGGTGGGTTGAGTGGTCTTGTCCAGTGAGGTGGACTGCGAGGTGTGTCACTTTACTAGATCGAGTTGGCCTCGTCTACTGAGGTGGACCGTGAGATGTGTCATCTCGATCTAGCACGTAAAGAAGAAACCAGTAGTAAGAAGATAAAGAAGATGTAAGAAAAAAACGAAAACGAAAGTAGAGACGAAACTGTAGAAACTGCATACGTTAGGATGTGAATGTTTTTTAGTGTTTAAGTTTATATACATTACTTATTTAGCATTAGACTAATAGTTGAGTTCTGTGATGTAGGTGACGACGCAACAGCTAGTGAGTATCCCGAGCAAGCCTAAGACTAGGAGACAGTTGGAGGAGAACGCTCGTGGGACGACTGGGCTAGCTGTTGAGGCGTTTTGACTATGGCGGGTGTAAGTACGGGTAGTTAGGTATGTTGAGTCGTATTTAGTTATTTTGATGAAAAAGAGATATTTAAATTTTGGGTTGAGTATTTTGGCGTGCGTAACAGGGTTGTAAATTGAGTCGGGAAGTGGATTTATGGTTTTTAAACGTTTAGTCAAAATTCGTGTTGTTTTGTTGAATTTTGTTAAAGTTTCTGGGTGCAAAGTGTCGACCGAAGTCCATAGGTGTCGACCGGTCAGTGTAAAATAGAGGGTGAGTGTCGGCCGCGAGGCTCGACCTATACAGGGCAGAGACGAAATAGGTCTTGACCCCTGGCTACAAGTGTCGATTGGTCCATGTAAAATTAGCAGCAATGTCGACTGCGAGGGTCGACCTGTGCGCACAGAGAGGATCAAGGTGTCGACCTGCGACAACGGGTGTCGACCCCTCTCTAAAATGGGTGTCTAAGTGTCGATCGGTGTCCCCGGTGTCGATCGATGAAAGGACCCGAGAGGTATGTAGTGTCGACCGGGGCTTGTCAGTGTCGACCGATAGAAACCTGAGACAACGGAAGTGTCGACCGGCTCTTGCAGGTGTCGACCGGTCTTTTATGTTTATGTTTTTAGAAAGTAAAGGTTTCTTAAACCGATTTTAAACGAGTTTCCGCAGCGGCATTTATGCATTTTCCTTTAGAAGATGTTTTAGAAAAAAAAAAAGAGTCATTTTCAGTCGAAAAATAAAACTTTCAAATTTTTAGGAAATATTTAGTAGAGGATATGAGCGATGGTGACGAGAAGTAGTTGGTAGCGAACCGGGAATCACGGAGGATTTTTAGGTCGTTACACTATTTCTTCCTCCGGAACGCATCTACTCAACAGTTGGTCAGCGCATTGTTTAAAAAGAAAATATTCATCCCAAAAATATTGTTTCACATCTTTAAAAAACTTTTTCCTTTGCTGATATTGCATGTCAAGAGGAATGATATCACTTACAATGTAGTTGACAAAATCTGCATACCACGACACTGAAGATACATCCATTTTTAATATCTGTCCATCTGGAAATGTTTATTTTATGTTTTTTCCATGTTGTTGTTCGCTCATATTTTCCAGACGAGATAAATGATTTGTAACTTGGTTCTCGCAGCCTTTTCTATCATGGATTTCCAAATCGAATTCTTGAAGAAGTAGTACCCAACGGATTAGTCTTGGTTTGGCATCTTTTTTTGTAACCAGATACTTTATGGCTGAATAATCAGTGTACACAATCACCTTTGTTGCTACAAATATGCTCTGAATTTATCAAAAGCAAATACTACTACGAGTAACTCTCTCTCTGTAGTTGTGTAGTTTTTTTTAGCATCATTGAGTGTTTTGCTAGCATAGTAAATAGAATGAAATATTTTATCTCTCTTTTGTCCCAATACTTCTCCCACTACATAATCGCTAGCATCGTACATCAGAATAAATGACATGGACTAGTCGAGTGCTGCTATTAATTTCTAGTTCAACACATTGAAAGCTTCCAAACAGTATTTGCGAAAGTTGAATGGAGTATTATGTTCCAGTAACATGCATAAGGGTTTAGAGATTTTTTAGAAGTCTTTCATGAAACGTTGATAAAATCCTATATGGACTAAAAAACTTCGAATCCCCTTTACTAACTTTGATGGAGGTAAAGTCTCAACGATTTCTACTTTCGCTTTATCTACTTGTAAATCTTTTTCTGAGACTCGATGCCCGAGTACTAACTCCTCGGGAACCATAAAATGACATTTCTCCCAATTTACCACCAAGTTCGCATTCTGGTATCTTTTCAAAATTCGCTCCAAATTTTTCTAACCTGTTTCGAAAAACTCTCCAACAATGGAGAAATCATCTATAAAAATCTCCATACATTCTTCGACTATGTCTGAAAATATAGCCATCATGCAACATTAGAAAGTTGCTGGAGCATTGCACAATCCGAAAGGCATTCTTCGAAATGCGAAAGTTCCATAAGGACATATAAACGTAGTTTTCTCTTGATATTTAGGAGCAATAGTGATTTGATTATATCCTTACTACCTATCAAGAAAACAATAAAATTGTTTGCCCGCCAACCTGTCTAGCATTTGATCAAGAAATGGCAGTGGGAAATGATCTTTATGTGTGGCCTTGTTTAATTTCCGGTAATCCATGCAAATTCTCCATCCTGTTACTGTACTCGTTGGAATCAACTCATTCGTTTCATTGGATATAACTATTATCCCACCTTTCTTTGGAACACATTGAATTGGGATAATCCAAGAGCTATCTGAAATTGGGTAAATAATTCCAACATCCAACCATTTGAGAATTTCTTTCTTTATAACTTCCTTCATTATTGGATTCAATCTTCTCTGTTGCTCTATAGATGCGTTTTATCCATCTTCTAGAAGTATCTTGTGCATACAAATACTAGGACTAATCTCTTTAATGTCTCTAACTGTCTATGCTAAAGCATGTTTGTAAGTTCTTAATACTTGGAGTAATTTTTCCTCTTGCATGGTTATCAAAGTAGCCGAAATAATAACAGGAAGGATCTCATTGAGTCCTAAAAATGCATACTTGAGGTTAGAAGGTAGTTGTTTAAACTCTAGTGTTGGCGCGTCTTCAATAGATGACTTAAGAAATTCTGGCTTATCTTCTGTTCTCACTAATGCTTCAAACTATTTTCTATAGCCCCGAGAAATCTTCTTTGTTTCTTTGTTTTCATTTTTTCTGATATGATAAAACAATCTTCTTCCTCATAAAGCTACTTCATGACTTTTAAAACTTTGAAGGTAACCTGTTGATCATTCATCATAATGGTGAGTTCTCCTTTTTGAACATCAATTAACATTCTTCCCATGGGTAAAAAGGGTCTTCCCAATATGATGGCCACTTTAAGGTAGCTTCGTAATCCAAAATAATTAAGTCTGCTGGGAAAATAAATTTATCTACCTTTATGAGTACATCTTCTATCTTCCTTTGAGTAAAAGTTAATGAACAATCAACGAGTTGCAAAGTAACCGTAGTAGGTCGAGTTTCTCTTACTACTAGTTTCTTGAAGATGGACATAGACATTAAATTAATGTTTGCATCTAAATCATACAATAGTGAAGCTACCTGCTTCTCATATTCCCAGTTTCTTGAACATAAACATAGACATTAAATTAATGTTGCCGATCGCGCATGAAATGGTGAAGCTACTTGGATCCTTTAATTTAGGTGAGATTTTATTCTGTAAGATATAACTTGTTTCTTCAGTCATGGTTACTGTTTCTGTAATAACCTAGAAATTTTCATAATTTAAATTATTTTCTTGCTAAAATTTTTGGGAAATGATTTAAGCGGGAAATAGTGGGATTTTTCCCCGGGTTTAAAGAAACAAAAATTGACGGGAATTCAAGGGATTTGAAATTTTGGAAGGGCAAATTGGTAATCGGCCTTAATGAATTGCTATATATATATATATATAATTTAATTTTTGTTGGTGGCTTTTCCTCCCTCCCCACAGCAGACCATCCCTTTCCCCTTTTTTTTTCTTTTCCTCTCAGCTTTGCACGAAAGAGAAACCTTGATCATCCATTTTCTCCTCTACCGAATAACGCAGCTCCATCTTCTCTTCGTCTTTCTCCTCTATCTCACGTGGAACACGACCCTCTCTTCGATTTCGGTAAGTGTTCACTTTCTTTTCTGGTTTTGGCCAAGAAAATCTTGGATTGGGCAATCTTTAGATTATGTTAGATTGTCCTCAAAGGATTTAGAATGTAATAGATTGGTAAAAATAAAGTGAGTTTGCTGAAGTTTTGGAAAAAGGGAGGAATTTTTTTTATACATAGCAGCTCTGGTTTTTGAATTTTTGCTATTTATTGAGTTTGGTTTCTGGTAAATGGATGAAACCACGTCAAAGTGGACGTAATTAGGGTTACGTAGCATCTTGAATCATTGAAATCGGATAAAGACTGAATGAGTTATGAATTTTAGAAGTTATTGTCCAAAAATTGAAAAATTTTAGCGGGCAGTTCGGTTTTGTAACACCCCGAGAAACCCCACGTTCCCGGTGCGCTACAGTGCATCCACGCACTATGACACAATAAAAGTTGACACAACTCACTCAGTTTAATAGTACTTTCGTTTTCAAATCATCTTCAAAAGAACATTTGTGAGTATGAAAAATTTTGGACTCGATTCGAAAACAACTCGCACCCCGAAGAGGAAACACGAAATCCTCAATATAAAAATATGCAGCGGAAAAGGAAATAATTTAAAATAGTTTTAAAATAAACCGACAAGACTCGAATCCTAGAAAGGAGTCTAACATACCCCTCGAACTACCTAAAATCGGTGCCGCACACTCATGTCCCCACTTCGACACCCCGCGCGCACCCTCGTGGTGCCCTGCGCACGCCAACTCAACATCACCACGTCACGCGCACGCTCACAGCGCCGTGTGCCCCATGCACCCTGCCGCTGTACAGCACGTCTGCACGCACGCCCTCACCTGGCGTCGCACGACCCGTGAGCACCCGCAGGGCTGCGTGCCCCGCGCACCTGCGATCACGCCGCACTCCCACACTCATCTACACTTCTCTAGCATTCCCTGTACACATCCCAACCTATTCTATATCCTCTCGACTCCCAACCTCTCTCCCAAAATTTTGGCAGAGTAACGCTTAAAAACTGGCTATCCCCAAAATTTAAACCCTGCACACAGTTCACCAAACAACAACAGTATATATCTATCAACCATCCAGAGAAATCACCATAACAAAATAAGAGTATGAAGACGACGAAAATTCATCAAATGCAAATGAAGAAAATTCACAGTATAGAGCAATTCCAAGCTCCTATATGTAAAATATATGCGTACGTCGCCAAAATCACACGCACTCTATATACACCTACACACTGACGCATATACAATTCATCTCATCGACTGTACATCAACACAAAAAAAGAAAAATACCCGCAAACGAACCCAGTCACCACCTACCATCCCCACGGGTCGGGTCGCCCTAACAAAATCCACCATCCGGTGCTCGGTCGCACGCCGCCAACCATCCTATGCCTCAGGACTAGGCTCTCAAGGCTCACCAGCAAGGTCGTCAGCACCTACACCATAGAACACACATCATAAACCTAACGCTCAGTAAGTAATGCAATATGAAAGTAAAAGCCGTTAATGCAATCCTATCACATGCAGTCTCTACACTCATACTCATGTTATCACATCTGTAATGCGTAGTGTAGCCGCACCAGGGTAAGGAGGAACCTAACGCCACCCTACACCCTGACACGTCGCCACCATCCCGGACTCCCCAGCAACGAGGCCCACAAGCTACACACACGTATCACCACACGACAACCACATTAGGGTAAGGGTGTACCTCGTGCCACACTACACCCTGACACGTCGCCCCCGTCCCAGCCTCCCCAGTACGGGGCCATAGTTGCCACACACACACGTTTCGCGACAACCCAGCCGACCATCTCCTCGAGCAAAATCCGCGACTGGTGAAGCATCGACCCACACACTAGCAGGATCCACAGTACCACCGCCACACGTCTCACCACATACTCAAAACATGCTCAAAATCATTTTCGTTCACGTTTTTAAAATATGATGCATGTCAAACAATACGCACGCACACCACAATCAATCACATAAACCCTAAAGTTCTACAGTGTAGGCCCACTTGGGCAAAACGCATACATACACTACTTACCTGGCGTCCCAAGTTCACTCGACGTACAGATCCGCCAAAAAGTGTCTCAACCTAAAACACAACCAATCACTCATCAGTATTTATTTCAAAATTTACCAAATAGCTAAAAATAACATTTGTTAACTACATTCATGAAATTCGAACTAAAACGGGTCACTGGTTTGGTTCGGCTGAAAACCAGCTTAAAGTTCGGACGCGCATAACTTTTGCGTCCTTTAACAGAATCGAACGATTCAAGGGGCTAAACGTCCCCTTAGGAACCCAGTTTGACACCCTAAGATGGATTTTAAAACGATAAACCGCAGCTAGGTGAAAAAACCCCGAAACCGAATCTGCCCCTTTTTGCTAAATTTCACATTTTTTGTTTTTCTTCCACCAAAACTCACTTAATTTAACTTTACGCACCAAAAACAGCCATGCCACTATCACACGTCAAAATTCTATGAAAAACGCTCACTAATTTGACTTGGACCAAAATCTGAAATAAAATTTCGATGCGCATTACTTTTGCGTCGGATATCGGAATCGAACGATTCTAGCGACCATACATTCCTCTAATAACCTATTTTAACCCACAAAAACATAATAAAAAATGATCAACGGAAGCCAGGCCAAAACGGCCAAAAACAGAATCTGTTTTTATACTAAAAATAGCCGAAATCTCAACTTCAATCCAATCTCGCCAATTTCTTCACCGAACAATCACATTTTAGGTCACCTATGCGTACATTGACAAACTTGGTGGTTCCTAATTAGAAAAACAGCAAGGGAAGCACAAAATTCTCACGGTTTCCTTCCTAAAGCTATGCATTTCTCAACCCGCTTATTTAACCATGAAATTCACCTCTTATTTTTCTGAATTCCAGCACAAAATCTCCGAGATTTAGAGGCAAAACAACTCCACGCTCGGTCATCAAAACAGAACAAGACCGAAAGGGAAACACCCTGTTTCTCATTCGATTTTGTTGCGGGAAGGGCTGAGCCACACACACACTAGGTTCTAAAACACCCTAAAAACCAAGCTCTAATCGTCGGGAGTTCAAGAACAACCGAGCCTTCATGCTCGGTCGACAGAACCAAAAACATGGGACACTTACCTTCGGTCTTTCAGCGCGGGAAGGCCGATCCAACTTCTCCCTCCAGCTCGTCGACACCGCCTTCGTACGGTCGTCGCTCGTCGGCAGCATGCTCCCCATTCGGTCGGGCTTCGCTCCTCTCGGGCATTGATGGGCAGCAGCGGAATGGCTTCCTCCCGAAGCCATTCGGCTAGTATATTTACTTTAATTAATTTTTTTAAAATTTTAATTAATTAAATTACCATAACGCCCTCTCGTGCTTTTATCATCCGTAATTTCGTTGAATTCTCGACCTCCTGACTTTAAATTTCGAAAACCATCACAAAAGTAGACTCCGAGTCTTATAATTTAATTTACCCGTTAAATATTTTCCGAAACTCCAACCGAAATTAAATTAAAAGTTTTGGAAATTTAATTTAAAAATTCAAAATTTTTGGGTTATTACAGGTTTTGATTTTTCTGCCATTGATTATGCTTTGTTTTTAGAAAATGAATTTCATTAGCATAGACTAGACCTTATAAGGTTTCCAAAACATGTCGAATCATCAAATCTAATATACGATTTGATATGAGTTTTCAAAGTTGAATGAAAAGCTGTGAAGAGATTTCCAGGCAGATTTAGTTTTTGATTTTTCAGCTATTAATTGATTTTGATTTTTGACAAATGGATATCACCATGTTGAAATAGACTCTTGTAGGAGCCCTTAGTATTTTAAATCATTGAATTTAGACTTATATTCAATTTATTGTGAATTTTTGAAATTGGACAAGATTTATGACAAATTTCGAAAGTTGAGTTGTGATAGTTTCAATTTTAATTCCTTGATATTGAGTTATTTGGTTGAAATTGATTGAAGTGTTGAATTATTAGGGTGGTTGATTGAGATTACGTGGATGATGACCTACCCTTGGGATAATTACTTGAATTGGATTTTAATTTTCAGATTATGCATTATAGAATGATAGGTGTTTGGAGATAGAAGTTATATGCACATTTTTTGAGTCATATTATGTTTGGATAGATATTAGGTGGTGTTCATGCTGGTTAATGGATGTTAAGATTATAGGTTAGCTTAGTTGTTGATTTGGAAGTTAAGTGCATAGAGTTACCCTTTATGATCTTGTAGTTGTTTATTTAGTGTTTAAAAACAGAAATTTGTGAATTTAGTTATATGTGGTGGTTGTGAATTAGAATTGTTAATCGTGAATGATAACTTATAACTTTCTGCTTTAGAATTTCAAGAAAACGGAATCGATCTGGTTGGATCGAATAGCTAAGGACGCCAGGTAAGTAGTGCATGCATGTGTTTTTGCCCAGGTAGGCCTACACCGTGGAACTTTAGTATTTATGTTGTTGATTGTAGTGTGTGTGTGTGTATTGTTTGAAATGCAAAATGAAACGAAAATGGTTTTGAACATATTTTGAGTAAGTGGTGAGACGCGTGGCAGTGGTACTGTAGATCCTATTAGTATGTGGGCCGGTGCGTAATCAACCGCCGATTCCTCTTTAGCAGTGGGCCGGCTGGGCTATCACGCGGTGTGTATGTGTCGGTGGTGAGGATGATAGACAGTTGTACCGCATATCTTGCTAGTGTGTGGGCCGGTGTAACACCAGTCGCGGATTTCGTTCAAGCAGTGAGTTGGCTGAGCTGTCGCGAAATGTGTGTGTGTGGCAACTGTGGCCCCGTTGCTGGGGAGGCCTGGACAGGGGCGACGTGTTAGGGTGTAGTGTGGCGATAGGTTCACCCTCACTCTGACGTGGTTGCTGTGTGGTGATGCGTGTGTGTAGGTTGTGGGCCTCGTTACTGGGGAGTCTGGGACGGTGGTGACGTGTCAGGGTGTAGGGTGGCGCTAGGTTCATTCTCACCATGGTGCGGTTGCACTATGCGTCACAGATGTGACAACATGAGCGTGAGTGTAGAGACTGCATGTGATAGGATTGTATTGTTGACTTTTAATTTGATATCGCATTACTTACTGAGCGTTAGGCTTATGATGTGTGTTCTGTGGTGTAGGTGAAGACGTTATAGTTGATGAGCCCCGAGAGCTTAGTTCTGAGGTGTAGGACGGTTGGCGTCGCACGACCGAGGAATCGAACAGTGGATTGTTAAGGCGACCTGACCCGTGGAGATGGTAGGTGGTGGTGAGATTTACTCGGGTTGTTTTTTTGTGTCGGGATATTCATGTGGTCAGATGAGTTCGTATAGACGTCGATTGTATATGATTGTATAGAGCGTTGTGGTGTTTTGGAGACGCGTGTGTACTTTTATATCTTGTAGTATGTCATTGCTCTATACTGTGGAATTTCTTCATTCGTAGTCGATGGATTTCGTTGTTTTTAAACTTTGATTTTGCTATGAAGATTCTTTGGATAGTTTGATAGATGGATATTTTTTTGAAGTTCTCTGGTGAACTGTGTGCAGGGTTTGAATTTTGGGATAGTCAATTTTTAGGCGTTACTCTGCCAAATTTTCGGGAGAAAGGTCGGGGAGTCGAGAGGATACAGAATAGGTAGGGGTGTGCGCGGTGAGGCGCGAAGGGAGTGGCGGTGTGCGCGGGGCAAGCGGCCCTGCGAGTGTGCCCAGGTCGTGCGGTGTCGGGGGAGGTCGTGCGTGCAGACGTGCTACACGTAGGCAGGATGCGTGCGCGTGACACGGAGGTGTGGGCGTGCGCGTGATGCGGCGGTGTTGAGTTGGCACACGGGGCGCCGAAGTGGGGACGTGGACGCGCGGGGCGCGCGGCTTGCAGGGCGAGTGGGTGAGCGCGTGGGGCTCGCGGCGCCAGGTCGAATGTGCGCGTGCGCGGGATCATGGGCGCACGGTGCCGGTACTCGGGCGCGCAACACTGAGTCAGGTAGCGCGAGGCGTGGGTTGGACTCCTTCCTAAAATTTCAAGATTTGTCGTCATATGTCTAAAACTATTTTAAATTGTCTTTTCCGTTGCGTTTTTTATATTGAGGATTTCGTGATCGCTCTTCGGGGTACGATTCGTTTTCGAATCGAGTCGAAAAATTTTTATATTTACAAATGTTCTTTTTAATATGATTTGAAAATGAAAGTGGTATTAAATTAAGTGAGTTCGCGTCGAGTCTCTGTATGTCATAGTATGTAGTCGTAGTGAGCGCACCGGGAACGTGTGGGTTCTCGAGGTGCTACAGTTATGGTATAAGAGGCACGGGGTCGACGTCGTTCAGAAGATTACCTAACAACGCCAGCCGGTGCACGGGAGCTTTCCACCAACTGTAAGTGTTTAGATTTAATTTTATTGTAAGACTAATGTGAAGTATTGTGTCTTTTAAAGGTAGAAATTGTCAGGAGAGGCTAGAGGCAGGGGTCGACCACGACGGGAGACGCATAGAGCTGTGGGTGACATTGACAACACCGTCTAGCAGCTTATTGAGTTAGTCCAACGTCAATTTCAGCAGTTATAGAGATTTATGAGCAGGGACGACCAAGGCCAGTGCAGTGGTCAGGGTTCGTCTGACAGTAGGGGTGATAGACTGCACAGACTTATACCCCTTACTTTTGATGGGTCATCTCCGGATACTATTAGCGCTGAGGAGTGGATACGGAGCATGGAGAGGATGATGAGTTATGTTAAGGTGGAGGAGCAGTACAAGGTGTCTGGTGCGGCATTCTATCTGGCCAAAGATGCTAACCATTGGTGGGATACTGTGGTGGCCACGAGGGACGTGAGGACCATGACCTGAGGGGAGTTCAAGTCGGTGTTTTTTGGTAAGTATTTCAGCCACTCTATCAGGACGCGAAAGATGGTGGAGTTTGCACAGCTGAGGCAGATAGGCTCTGTGGCTGAGTATTTTCTACAGTTTGAGGCCTTGTCGTGGTTTGCGGGGCATTTGGTAAGCCTCGATGAAAATAAAGTACACCAGTTTGTACAGGGCCTGAAGCCAGGTATTTATATGGGCATGCAGATTGCGGGACTCGAGGCGTGCCATACGAGGAGGTGGTAGCGAAGACCCTGGATATTGAGAAGGATCGGCGAAACTTCCTAGTTATAGGGAGGTACCTAAGAAGCAGACTCGAAGATCATTTAGAGAGTCACTGCCACAGTCGAGTGGGGAGGGGGCGTCCATGTAGAAAGACTTGAAAAGGCATAGTGACAGTTCCAGCAGTCAAGGAAGCAACAAGAGGCCACAGGGGTTGGAACAGTATCCGGTGTGCCCGAAGTGTCAGAGGAGTCACCCTGGTGAGTGCAGAGTGTGCCTAGTGCAGTGTTATAGCTGTGGCGAGGGGGGCCACATGTCTAGAGAGTGCCAAAAGCCATGCCAGGACCGTTGCTTCAACTGCAATGAGGTGAGACACTTTGTCAATAGATGCCCGACTGCGAGCAAGACGTCAGCGAGAGTTACCCTGAGGGTCTTTGCCCTTTTTGAGCCAGATGATGCTGACCAGCCATCGGTCATTTCAGATAGCATTCTTATATCAGGCACGACTGCTTATATACTTGTTGATACGGGTGCTACGCACTCGTTTGTGTCTACCGCCTTCGTAGTCAAGGCAAACCTGGAGCCTGATTCCTCGGGACGATTTTACAATGTACTACTGCTGTCAGGAGAGCGACTATATTCTGATCGGGTGGTTCGGGGGGATGTGGTGACTGTGGGAGGAAGGCAACTACATACAGATCTGATAAAACTCGACATGAAGAGGTATGAAGTGGTTTTGGAATGGATTGGTTGTTAAGACATTTTGCCACGATAGACTGTAGGTCCAGAGAGATTCACTTCCGACTTTCGAGTGGGGAGAGTTACTCATTCAGGGCAGGGAAGGGTCTGATCAGGATTCTCGTGGTGTCTGCTTTGAGAGCACAGCAGTTGTTACGTAGTGGGTGCATGGGTTTCTTGGCCAGTGCAATGGATACACAGTTACAGGGTGGGGTTCAGCTTCAGGATGTTTCTATAGTGCAAGAGTTTCTGGAGGTGTTTCTAGAGGACTGTCTGGTCAACCCCCGGATCGGGAGATTGAGTTCGTCATTGATGTGTACCCTGGAGCTGAGCCAGTGTGCAAGAATCTGTACAGGTTAGCACCTACAGAGTTGGAGGAATTAAAGGCGCAACTTGAGGAGTTGACAGATAAGGGCTTCATATGCCCTAGCTTTTCACCTTGGAGTGCGCCGGTATTGTTTGTCAAGAAGAAGGATGGGTCCCTGCGCATGTGTGTGGTTTACCGGGAGCTAAACAAGTTGACAGTGAAGAACAGGTACCCGCTTCTCAGGATAGATGATTTGTTTGACCAGGTACAGGGTGCACAAGTGTTTTCTAAGATTAATTTGAGGTCTGGCTAATACTAGTTGAAGGTTAGGGAGGAAGACATCCCGAAGACTGCCTTCCGTATGAAGTATGGACACTATAAGTTTTTGATGATGTCATTCGAGCTAACTAATGCCCCGGTAGCCTTTATGGATATGATGAACTGGGTATTCAAGGAGCACTTAGATAGTTTCGTGATAGTGTTCATCGACGACATCTTGATTTACTCGCGGAGTGAGTAGGAGCACAGAGAGCACTTGAGGATTGTACTGACTACGTTAAATCAGCATCGATTATATGCTAAGTTCTCTAAGTGCGAATTTTGGCTGAACAGGATCAACTTCTTGGGGCACGTTATCTCCTACTTCTTGGGGCACGTTATCTTCTCTAAGGGCATTTCAGTTTTTCCAGTGAAGGTTCAGGCTGTGAAGGAGTGGCCGCGACCGACCAATGCTAGTGAGATACGCAGTTTTATGGGGTTGACTGGATATTATCGGAGGTTTATTGAGGGTTTCTCCAAGATTTCAGCTCCTTTGACACGGCTGACTAGAAAGAGTGTAAAGTACGAATGGACTGACAAGTGTGAAGACAGTTTTGAGACACTGAAGCGGAAGTTGACGGCAGCTCCTGTGTTGACATTGCCGATGGAAGATGAGAAGTTTTGTATTTATTGTGATGCCTCCAACATTGATTTGGGGTGCATTTTGATGCATAGTGGGAAAGTTATTGCCTATGCGTCCAGGTAGTTGAACACTCATGAGCATAATTATCCCAATCATGATTTGAAGCTGGCAGCAATTGTTTTCTCACTCAAGATTTGGAGACATTACTTATATGGGCAGCAGTGTGAGATTTTCTCGGACCACTAGAGCTTAAGGTACACTTTCACGCAGAAGGAGCTGAATTTGAGACAGAGGAGATGGCTTGAACTGGTCAAATATTACAATGTGGATATCAATTACCACTCGGGAAAGACGAATATGGTGGCGGATCCCTTAAGCCTAGTGACAGCTTCGATTTCTGCCATGACTTCAACAGTATCTGTTGAGTTGATGAACGAGATGCAGAGTCTGGGCTTGGAAGTAGTTTTTGACTTAGCAGCCACTCTTTCAGTATTATCGTTGAGGCCGACTATTCTGGACAGGATTAAGCAGGCCCAGGGGATTGACTCGGAGTGTAGTGAGCTGAAGGCGAGTATGGAGGCCAGTGAGGATCCTAGAGGCGGCTGTGAAGGTGTTGCGCAATAAAAAGATCCCTTTGGTCAACGTGTTATGACGCAATTATGGTTTGGAAGAGACTACTTGGTAGCGGTGTGAAAACATGGAGCGCTAGTATTCTGACTTATTCGGTATGTAAATTTTGAGAACAAAATTCTTATAAGGTGGAGGACATGTAATAAACTGAAAATTTTCAGAATTTAAATTATTTTTTCGTTAAAATTTTTAGAAATGGATTTAAGCGGTAAATGGTGGGATTTTTTCTCGGGTTTAAATAGACAAAAATTTGACAAGAATTCAAGGGATTTGAAATTTGGGACGGGCAAATTGGTAATCGGCCTTAATAAATTGCTATATATATATATATATATATATATATATAATTTAATTTTTGTTGGTGGCTTTTCCTCCCTCCCCGCAGCAGACCATACCCTCCCCCTTTCTTTTTCTTTTCCTCTCAGCTTTGCACGAAAGAGAAACCCCGATTATCCATTTTCTCCTCCGCCGAAGAACGCAGCTCCATCTCCTCTTCGTCTTTCTCCTCTATCCCGCGTGGAACACGACGCTCTCTTCAATTTTGGTAAGTGTTCTCTTTCCTTTCTGGTTTTTGGCCAAGACAATTTAGGGTTTTAAGATTGGGCAATCCTCAAATTATGTTAGATTGTCCTCAAAGGAGTTAGAATGTAATAGATTTGTAAAAATAAAGTAAGTTTGCTGAAGTTCTGGAAAAAGTGAGGGATTTTTTTTATACAGGGCAGCTCTAGTTTTCGAATTTCTGCTATTTGTTGAGTCTGGTTTTCAGTGAATGGATGAAACCACGTCAAAGTGGACATAATTAGAGTTACGTAGCATCTTGAATCGTTGATATCAGGTAAGGATTGAATGAGTAATGAATTTTAGAAGTTATCTTACAAAAACTGAAAAATTTCAGCAGGCAATTCGGTTTTGATTTTTCTGCCATTAATTATGCTTTGATTTTGGAAAATGAATTTCACTAGCAGAAACTAGACCTTATAAGATTTCCAAAACATGTGTAATCATCGAATTCGGCCTAATATACAATTTGATATGAGTTTTCAAAGTTGTGAAGAGATTTCCGGGCAGATTCAGTTTTTGATTTTTCAGCTATTAATTGAGTTTGCTTTTTGACAAATGGATTTTACTATGTTGAAATAAACTCTTTTAGGAGACCTTAGCATTTTAAATCATTGAATTCAGACTTATATTCAATTTGTTGTGAATTTTTGAAGTTGGACAAGATTTATGACAAATTTCGAAAGTTGAATTATTAGGGCGGTTGATTGAGATTATGTAGATGATGACCTACTATTGGGACAATTACTTGAATTAGATTTTAATTTTTAGATTGTACATTATAGAATGATGGGTGTTTGGATATAGATGTTATATGCACATGTTTTGAGTTCTATTATGTTTGGATATTGGATATTATGTGGTGTTTATGATGGTTAATGGAGGTTAAGAGTATAGGTTAGCTTATTTGTTGATTTGGAAGTTACGTTCATAGAGTTACCCTTGATGATCTTGTGGTTGTTTATTTAGTTTTTAAAAACAAAAATTTGTGCATTTGGTTATATGTGGTGGTTGTGAATTAGAATTGTAAATCGTGAATGATAACTTATAACTTTATGCTTTAGAATTTCAGGAAAATGAAATCGATCAGGTTGGATCGAATAGCTAAGGACACCAAGTAAGTAGTGCATTCATGTGTTTGCCTAGGTGGGCCTGCACCGTGAAACTTTAGGTTTTATGTTGTTGATTGTGGTGTGTGTGTGTTGTTTGACATGCATCATGTTTTAAAAAGTGAACGAAAATTATTTTGACTATATTTTGAGTAAGTGGTGAGACGCGTAGCGGTGGTAACACGGATCCTGCTAGTGTGTGGGCTAGTGCGTAACCACTCGCAGATTCCGCTCGAATAGTGGGCTGGCTGGGCCGTCACGCGGCGTGTATGTGTCGGCGGTGAGGATGATGGACAGTGGTATCACGGATCCTGCTAGTGTTTGGGGCTGTGCAACACCAGTCGAGGATTTCGCTAGAGTAGTGGGTCGGCAGAGCTGTCGCGAAATGTGTGTGTGGCAACTGTGGCCCCGTTGCTGGTGAGGCCGGGACAGGGACGACGTGTCAGGATGTACTGTGTCGCGAGGTTCACCCTTACCTTGACGTGGTTGCTGTGTGGTGATACGTGAGTGTAGCTTGTAGGCCTCGTTGCTGGGGAGTCCAGGACGGTGGCGACTTGTCAGGGTGTAGGGTGGCGTTAGGTTTATTACACCCTGGTACGGCTGCACTACGCGTCACAGATGTGACAACATGAGAGTGAGTCTATAGAATGCATGTGATAGGATTGTATTGTCGGCTTTTACTTTGATATCGCATTACTTACTTGGCGTTATGCTTATGATGTGTGTTCTGTGGTGTAGGTGCAGACGTTGTTGCTGGTGAGCCCCGAGAGCCTAGTCCTGAGGTGTAGGACGGTTGGCGCCGCACGACCGAGGCACCGGACGGCGGATGGTTAGGACGACCCGACTCGTGGAGATGGTAGGTGGTGGTGAGAGTTACTCCGGTTGTTGTTTTGTATTGGGATATTTATGTGGTCAGATGAGTTTGTATAGACGTAGGTTGTACAGGATTGTATAGAGCGTTGTGGTGTTTTGGAGACGCGTGTGTAATTTTATATGTTAGAGTATGTCATTACTCTATACTGTGGACTTTCTTCATTCGTAGTTGATGGATTTCGTTGTATTTAAACTTCGATTTTGTTATGGAGATTTTCTGGATAGTTTGATGGATGAATATTTTTTTGAAGTTCTCTGGTGAACTGTGTGCAGGGTTTGAATTTTGGGATAGCCAGTTTTTAGGGGTTACTCTGCCAAATTTTCGGAAGAAAGGTCTGGGAGTCGAGAGGGTACGGAATAGGTTGGGGTGTGCGTGGTGAGGTACGAAGGGGGTGGCACGCCGGAGCGTGGCGTGACCACAGGCGCACGGGGCATGCGGCCATGCGACTGCGCCTGGGTCTTGTGCCGTTGGGGGAGGGCGTGGGTACGGACGTGCTGTAATGAGGCAGGGTGCGTGAGGCACGCAGCGCTGTGGGCGTGCACGTGATGCGGCGGTGTCAAGTTGGCGTGCGGGGCGCCGAAGTGGAGACGTGGGCGCGCGATTCGCAGGCCTAGTGGGTGCTTGCGCGGGGTGCGCAGCGCCTGATCTAGTGTGCGCCCATGTGGTGCGTGGCGCGGGACCATGGGCGTGTGGCGCCATTACTTGGGCGCGTGGCACTGAGTCGAGTAGCACGAGGCGTGGGTTGGACTTTTTCCTAAAATTTCAAGTTTTGTCGTCTTATTTTTAAAACTCCTTTAAATTGTCTTTTTTGCTGTATATTTTATATTGAGGATTTCTTCTTCCATCTTTGGGGCGCGAGTCGTTTTCGAATCGAGTCGAAAAATTTTATATTTAGAAATATTCTTTTGAATATGATTTGAAAATTAAAGTGGTATTAAATTAAGTGAGTTCGCGTCGAGTATCTGTATGTCATAGTATATAGTTGTAGTGAGCGCACCGGGAACGTGTGGGTTCTCGGGGTGCTACAGTTTCAAATTCTCCCAACTTTCTTTTCTTGAAATAAATATTATTTATAAATTTTGCGTAGTTGGGTATTTGTTACAGTGCTTCCACCAAGGGCGCATTAATGTGAAGTTGCTTGAGAACGTCAAGGAATCTTTTGAACTACTTGTCATGGTTGTATTTCTACAATGGTCGGGGAAATGATAGTGGTGGCCTCTGAATTTTCAATTCACCTTGTTGATGTTGCATTGTAGCTACAACATCAGTTATGGGGTTACGCTTCTCTGATCAATCTAAATTCTCCTGTTCAACCAACTCATTTTGTTTCTTTAAATTTTCTGCCCTATTTGTTTTTCCACAATCTCAAGTTCCATTCCATTACTAAGTACAATGGCATTGCAGTGCTCATTTCCTGGTCTTTGCAGTACTTCTGTATCGCTTGATAATTGCAACGCATTCCTTGTGTTCATGGATTGAGCTAGCTGTCCCATTTGAGTTTCAATATTTTTGATGGATGCAACCAAATTTTACAGAATTACGTTTGTTTTGGAGGCATATTCTTTGACAAAACCTTCTGATTTCTCTTGAGGCATCATACTATGAGTTCTTTGCGAGAATCCTTGAGAGTAGTTTTCTATAGGTCTCTTTAGTGCTATAGCATTTTGCCGTTGAGGATTCCACTGAAAGTTTGGATGTTGTTTCCAGCTTAGATTATATGATTGAGAATAGAGATTGTTGTTCCTGTTGTATCCCACATAATTCACAGATTCTGGGTTAGTGGGACATAAATTGTCTTCGTGGTATTCTCTATAGAAAATACATGATACTTCTTTCGTCGTTGGCTTTGCTGACTTGTTCATCAATTTGATAGTGTTTTCTAGCATGACAATTTTTGCTTTCAAGGCAGAAACTTCATCCAATTCATAAACTCCAGATGCACGCTTTGTAGAATGAACTTTTTCTGAAGGCCATTGGTAACTATTCACTGTTATTTTTCCCAATAAATCATAAGCTTCATTGAAAGATTTTGGTAGAAGAGTTCCGTTTGGTGTAGCATCGATGATTGATCTGGTGTGGCCATTAAATCCATTATAAAATGTCTCTAGTTGAATTCAATGTGGTATTCTATGATTCGAACACTGTAAGCGTTTAAATTTAGTGTTATTTAGTAGATACTTATGAGAATAATTAACCATTGTCCAGGAAATTAGTCAAGATGTCGAGACGACCAGGACGTCCGAGGGTACCGATAGAGACACTTAACTCGAGGAGCGAGGATGACTCGATGACGATTAGATAGCTGACGGAATTGGTGAACAGACAGTCTCAGCAATTAAGAATTTTGTTGAATCGAGAGGTATAAGGAAGTGCAGGTTATAGCTCTAGCCATGATCAGTCAGATAACAGATTTCGAAGGTTATGGCCACCGACGTTTGAGGGGTAGTCAGCAGATCCAACAGCTGCAGAAAAGTGGGTCCGTACGATTGAAAGTATGTTCAGGTATGCAAAAGTGGAAGAAAAGATAAAGTTTCACTGGCTACATTCTACTTAGCGAATGATGCCAGATTTTGGTGGGAGTCCGTGGAGACCACCATCGATACACAACACTTGACATGGGAGAAGTTTGAAGATGCCTTTTATGACAAGTATTTCAACAGTACGGTGCAGGCAGCTAAGAGTATGGAGTTCCTAAAGTTGAAGCAAACTGTATCGGTGACCAAGTACAACCAGCAATTTGAGTCCTTGTCCTAGTTTACCAGCAATTTGGTGAGCCGAAATGAGGATAAAATATTTCAGTTTGTACAGAGATTAAAGCCAGAGATATTCGAGGGAGTAACGATAGTAGGAACCCAAGAGCTGCCATATTCAAGAGTGGTGGCAAAGGTGCTAGAGGTGGAGGAAGCCGAAATGAAATGTGTTAAACAACGACAAGCTTCCAGGAGATTTTTCAAGGAAGTTACCCCACTGCAGAGTAGAAGTACCTCCTAGCAGCAACAACAGAGGGGCACTAAAAGGTCCAGCAAAGGTTCAAGCAGCCAAGGCAGTAGCAAAAAAGGTCTCAGGGGTCAGTGTAGTACCTGCACAGCCCTAAGTGCTTGAGATATCACCCGGGCGAATGCAGACTGAACTCGGGAAACTGCTACAACTGTAATGAAGCTAGACATTTAGCTAGAGATTGCCCAAAGCCCAGGGTGACTCGGTGTTTCAATTGTAACGAGCTAGGTCACGTCAACAGAGATTGCCCAGCTCTGAAGAAGGGTCCAACGCGCACAACATCGAGATTATTCGCCATGATCAAGGCACATGATGATGACCAGCCAGCCATAATGTCAGGTACCATATTGATAAATTCTATACCTGCATATACTTTGATTGACTCTGGTAACGCACTCTTTTATTGCAACTGCGTTCGCGGTCAGATTATACGTATGGCCTGTATCAATGGATTGTAGTTATGAAGTGATGCTGCCTTCTGGTGGCCGTATGCATTCTAATCAAGTTGTATGAGATGGTGTAGTGTCGGTAGGACGTAAAAATTTATTAGCCGATCTCATTATTATGGGCATAACTGGATATGATGCGATATTGGGAATGAATTGCCTGTTCAAGCACTACACTACAATTGACTGCAGGACGGGGACATTGAGTTTTCAACCCCCAGGTGGCGAGAAACACACCTTTCAGGTCGCGAGGAATTCGCAGAAGATATCTGTCATGGCACCTGCAGTGCTTTTCAAGTTTTGATTGGTGGGTCTTTTGGTTTTATTGCTAGTATTATAGATATACAAATTTCCAGGGATTCAAGGCTGCATGATGTATTGATTGTTCAAGACTTCCTTGAAGTTTTCCTAGACGATTTACTCGGTTTACCTCCGGATCGAGAAATAGAGTTTGCTATAGATGTGTATGCAGGAGCTGAGCCGGTGTCAAATAATCTTTATAGATTGGCACCAACGGAGCTGAAAAGGTTAAAGAAGCAACTAGAAGAGTTGGTAGAGAAAGAATTTATACGCCCCAGCTTTTCGCCGTGGGGTGCACCGATCTTTTTCGTCAAAAAGAAGGATGGATCGTTACGGATGTGCATCAATTACGGCGAGTTGAATAAGCTGACGATTAAGAATAAGTAACCTCTGCCGAGAATAGACAATCTATTTGATCAACTCTAAGGTGCACGAGTGTTTTCAAAGATTGACCTGAGATCGACTTATTATCAGCTAAAGGTCAGGCCAGAAGATATTCCGAAGAACGTTTTTTGGACGCTATATGGGCATTATGAATTCTTAGTAATGTCTTTCAACTGACGATGCCCTAACCGCCTTTATGGACCTAATGAACAGGATATTTCATGATTATCTCGATAAATTCGTTGTAGTGTTTATCGATGATATATTGGTGTACTCTCGTAGTGGTAAGCATCATAAAAAACACTTGAAGTTGGTGTTGGAGACTTTCAAGCGGCACCAACTTATGTGAAGTTTTCTAAGTGCGAGTTTTGGATGGATAGGATTCAGTTTCTGGGACAGGTCATCTCAAGCGGTGGCATATCTGTTGATCCAGCGAAGATCCAAGCAGTTAAAGAGTGGCCACAGCCAAACAATGTCATGGTGATACGGAGTTTCTTTAGGTTAGCGGGTTGTTATAAAAGATTTATTGAAAGATTTTTGAAGATTGCAGTGCCTCTGACCCGTCTGACGAGAAAAAATGTGAAGTATATGTTGTTTGAAGACTGCGAGCACAGTTTCCAAACATTAAAGTAGAGCTTAACTAATGCTCCAATTTTGACGCTTACTGCTGAATACGGAAGATTTAGTATTTACTGCGATACTTCCAAGGTAGGTCTTCGATAAGTGCTGATGCAGGAATGGAAGGTGGTAGCATATGTCTCTAGGCAATTGAAGACTTACAAGCAAAACTACGCAACACACGACCTAGAGTTAGCCGTCGTATTTTTGACGCTGAAAATTTGGAGGCATTATCTGTATGGACAGCCGTGCGAGATATATTCAGACCACAAAAGTTTGAAGTATATTTTCACTCAGAAGGAATTGAATATGAGGTAGCGGCGGTGGTTAGAGTTTGTGAAGGATTATGACTTCGAAATTAAATACCACCCCGGCAAGGCGAACGTAGTAGCCGATGCATTGAGCAGAGTGACGATATCTAATTCAACTGTGACTTCAGGCATGCCATTGGCTTTGGATGCAGAGTTTCAGAAGTTAGACTTAGAGGTAGTGTTGAACGTGTCAGCCATGTTGTCGGCTATGTCTCTATAGCCCACTATTTTGGAAAAGATTAAGCACGCCCAGAAGACGACGCTGAATGCGAAGAAATTAAATCCAACATGGCTTCCAATGATAGATTAGAGTTCAATTATTTGGACGATGGAATTCTCAAGTTTCGGAATAGATGGTTTGTTCCGAATAATGAAGAGCTACAAAGGGAGATATTATCCGAAGCTCACTTCTGTAAGTTTTCTGTGCATCTAGGAAGTACCAAGATGTACAGGGATTTTAAGCAGCATTACTGGTGGCCTAATATGAAGAGAACTGTAGTAAAATACGTAGAGATGTGTTTGATTTGCCAGCAGATTAATGCTGAGCACCAGGGCCAGTAGGAAAACTTCAACCATTGCCCATTCTTGAGTGGAAGTAAGAGCAAATATCAATGGACTTTGTTGTCGGGTTGCCTCGGATAACAAAGGGTTATGATGGCATATGGGTGATTATGGATTGGTTAACCAAGTAAGCTCAATTTCTGCCAGTGAAGCTGACGTACTTTATGGTCCAGTTCGCCGATTTGTATATTCAAGAGATCGTACGGTTGCACGGAATTCCAACTTCGATTGTATGAGACAGAGACCCTAGATTGACATCGAAGTTTTGGAAGAGTCTACATAAAGTCATGGGTACGCAGCTCATCTTTAGTACAACATTTCATCCTCAGACGGACGGTCAATCCTAGAGCACTATTCAGACGCTAGAGGATATGCTTCGAGCTTGTGTACTGGAGTTCCAAGGTTCATGGAGCAAATAACTACCATTGATGGAGTTTTCTTATAATAACAGCTTTCAGGCTACAGTAGATATAGCTCCATATGAGGCATTGTATGGAAAAAAGTGGAGGTCTCCGTTATATTGCGAAGCACGATTGATTAGTCCAGATATTAAGCAACAAACTGAAGAAAAGATTGCATTTATTAGACAACGGATCTTAACAGCTCAAAGCCGACAAAAGAGTTATGCAGATCGTCAGAAGAGAGAGCAAAATTTTAAGTGAACGATGAAGTCTTTCTAAAGATCTCTCCATTCAAAGGAGTTGTAAGATTCGAAAAACAGGCAAGTTAAACCCTAGGTGCATTGAGCCGTTTCTTATTACAAAGAGAATTGAAAAGACAGCTTATCAACTACAACTGCCAGCCTCAATGGATGGAATCCACAATGTATTCCACTGTGTCCATGTTGAGAAAGTGTATACGGGATCCCTCTCACATTATGGAGCAACAGGATATGGAGATTCAACCCACTTTGGCGTATGAGGATAAGCCAGTGGAGATTTTGGATTATGCAGAGGAGATTCCACGGGTGAAGGTATTATGCCGCAACCATAATGTGGAAGAAGCAATCTGGGAGCGGCAGCAGCACATGATGAGCCGATATCCAGAGTTGTTCAGGAAACAAATTTTGAGTACAAAATTTTTTAAGTAGGGTGGAATGTAACACCAAGAATTTTTTCGCTAAAACTAATTTTTGAATTTAGTTAATTGTAATCAGCAGAGTTTTTGTCAAAATTGAGAGCGGAGAATTTCTACCATTATGTATAAGATTATTTTGAGGTTAATGGAGAATAGAAGATTTTAAGAATCTAACAAGAATCGAATCGAATAACAGATTTATTAAACGATTAAGGGTTGATAGCAAAATAGTAATTAATATTAATTATATTAAATAATATAATATAATTTATAAAGAAAAGAGAGAAGAGGCAGAAAACACCCCCTCTCTCTGTTCTTCTACTTTTCCTATGAGAGAAAGCCTTCCTTCTCTGCAAGTTCTTCCTTCTAGTGACAACGATGAGCCATTTCCTTCGTCAATCTTCAATCCACGGTAAGTTTTAGTTAGTTCTTAGTAGATAGTTAATGTTTTAGTTATTTTGAGTATTAAAAATGAAGTTAGTGAGAGTATTGGATAGTTTTGGTGGAAACTTAGGAGGGAGATACAAGAATTTGAGGTTAGAGTTTATTTTTATCCATCTGTTGGTGTTTAAGCTGGATGTAAGAGTAGATTATGAGGTTTAATGGGAAATATTGAGCGTTTGGATAACAAAATACTCGAATTGTGTAACGGTTTTTGTTCGGCCACAATCAGCCCTCAAATTCCTTAAACTCGTACTAATTCTTAAACTCATACTAATTCAAAAATCCCATTAATAGAAAATTGAATTAACTAAAATGTGGCCACATTATACCATTTAATAGAAAATCTTAAACTCTTACTAATTCAAAAATCCCAACAAAACCCGAAATCCTACACAATTTCTGACCAAATTCAAAATTGCATAACTTATTCAATACTCGTCCGATTTAAACAATTCGAAATTCTGCAGACTTCTGATGTAATATCCAAAAAATTTCAGTTAATTTAATTTTTCAGAATTTCGTATCAGTCAACGGCGAGATTCGAGTAAGAATCGAGGCCAGAAAGTTTGTGGGAGTAGTAGTAGTGAGCGTACCACAAAATGTAAAACCGAATTTGGTCAGAAATTGTGTAGGATTTCGGGTTTTGTTGGGATTTTTGAATTAGTATTAGTTTAAGATTTTCTATTAAATGATATAATGTGGCCACATTTCAGTTAATTCAATTTTTCAGAATTTCGTATTGGTCAACGACGAGGTTCAAGTCGGAATCGAGGCCGGAAAGTTTGTGGGAGTAGTAGTAGTGAGCGTATCGAAAATCATGTGGATTTTCGGGTTACGGGAGCAACCAGGACGGTGGCGATGTGTCAGGGGGTGACGTGGCGAGAGAGTACAGTCTCCCTTTAGTACGGCTATATGACGCGACACAAGTTACGACTGTAACACCCCGAGAACCCACACGTCCCCGGTGCGCTACAGTGCATCTACACACTACACACACACACACTAACACTTGACACAACTAACTCAATTCAATACCCCTTTCGTTTTCAAATCATTTTCAAAAGCACATTTGTGAGTATGAAAATTTTTCGACTCGATTCAAAAAAACAACTCGCGTCCCGAAGAGGAAACACGAAGTCCTCAACATAAAACTATGCAGCGGAAAAGAAAACCATTTAAAACAATTTGAGATAAGACGGTAAGACTTGAAATCCTAGGAAAGAACCCCACGCTCCCCACGAACTACCCAGTCCGGTCCCAAGCACTCACGTCCCCACTCCGACACCCCGCGTACACCACCGCAGTGCCACAGGTGCCAACCCAACGTCGCTGTATCTCGCGCACGCTCACAGCGCCGCGTGCCCCACGCACCCTGCCTCTGTACAGCACGTCCGCGCGCACGCCCTCACCCGGCGCCGCATGACCCGTGTGCACCCACAGGGCCGCGTGCCCCGCGCACCTGCGATCACGCCGCACATCCACACTCACATGAACTCCTCTAGCATTCATCATACACATACCTTGACCGATTTCGTATCCTCTCGAACCTCAACCCCTCTCCCGAAATTTCGGCAGAGTACCGCCTAAAAACTGGCTACCCCAAAATTTAACCCTGCACACAATTCACCAAAATCCAACAATATTTACCTATCCATCATCCAGAGAAATCATTCCAACCCAAATCAGAGTAAGAAGGCGACGAAAATCCGTCAAATACAAATGAAGAAAGTCTCTAGTATAGAGAAATAACTTACTCTAACATGGAAAATATCCGCGTACATTACCAAAATCACACGCACTCCATATACACCTATACACTGACGCATATACAACAATCCATCCCATCCTCCGTACATAACCACCGCAAAAGAAAGAAAACCCACAAACCGACCAGGCCACAACCTACCATATCCACGGGTCGGGTCGCCCTAACAAAAGTCCGCCATCCGGTGCCGCAGTCGCACGCCGCCAACCATCCTACGCCTCAGGACTAGGCACTCGAGGCTCACCAGCGGTATCGTCAGCACCTACACCACAGAACACACAACATAAGCCTAACGCTCAGTAAGTAATGCGATATGGAAGTAAAAGCCGACAATGCAATCCTATCACATGCAGTCTCTACACTCACACTCGTGTTGTCACATCTGTGACGCGTAGTGCAGCCGAACCAGGGTAAGGAGGAACCTCACGTCACCCTACACCCTAACACGTCGCCACCGTCCCGGACTCCCCAGCAACGAGGCCCACAAGCTACACCCACGCATCACCACACGGCAACCACATCAGGGTAAGGGTGTACCTCGCGCCACTCTACACCCTGACACGTCGCCCCTGTCCCAGCCTCCCCAGCACGGGGCCACAGTTGCCACACACACACGTTTCGCGACAGCCCAGCCGGCCCACCCCTCGAGTAGGATCCGCGACTGGTGTTGCACCAGCCCACACACTAGTAGGATCCGCGGTACCACTGCCCATATCCTCACTGTCAACACATTTACGCCGCATGACGGCCCAGTCGGCCCACCCCTCGAGTAGGATCCGCGATTGGTGAAGCACCGGCCCGCACACTAGCGGGATCCGCGGTACCACCGCCACACGTCTCACCTCATACATCAAAGCATGCTAAAAATCATTTTCGTTCCCATTTTAAAAAAAATATGATGCATGTCACACAATACGCACACACACCGCAATCAATCACATAAACACTAAAGTTCTACAGTATAGGCCCACTTGGGCAAAACACATGCATGCACTACTTACCTGGCGTCCTAAGCTCGCTCGATACACAGCTTCGCCAACAGGAAGCCTCAACCTAAAACACAACCAATTTCTCATCAGTATTTCTCCCAACATTTACCAATTAGCTAAAAATAACCTTATCTAACTACACTCATTAAATTCCAACTAAAACGGTTCATTGGTTTGGTTTGGCCGAATACCAGCTCAACGTTTGGATGCGCATAACTTTTGCGTCCGTCAACGGAATCAAACGATTCAAGTGGCTAAACGTTCCCTTAGGAACCTAGTTTAACATCCCAAGACGGATTTTAAATCGGTAGGCTGCAGATAGGCGAAAAACGCCAATAACCGAATCTGCCATTTTTATTAAAATTTCACATTTTCACTTCCCTTCAACCAAAACTCACTCTCAACTAGTTATATGCATCAAAATGGCTATGCTACTCTCACACGTCGAATTTCCACGAAAAACGGTCACTAATTTGACTAAAATAAAAATCCCGCATAAACTTCCGACGCACATAACTTTTGCGTCGAATATCAGAATCGAACGATTCCAGTGGCCACACGCTCTTCTAACAACCTACTTTAACCCACAAAGACAGAATTTGGAATGATCAACTTAAGCCTAGCCAAAACAGCCAAAAACAGAAGCTGTTTTTATACGAAAAATAGCCGAAATCTCAACTTCGGGCAAATCCCGCAAGTTCTCTGCACCGAACACTCACATTTCGCCTATTAAGCACAATCTAACCTGAAAATCAGAAATTCAAACACAAAGTCTGAATTTTGGCTCAACCTTCACCCTCGGCCTCCCTCCCTCTCACCGGTCTCCTGCTGTCCACTTGCTAATCTACACACTCACCCTCTCAATCCCCTCACATTTGCAGCCAAATTTAAGGAGAGAAAAGAAACGAAGAGGAGCTGAACCTCAGTCTCGGTTCATACGGACAGGACAGCAGAGGGAGAGGACTTACCAAGTGGTGGCGTCCAGCACTCGGGTGGGAGAAGGACTCCAGCAACAAGTCTGGTCGTTGGCGGCAGAATTGGCCGGAAACCAGCCCCTCGGGGTCGTCGGCCGAACACTCGGCTTTCACTTCGGGAACTCGAGTTGCTGGAATCGAACGGCTCCGGTTCGTCGGAATAGCAGTCCCTGCTCGCAACGCACACCTCACACTCGCGCTCGTCGGCCGTCGCAGCTCCGACTCCAGCACGCGATCGCCCTGCTCCCGGTCGTCTTCTCTCTCGGGTGCACAGAGGAAACAACCGAATGGCTTCCTCGCGAAGCCATTCGGGTGTTTCATAATTTTTTTTTTTTTTTAAATTTTAAAATAAATACAAATTACCAAATTGCCCTCACGTGCTTCAATCGTCCGAAATTTCGTAACTTTAAATTCCGAAAACCAATCGCAAAAGTAGGCTCCGAGTCTTATAATTCAAATCTTTCCCGTTGAAATATTTCTCAAAACTCCGACCGGGATTAAACTAAAAATTCTAAAAATAAAAATATAAAATTCGAAATTCCCGGGTTATTACAACGACAACATGAGTGAGAGTGTAGAGACTGCATGTGATAGGATTGCATTGTCGGTTTTACTTTCAAAATTGCACTACTTGCTAAGCATTAGACTTACATTTTGTGTTATGCGGTGTAGGTGCAGAGTTAACTACCGATGAGTTCCGACAATCCAATACTGACGAGTAGGGCAGTTAGCGGCGCGCGACCGAGGCACCAGATGACAGTGTGTTAGGGCGACCCGACCCATGAAGATGGTAGGTGGTAATGGGGGTTCATTTTGAGGGTCATTGCTTTTGGGATTTGGAGTTTTGAGGGGCGTTTTGAGCGATTGGGTAGTGCGTATATATTATATGTATGAGCATTATATTGCTCTATACTGTGGATTTTCTTTATTGTCAGTCACTAGATTCATTCTCTTTACATTCTGATTATTTTCTAGTGATTTCTGGATGGTTTTGATTGATGGATTATGGGAATAGTTTGGTGAACTGTATGCAGATTTAATTCATTTTTTTATAGTCATTTTTAGGCGTTACTCTACCGAAATTTTGGGAGAGAGTGTTATAACATTAGAGGTGGCATGCACGAGGGTTGTGCAGTACCAAGTAGTCAGGCATGCGCGTGGGGCGCGCGGCGCGCAGCGCTGGTACAGGACGGGCGCACGCACGCGCGGCACTGGGTGAGGGCACGCGACCCTGCCCCAGGCTCCTTTCCCCATGCCTTGTGCGCCCCAACGCAACCTTCTGCATCAAAAACCTTCTTCTTTCATATTTTCATGATTTTCTTCCTATTTTTATGTATTAGTTAAGTTTCATTAACCCTATATTACTTTTTATAATATTTTTAAGATTCTTGGAGATATTTTAATTATTTTAAATATTTGTTTTAGTCTATTTAAGTGCAATGTTTGTAATCATTTTGGAACAATTATGATGAATGATATTTGATTAAAGCTTATGCTCATCGAGATTCTTTTTACAATTTTCTCTTTAGTTCTTTATGAATAATTTGATCTTCAAGCCAAAACTTGAAAGATCAAATTGATAACTTTGGTTCTAACAACAAGTTCGGTTATGGGTCAATCTCTTTGTTTGATAGCTTTGGTTTTGTCAATAAGATTTGATTAGGATCAAGTCCTTTTTACTTGATTCAAATGCATTCCTGAGTTTCTATCATGTATTGTTTAAGAGTCTCGAGTTTAATATATCTGTAGTTCTCATCAAGTTATTTACGTACGTTGCAATGTTTTTGAACCTGCCCCACTCATGACTTTGTTGAGCCTTTTTTTAAAATGGTAATAAGATTTTAATGATTTAAAAATCCTAGCTCGTGGAGCTGTTTTGAAAAGAAAAGAAAATGTTTTGAATGTAAACATATGCACTATATTTTTATAATTGTTCATGGTTTTGAAAGAAAATGAGAAAACCAGTTTTACACGTGCATATGAGTATAGTATAAGTTTCCATACTAAGTTAGTCACTCACCCCAAAGACCCCCTACACTTCCTAGGTTAGGATCGTGGAGGTTGATGTTGCTGATGCTCGTTGAAGAGTGGATCCACTTCTTGTCATCCTCGCTTGTTATTTTCTTGAGTGTTATTAATTGTCTTGGTGGGAACTCTCTACTTGTAATATCTCTTTCTCTTGGTCTGTATAAATTATTTGAGTGTTTGATTCTTTATTTTCTACACAATATATTTTTAGTTTATTTAAATATTCGTATTATCTTATTTTTATGTGATTGCTACATGATCTTCGACCCATTTTTATGGGTTATGGCTCATTTTGTTCAAAGTATTCCACTATCAAACCTAACCTCAGGCTGGGGCAATCGGGTTCTCTATGAGGATCTCATTGTTCAACTTAACATTTTCATCTAGGCCCACCTCTAAATCGTTACAGAATTAAAGTACAACCAGCCTCATTAGAATTCACGAGATAACCTAGTTTATAGTGGGAGAATCTTAAGGCTCAAAGGAGACAACAAGGAGAAGATTAAATTCATTCATTTAGGGTGATGAAGAGCATGATGAGAACCGATTTGTGGCAAATCATTATAGACAAGAGTTGGTTTTACAAATGATAGCCTAAAGTAAAGAGATTAATTGGTGGAGGCTTATGTGTGGAGTCCTCTATTTCTCATAATATAATATTGTCTGCTTTGGGTTAGAGTCTCCACAAATTTTTCTTAGAGTTAACCCAAAACGTGTTTTATTATGTAGGGAAGAGAAATGTACTTATAAACCATTCAGTTTTAACGCAATGTAGAATTGTGCATTTTTACTGTTATGGGTTAGGTTCTCACAATTAACAAATTCTTAGGTCATTCTTGCCTTCAAAGCGTAGACTGCCACAATTTCCACCCCTTGGAGCCCCGACATCCCTATCAACCACACCTCCAGTTGAGAGTTGACCATATTACCGTTTGTAGAGTCTCTCGGTGCTCATAATACAATATTGTCTACTTTGGGCCATAACACTCACAGATTTGTTACTAATGTTAGCGCAAAATGCGTTGTACTATGTATGAAGGAGGAATCTACTTATAAATTACTCAATTTCCACTCTCTCATATAAGGGGAGATTGCGCATCCCACTTGTATAGATCAGGTACTCACAATAAACAGAATATTGATTTTGAGACATTTAAAATAAGAAGTGGCCTTGGAGAACCAGAAGACCAAACTATCACAAAGTTTATCAAGGGGCTGAATGGGTAACTAGGGCCACATCCATATCGTACCATGGAGGTGGTCATACAATTGTCACTAAAGATAGAAAGACAACACAAGTAGCTTTCCAAGCCCTACTCCTCTTGCTTAATTCTCAAGACTTCCTCAGCATTCAAGCCTCCAACCATAGCCAAAGAGACGAAGGGTATTCCCAAAACAGACATGAAGGAAAGAAACAGATTAATGATATGACGTGTTTCAACCTATGGCAACTTATGAGACAACACAAACGCTCGGTAACCTCATATTCCAACTGGCAATCACTGAGGATCCCCAGATTCCAACAGGCAACAAATATAGTGAATCAAGTCCAAATGCTATGAAATTTTAACTGGAGCTTACTATGTACGTGTGCAAAACACATAAAATTTCAATGGAAGATTTGCAACAGTTTAAAAGTTATGGATGGAACAATCGGAGTTGCACAATCTATCCAAAAATTGCAATTATGTCGCACGAGGATGAACTTTAAGATGTCATAACTTCAGCTGTAAGACTCCAATTAACGAGAAATTTTACTACATCCTTCCTTAATATATGGATGAAAGACCCTGATCATTTCAGAGGATAGCTTGCTGTGGTTGAAAAGTTATGGTTGAAATACAAAAGGTCAACAGAGCTCACTTTGTTGTTTTGGCTAAGAATAGAATGTCAACTTCGGAAATGCGTAACTCTTTCGTCTAAAAAGGAATTGATGCGATTCTTGTGGCAAATGAAAGTTGTAGATGTGGGGATGGTTGTGTATAAAAATGAAAGGATGAGTTGATGGGATGAAAAGATATGGTTAAAGTAATGTTGTTGGTTCGATTGGTGATCAATATGCACCTCCTCGGGTATTTATTCTCCTTTTGGGTAAGACACTCCAATGAGCTTTGGATGAGAGCTTACACTCTTTTGCTGTGAATTCTACCCTTTAAGAAGGTAGAGAAAAGAATGATAATAAAGTTTTCCAAGTATACTCACAAACTTAGAAACAATGGACAACGCATTGGCTCAGATATTGCTCACCGAGAAAGAATTTCAGCGAAGACCCAAAGGGAGCTTCTGAATTTTGTAAAATAAACTTCAATTTTCATTCAACAAAAACTAGGGCAGCTGAAGCTGCTAAGAGATGATTAAATCCCTCTCTCAAATTACAATAAAGATTTAGTAAACCAAAGGAACAAAAAGGCTTTTAAAAAGCCCACAACTAGCGCATGCGGCCCCTTTATCGGCCCAACAAGGTCGCACACTCAACGTTCTTTCCTCCACATTTCTAGCCTTTATTTTAAAATAAGATTCAACCCACTTTTCCTTCTAAAGTGTTTGGCTATGCATAAAATAAAAACATAAATAAATCAAGATCGATTACAATCAATTGTCGCAAGGAAAACAAATTCCTTCTTCAACAAATGTTATGGCCAAGGGTTGCTCCCAAGTTCGTACATATAGTGACTTTCTCACATCTTGGTTCCTTGGTTCCCACATCAAGACTTTAAAGTCATCTTCACCTATGAAAAGAACAAACTTGTTTGTGTGAAATTTGGTGGAAGGCAATGCCTTGGTTCAGGATTGTATCATGGGACCCCTTGGCACATTATGACACTTGTTGGTCTAGGAATAGAGACATCAAATGTTTTAAGTATTTCATTTTATGGTATATTGCTTTTCATTGCCCAAACAATTGGATGCATAAACATTTCTAGTATCGACTGGTGGATCACAATTAAATGCTCTTGGTTTAAATAAAATGTGTTGTACCAAGAATCGCGTAATATTTTTTCAAGGCAAAGATCTAAAGCATAAAATTGAGTAAGGTAATCTTATTGAAAACTTAGGAAAGAAGAAGCACAATGATCATCTCAGCCCTCATCAACTTGCTAAAAGCAAACATCCATATCCATCATAAAATCGAAGAAATACTTAGCAAGTAAATCTAGCTTTTCACAAATGCTAGATAGTCCTCGTATTGAATATAAACATGTAGATTGGGAAGGAGACGACTAACTTGGAACATCCTCCATTGGAACTTCTTGACTGTTAATTGGCTCATCAGGCTGAGATAATGGATCAGTTTAATTAGAGATAGCACTTACTAATTTGCATAACCACATATCTTGGGCATTTATCACTAGCCTGGTACGAGCAAAGGTGTGTTGTTTGTAAATATTCATTGTCCATATTTTTTAATGGGCTCATTTGGAGGAATTGCCACCCCATTATTTTCAAAGATTTTTGTCATGAGAAGATTGGAGGGAAGAGATTTAGAGAAGTATCCATAAACATTGATCATGTAGTGCATGATGATGTATCCCAGACTAAAACGCTACCCACAATAGATTTTCTATTGAATGAATAAATCCATGCAATTAAGGTGACCTTGGTGACCATCTCGAGGCAAGATATATATGTAAGGATGTGATGATAACTCGGGCAAGCACGTTCAAGTCTTTAGCCCTTGTCTTGTAATAAACCTCAATGTTTAGATACTTGGGAACGTTTCATAGGAAGTCAATTTCATCCTATTTCATGAAGTTGGGATCTTTCACTTTATTGTAATATGCCTTGACTAAGTCATCCATCTCAAAACTTATTAACTCATTGATTTTTCTTGAGGTTAAGATGATTTCTTTCCCGAGAACATAAATATGAATCTCCAAAAGACGAGTATAAACTGAGTTAGCATCAAATCTTTCTAACAAGGAGCATTCAAATTGCACAACCCTTCAAGTCCCATTTTCTTAAATGTATCTTTAATTTCCAAAAAAACAAACTTGAGAAAGAAGATTTTGTAGAAAAAATAATTGACGAAAGCTTAATATCATTTTTCATACCATTCCTTAAGAACTACGGTCTACAATAAGGTGGAATGATCGTTGAAGATGAGGATCAAGAGGCTCCTCCACAACTCACTAATTTTGTGTTTTTCGGCTACTCGAAGAGTTGTTGAAGCCATTGATCATGTTGAATCTTAAAATTACTTCTAAGGCGTTTTGAAATTGAGAGAATCGATAGAATGCCGGTGATATTGAGTGAACCAACGATATCACAAACCCTTGGAGGCTAAGGTTTAGGTGATGGACATATTGAGAGGGTAGGAATAAATGCCGGACTTGAGAAGGAGTGATTTTGTCAATAGAAGAGTTGGATTTATGGGAAGAGAGGGCTTGGGCTTGCAAGAGGGGGTTTTGCATCATGAGGTAGCAGATTTGAGCATCCAAGCGGCTTATAAATGTGTTTCAGTTGTCTACCATAACTTAGCATGCGATCAATTGAGTATGTTACTTTCAAAATCCCTTGTTGGCACGACCCGAGAGGGGACCTAACAAAAACGCCAAGATAAACGATCTCCCTTAGTGAGCTTCACCGTCTAATCTAAGGCTTTGTGCGGAAGTTTTACCCTCGATCCATGACCTATCGCAATAACAAATGTGAAAATACAAGCAATAGTAGTAATAAATGAAAAATGAAAATCATTAAATGCATAATGTATTGTATAATCTAAAATATGTCATTACATATTCAAATTTAACATAAATAAAATGAGGGTGACACAAAGGAAAATAGGCACAGATCTGATTCCTACTTCCTTTACCTGTAGAGAGGGGAGTCGTTGGGGTGGGCATGGATAATGGATAGTTTTTTTTGAGTCAATAAAGACTGATAAGATTGACTCAACAACAAATTTCATTCATTCGGGGCTCCATTGTAGAATTAAGACCTGGAAGACACGGAAATAAAGGTATCGTTTCAAAAATTTTGCCTAGAGAAGATATGCCTTATTTGCAAGATGGAAGACCTGTTGATATGATCTTCAATCCATTAGGAGACCAATTCAATGAATCTATTGATTGGAAATCACGGGGACAAATAGTCAATTTTGAAAGAACTTATTGTCAACCAAACTCAGTATGGGATGTTATACCTACCACTTATCACATAATGCATGCTCATTTAAAATCAATGCATGTGTTTTAAAATGAAAAACGCATTTCAATGTTATTAGATTCTCTTCTTATTTTTAAAACGATTGATAGAGTTAGCTTAAAAAAATAATATACGTGTAATAGGCATACATCAATCATACTATAATATATAGCCAGATGAACAGTAAAAAGGGAGGTCACTCAAGGATTCTCCGAAACACACCACAAGGAAAGGCTGCAATAACAATGCCAGGGCCTCATAGGGAGAAGAGAAAGGTCAAACCACCAGAAGGGATCAAACGGATCAACCATACCCTAGGCCATTAGGAACAACGCACAAGGGACTTATCAACCGAGGGTAGAAATGAGCAGACACTGTCCAGGTCGAGTATTGGGGTGAGCCAAAGCACCCAGCCCGTTCCTCTATTCGCGGCGAGTACCGCAACTCCAAATTATAAGGGTGAGTACCATATCCAAACAAATGTGGGGAGTACCACAAAAACCCTTAAACACGGGTGCATATGGGATAAACCCCCTGATACTCTCAGCATATGAGCCCGGCTGAGAGTGTAAGAGGGTTTTTTCCAGTATCAAACTCCAAATGCACAACAGAAAGCCAATGCGTGAATAAAACTCATCTGCATGACAATGTAATAAATCTCATAATAAATCTCAAATCGAGCCCGTTGACGAGGGCGAGTAAAACATGACATTTAAACTCTAATAGGCCGTATAAATCAAGCAAAATGTGTACATGCCTAACTAATGTAGAGTGCACATGCTCGTAAAAATACTGACGTCAATACTATTCGTATCCCATCAAAAATAATATACTTGCACACTAGGCTACGTATAACATAATAATTATAATAACTCATACTCTTGTGGCAAGTCTTTCTAACCTCAGCAGCTGGTGGCTCCTCGGGAATCATTTGAACTCAGCAAAATCCTCCGACTCTGGAAATCAAAACAAAGGAGGAACCCCGTTAAGGCCTAATAAGGGTTAGAAATGATATAAACGATGAGCCATGGCGAAAACAGGCCCAAACGCTTGAGTTGACTTTTGGCCAAAAGTCAACGATCAACAGTCAAAGTCAACGTTGACTTTGACTGGACTTTTTCTGGTCCAGGTAAGGTCGATCCGGATTGGGTTAGACCCGGTTTAGGTCGAGTTAAACCGACTCGGCCAGGACGAACCTGCCCAACTAGGCTCGGGTCGAACCCGACGCCCCCCCAGCTGGGTCTGGGTTGGACTCGCCCTGAAAGGGCTGGGTCCTGGCCCGGCCTAGCTCGACCCACGACGGCCGAGAGCTGGCTACCGTTTCAGGGTCGTAAAACGTATATTTCTGACCTCTTTTCGCCAAAATTTGCTTCCAACACGTTCCTCACCTCTTTCCCAGTCGAATCTTGCCGAAAGCACCCAAAAAATCGACCCAAATCACAGATCTACGAAAATCCAAAAACCCAAAACTTCTCGTGCAAAAATCAAGAGTTTGAAAGGTTACCTTCAAAAACCTTCTGCACCAACGTTGATCTATTCTTCGAGACAAAGAGTTTGGTACAAAAATCGAGCAGAACGATGGTCGTTTCCTGTGTCGACCTTCTCTATCCCGGGTCGACGTCGACTTCCTCTCTCCCTCTCTCTCTTTTGTTCCCTTTAATGAAACAATAAGGTTTTTCTGAAAACCTCATCGTTTTAAATTTTTTTATTTATTAATTTTATTTATTTAATTTATTTATTTCATTTTATTTAAAACCATTTAACGGTTTTCAGTTTGTCAATTGAAATTTCTCAAATAATTTTCTTTGATAAACTCTAACGTTCTTCTCCGTGAAGTTAATTTATTTGAAACGCGCGAACGTCAACTTAAAATTTTAATTTATTTCATTAACTTTTCAGTAACCTCATAAGTGACCAAAAATTTGTATCTTGTAGTTTTCCAAAAATTCACGCATTCAGACTTAGATTTCCACTTAAAAATTGGCAAAAAATTTATAAGTAAATTTATCTTTAGTAAATTTTAGCGGATTTTCCTCTTGTAATCTATGATTTTTACTAATGACAAGGACTTATTTCAGGTCGACCAACATGATTAAAATTAAGCTCATAAATCTAAGTTGAATCTAATCGAATCTACCCTAATTGTAACCCAATATTGTTAAAGGTATTTTCATCTACTGATTTTTGGGAAATGACTAGTTGATTTTCATAAGTGACAAACTTAAGAGACACGTCTCCTTTGTGGACGTGATATGTAACGAGTGATAACTAATGTAACATACAATTTCATTCTAGTAAGATATTGTTCGCTTTAGGTCGTCCATACAACCCTCACAAATTTATTTTGGCAAGTACTTTCCAGTCAGTCACCCAACGTGGTACTAATTTCACCTGATCACTTTTTACTTCAAAGTTTTTATGAGATCCAATATCAATTGTGCTCCATTACACATCTTACTTTTTAGGGGAGACATCATTTACATATATTTTATTTCCATCTTCCCCCCAAGCGATGTGTGATTGCGTCCGACCCCCCTTTCGTAATGATCTGGGATTTGCCTATACTCGGGTTTCTTCGAGGTCTACCTCGCAATCTGTTCGCCCTGCAATCGCACTCATAATTTTTTGGAGTCATCACAATCCACCCACAACCACCCCCCCCCCCCCCCTCATGGGACCCAACGTTCTCGTTGGCCACATCTCAGATTGGGTAAAGGCTCTAATAGCATTTGTAACGAATCCCTTCATCTCAATAAGATATTGTCTGCTTTGGGTCGCCCATACAGCCCTCACGAATTTGTATTGGAAAGGACTTCTCAATCAGTCACCCAACATAGTACTGTTTTTGCCGAATCACTTTTAACTTTAGAGATCTTATAGGATCTGATGTCAATTGTGTAACACCCCGAGAAAACCCCGCGTTCCCGGTGCGCTACAATGCATCTACACACTACCACACTAACACTTGACATAACTCAATCAATTTAATACCCCTTTCATTTTCAAATCATTTTCAAAAGAACATTTGTGAGTATGAAAAATTTTCAACTCGATTCGAAAACAACTCGCGTCCCGAAGAGGGAACACGAAATCCTCAACATAAAAACTACGCAGCGGAAAAAAAAACCATTTAAAATAGTTTAAGGTAAAACAGTAAGACTCGAAATCCTAGAAAAGATCCAACGCACTCCTCAAACTACACAATCCGATGCCGCACACTCACGTCCCCACTTCGACACCCCGCTCACACCCTCGCGGTACCGTACGTGCCAACTCAACGTCACTGTGTCTCGCGCACGCTCGCAGCGCCGTGTGCCCCACGCACCCTGCCGCTGTACAGCACGTCTGCGCGCACGCCCTCACCCGGCGCCGCACGACTCTTGAGTATCCGCAGGGTCGTGTGCCCCGCGCACCTGCGATTACGCCGCACTCCCACACTCATCTACACTTCTCTAGCATTCACTGTACACACCTCAACCTATTCCATATCCTTTCGACTCCCAACCCCTCTCCCGAAATTTCGGCAGAGTAACGCCTAAAAACTAGCTATCCCAAAAATTTAAAACTCTGCACACAATTCACCAAAAACTAACAGTATTTATCTATCCACCATCTAGAGAAATCACCATAACAAAATCAGAGTATGAAGATAACGAAAATCCATCAAATGCAAATGAAGAAAATTCACAGTATAGAGCAATACTATACTTTAACATATAAAAATACATACGCGTGCCCAAAACACAACAACCACTCTATATAATCCTGTACAACCGACGTCTATACAAACTCCTCTATCTGTATAAATACCCGACAAAAATAACAACCCAATGCATCTCACCGTCACCTACCACCACCACGGGTCGGGTCGCCCTAACAAAATCCCTCATCCAGTGCCTCAGTCGCACGCCGCCAACCATGCTATGCCTCAGGACTAGGCTCTCAAGGCTTACCAGCAAGGTCGTCAGCACCTACACCACAGAACACACAACATAAGCCTAACGCTTAGTAAGTAATGCAATATGAAAGTAAAAGCCGACAATGCAATCTTATCACATGCAGTCTCTACACTCACACTCATGTTGTCACATCTGTGACGCGTAGTGTAGCCGTACCAGGGTAAGGAGGAACCTAACGCCACCCTACACCCTGACACGTCGCCACCGTCCCGTACTCCCCAGTAACGAGGCCCACAAGCTACACACATGCATCACCACACGGCAACCATCATCAGGGTAAGGGTGTACCTCGTGCCACACTACACCCTGACACGTCGCCCCAGTCCTAGCCTTCCCAGCACGGGGCCACAGTTGCCACACACACGTTTCGCGACAGCCCAGCTGGCTCACTCCTCATGCGGAATCCGCGACTGATGTTGCACTGGCCCACACACTAGTAGAATCCACGGTACCACTGCCCATCACCTTCACCGTCAACACATTCACGCCGCATGACGGCCCAGCCGGCCCACCTCTCGAGCAAAATCCGCGGCTGGTGAAGCACCGGCCCGCACACTAGCGGGATCTGCGGTACCACCGCCACACGTCTCACCACATACTCAAAACATGCTCAAAACCATTTTCGTCCACGTTTTTAAAATATGATGCATGACAAACAATACGCACACACACCATAATCAATCACATAAACCCTAAAGTTTTACAGTGTAGGCCCGTTTGGGCAAAACGCATGCATGCACTACTTACCTGGCGTTCTAAGCTCGCTCGACGCACAGCTTCGCCAAAAAGGATCTCAACCTAAAACACAAATAATCACCCATCAATCTTCACCTCAAAATTCACCAAATAAGCTAAAACTAACCTTCCTTAATTACACTCATGAAATCCCAAGTAAAACGAGTCACTGGTTTGGTTCAGTCGAAAACCAGCCTAAAGTCCGAACGCGCATAACTTTTGCGTCCGTTAACGGAATCGAACGATTCTAGCGGCCATACGTCCCTAAAATGATCTAATTTAACCCATAAAAACAGAATTTAAAATAATTAACCGTAACCCCATCAAAATCCCAAAAAACAGAACTGATCTTATACGAAAAAATGTCCGAAATCTCAACTTCGGTCCAATTTCGTCAACTTCTTCACCGAACATTCACATTTAGGTCTACCAATGCATACATTAACAATTTGGTGGTTCCTAATTAGAAAATAGCATGACAGCACAAAATTTCCCACGGTTTTCTTCCCAAAACCGAGAAATTCTCCATTAGTTCATTGAGCCCTGAAATTCCCCCTCATTCCTTCTAAATTTTATCACAAAATTCTTGAAATGTAGAGAGCAAAACAACTCCACGCTCGGTCATCAAAGCAGGGCAGGACCGAAAGAGAGAATTCCCTGTTTCTCATTCGGTTCTGTCACGGGAAGGCCGAGCCACATGCACACACTCGCTAGGTCCTAAAACACCCCACAAAATGAGCTCTAATCGACGGAAATTTCAAGAAGGATTGAGCTTCCAAGTTCGGTCGACAGAAACCGAAACAGGGGAGAACTCACCTGTGTTTTTAGCTCGGGAAGAATCCACTCCTGCCGAGTTCTGCCTTGCCAGAATCGCCTAGCGCGTCGCGTCTCTCCTCCGGTGGTCGATCGTCGGCAGTTCGTCCTCTTCCCCGATCGCTCCCTCCCTCTCTCGCGTCTCCCTCTACCCTCAGCCACAGGACAAAACAGGGTGGAATGGCTTCCACCCAAAGCCATTCCACTCTTTTAAAAAAAATTATATTTAATTTAATTGCAAATTACCAAAACGCCCTCACGTGTTTTCATCGTCTGTAAATTCGTAAAATTCTCATCCTCCTGACTTAAAATCTCGAAAACCACCACGAAACTAGATTCTAAGTCTTATAATTTAAATTTTCCCGTTAAAATATTTTTTCGAAACCCCAACTGAAATTAAATTAAAAGTTTCAAAAATTAGATTTAAAATCTGAAATTTTCTGGGTTATTACACCCCTTACCCCACACCTTATAAGAATTTTGTCCCCAAAATTTACGTACCGAATAAGTTGGGATACTGCCGTTCCATATCATCATCATGCCGCTCCCAAGTAGCTTCCTCCACATCATGGTTGCGCCACATCACCTTAACCAGCGGAATCTCCTTGTTGCGTAGCACCTTCATAGCTGATCCTAAGATCCCCACTGGCTTTTCCTCGTAAGACAGCGTCGGCCGGATCTCTATATCCTGTTGTGGCACTACCTGAGAGGGATCGCGCATACACTTCCTCAGCATCGAGACATGGAAAACATCATGGATGACATCCATCGACGCAGGTAATTGAAGTTGGTACGTAGTTCTCCCAATCCGTTTGACAATCGGGAATGGTCCCACAAACCGAGGGTTGAGCTTCCCCCGCTTTCCGAACCTTACCACTCCCTTGAACGGCGAGACCTTCAGAAAAACCTCGTCGCCCTCATTAAACTCCAACTCTCGACGCCTCTGATCAGCATAACTTTTCTATCGACTCTAAGCCGCTTCAATCCTCTTCCGTATCACAGAAATCTTGTCGACAGTCTGCTGTAAAATCTCAGGACCTATCAATCGGGCCTCCCCAACCTCATCCTAATATAATGGCGACCTGCATTTCCTTCCATAGAGGGCCTCGTATGGCGTCATACCAATGGTGGACTGATAGCTATTATTATACGAGAATTCCACTAGCGGTAAGAACTTGCTCCAAGTCGCCTGAAACTCCAACACATAGGCACTGAGCATATCTTCCAGAATCTGTATAGTCCGCTTTGAGTGCCCGTCGGTCTGAGGATGAAAGGCCGTACTGAAATCTAACCTGGTGCCCATACCCTTAGGCAAACTCCTCCAAAACTTGGACGTGAACCTGGGGTCTCGGTCTGAAACAATCGATATCGGAATTTCATGAAGTCTGACTATCTCCTGAATATACAACTGGGCAAACTGATCCATCGTATAAGTCATCCTCACGGGCAAAAAGTGAAACGACTTCGTCAACCTATCCACAATCACCCAGATCGCGTCATGGCCCTTGGCAGTCCTCGGCAATCCCACCACAAAATCCATGGTGATTCGCTCCCACTTCCACTCCGGTATAGGCAACGGTTGGAGCATCCCAAACGGTCGCTAATGCTCCGCCTTCACTTGCTGACAGACTACGCAGGTCTCAACATACTTAGCCACTGCTCGTTTCATGTTAGGCCACCAATAGTGCTGCTTCAAATCCCTATACATCTTAGTGCTTCCCGGATGCACAAAGAAAGCAGATGAATGGGCCTCTGATAATATATCCCTCCTCAGCTCCTCATCCTTCGGGACGTACCACCTATCCCGAAATTTCATAATCCCGTCCTCTGAATAGCTTAACTCAGAATCAGGTCTGGCCTCCATACTCGCCTTCAGTTCACTACACTCTGAGTCGATCTCCTGAGTCTGCCTGATCTTGTCCAGAATAGTCGGACTCAACGACAAGGCCGAAAGAGTGGCTGCCAGATCAGAAACTACCTCTAGACCAAAACTCTGCATCGTTGTCACCAACTCAACAGGCACTATCGTAGTCATGGCAAAACCCGAAGCCGTCACCCTACTCAAGGCATCCGTCACCACGTTCGCCTTCCCCAGGTGGTACCTGATCTCCACATCGTAGTCCTTGATCAGCTCGAGCCATCTTCTCTGTCTCAAATTCAGCTCCTTCTGCGTGAAAATGTACCTCAAGCTCTAGTGGTCTGAGTAAATCTCGCACTGCTGTCCATACAAATAATGCCTCCAAATCTTGAGTGCAAATACAACCGCTGCCAGTTCCAAATCGTGAGTGGGATAATTTTGCTCGTAAGCCTTCAACTGCCTAGAGGCATAGGCAATGACTCCCCCACTCTGCATCAAAACACACCCTAAACCGACCCTGGAGGCGTCACAATAAATGCAGAACTTCTCTCCTTCCACGGGTAGTGTCAGTACAGGACCCGTAGTCAACCTCTGCTTCAATGTCTGGAAGCTGTCCTCACACCTATCGGTCCATTCATACTTTGCATTCTTTCTGGTCAGCCAGGTCAAGGGGGCCAAGATCTTAGAAAACCCCTCAATGAATCTCCGATAATATCCGGTCAACCCCAGAAAACTGCATATCTCGCTAGCACTGGTCGACCGCGGTCACTCCTTTACAGCCTGAACCTTCACCGGATCAACTGAAATACCCTCAGAGGAGATAACATGCCCCAAGAAGTGAATCCTATCCAACCAAAACTCGCACTTCGAGAACTTAGCATACAACTGATGATGGCTCAAAATAGTCAATATAATCCTCAGGTGCTCCCTGTTCTCCTCCTCACTCCGCGAGTAGATCAAGATGTCGTCGATAAACACAATCACAAACTTGTCCAGGTACTCCATGAACACTCTGTGCATCAGGTCCATGAATGCTGCAGGGGCATTGGTCAACCCGAAAGACATAACCAGAAACTCGAAGTGTCCATACCTCATCCTGAAGGTCATCTTCTGTACATCTTTCTCCTTCACCTTTAACTGATGATAGCCGAACCTCAAGTCGATCTTAGAAAACACTCAGGCACCCTGCAGCTGATCAAACAAATCGTCAATACTCGGCAATGGATACCTGTTCTTCACCGTCAACTTATTCAGCTCCCGGTAGTCAATACACATACGTAGGGATCCGTCCTTCTTCTTGACGAAGTGATTCCAGCGGCTAAATGCTCCACTGGAATCTAATGATTCTGACAACCGACGCAAAAGTTATGCGCGTCAGGGGTTAGGTTGGTTTTTGGCTGAGTCAGGTTAGTTGACCGTTTTAGCAGAGCTTTGGTGAATTGAGTTAGTGGTCAAAATTTTGGTACGTGGGATGAATTGTGGAATGGAATTTAATGTGATTTGGTTATGTGGTAGGTTGAGCTAAGGAAGTGATAGAAACAGGCACGACTAGAGCTAGGACGCAGGGTAAGTAATGTAGTAAGAGTTTTGCCCTCGGGCCTACATCACAGCACAGTAGGTTGCATTGCATGTTTATTTTATGTCATGCTTTATTGTTTATGCATCATGGTTTTAATTTACAAGACGAAACGAAAATGAATTTTCATGTTTTTACGAAATGAAACAGTAGGATGAGAAGATACGAATGAAATGAGAAGATACGTAAGTAGATAATAAAGGTGGGGTTGAGTGGTCTTGTCCCGAGAGGTGGACCGCGAGGTGTATCACTCTTCCTCCGCTTTACGTGGTGACCTTGTCCCGAGAGGTGGACCGCGGGTGTGTCACCTTGATCTAGCATGTAAAGAAGAACCTAGTAGTAAGAAAATAAAGAAGATGTAAGAAAGAGATGAAAACGAAAGTAGAGACGAAACTGTAGAAACTGCATATGTTAGGATGTGAATGTTTTTCAGTATTTAAGTTTATATGCATTTCTTACTTAGCATTAGGCTAATAGTTGAGTTATGTGATGTAGGTGACGACGCAGCACCTAGTGAGTATCCCAAGCACGCATAGAACTAGGAGGCAGTTGGAGAAGAACGTTCGTAGATGATCCGGCTGGCTGTTAGTGCATTTTGGACGTGGTGTTCATAGGTATGGGTTTAGGGAGCGGGTAGAGGTGGTTTTAAGTCGTTTTGTAAGTAAAAGGATTTCCAACGTTTGTAGTCATTTTGGTGTATATAATGGATTTCGAGTTGATGGGAAAAGTGTGGGTTGGGTCATTATTAGAGTTATGTCGATGTCCGATCGATTTCGTGAAATTTTTTTAAGGTTTTTACTGAGGTGCTGGGGAGGAAGTGTCGACCGAAGTCCATAGGTGTCGACGGGTCAGTGTAAATGGGGAGGTGAGTGTCGACCACAGGGTTCGACCGGTGCAGGCAGAGAAAAGTGAGGTCTTGACCGATGACCATAGGTGTCAACCGATCAGTGTAAAATCAGTGAGAGTGTCGACCGCGGGGATCGACCTGTGCGGGCAGAGAGGGTCAAAGTGTCGACCTGTGAAAGCAAATGTCAACCACTCTCTGAAATGAATGTGGAAGTGTCGACCGATGATTCCTAGTGTCGACCGACGAGAAGACCCGAGGGGAACGCAATGTCGACCGGCGTTTGCCAGTGTCAACCGATGCAAACCCGAGACGACCCAGGTGTCGACCGGCGTTTGCAGGTGTCGACCGGTCTCTGCATTTCTATGTTTTAAAAAGGGTGAAGTCCATTTAAACCGTTTTTAAATGAGTTTTCCGCTGTAATGTTTATTAAAATATTTTCAAAAATGTCGTTTTCAGTCGAGGAATTAAGGATTTTAAAATTTTATACGAAATTGTCAAGAAAACAAGTAAGTGTACGGTTGGCGATCCTGGTCCGGGAACGACTCGGGGATGTTAAAGATGTGGTATCGGAGCAGTGAACGAACCAGAAACGGGTAGTTTTTTGGGGCCTTACATAAACAAGTTAGAGAGCTCATTGTCAAAGAGAGGCAAAGAACCAAGAAAGTGAAACTGTAGCATTTTCTGGACCAACGTGCACTCCAACCACCATGACTATTAACCCTTATGAATCTATCTCTAATTTTTTTAAGACATCTTCACAACATCCAAAGTAAGATTGTCAGAACCCGATTCACACCAACTAGACCCCGACGGCTGGAGGAGGGGATTTGTAGAGACATTTCCCCTATGATAGCATAGAGCAGCTGTATGACCTATCTTAAACCAAATATGACATGTCGGTTTTAATGAATTACGAAAACGAGTCCTCCACTGACCTTAAGGAGAAGAGGGTCTACCAAGGAGAATAGGTTGACAGTAAAAAGGAGAATAAAATTGTCTATCATTCGTAACAATAGAACGCTTCTTCAAAGAAAGGGAAGCAAAGTTTGCAAGGACTAGATGAAGCTGAAGAGCAGCTTATTGACCAGTAGCGTTGGTCATGTCGATCTGCTCGGTAGGCAAAGAAGCATCCCAGCAATGACAAAAAATTGCACATAATAATATATGAAATTAAACGATATATGTAGAGGGTGTTACCGCAGTACAAGCTACTTTACATAAAGTTATTTTAGTTAATTTTATGCTATTTTAGTTGATTTTATGCTATTTTAGATATAGTTACTTTAGATAATCTACTTTAATAGTAGTTACTTTAATTGATTTTTGTCTACTTTAATAGTTTTTCTACTACTTTAGATATAATTACTTTAGACCACGTATATATTATGTGAATTGGTGGTAGGTGTTAGTTGAATTTTTTGTAAGGTGAAAATAAAAGTTCAACATAAGACTATGTACCTCTTCAACAGTAGGTTCCTCAACTCCAATAGTGATGGAGGTTACAAAACCATTGTAATTGCTGCCCAAATTTTACTCCTCAAAATTTTCATTAGTCATGTCATATTTTAGAGTTTTATTAGTCATTTCATACGTTCATATTCCCTTTTGTCATCTCATTCGTTTAGACTTTCCTTAGCAATTTCATTTACGTTTAAACTTTTATTAATGATAGCTCTATGAAATTTAGAGTCATTTTCATCATTCTAAGCAAATTTTGATGTTTATTCTTCAATTCCTTGAGTTATTTTAATCTATTTTAGGTTATTATGCAGGTAAATAATCGAGTAGAGTAAAAAAAGATGAAAAATAATAAATTTTAAAGTTGAGTTGTAGCTCACAGAAGCCCAAGCCAATGCACAAGGAGGCTCAAGCTGCCGCTTAAAGAGGAGAAAAGAATCGGTGTGAAAACAGCTTTTTAGCTGCAGCCCCAGCAAAACAAAGGGTCTTAACTGTGGCTCCAGAATCTTCAGTTGCGGCCCTAACCCAGATCAGCTTACTAAAAATGCAAAATTTTACCAATTTTGAAAGATTTTTTGGTGATTCTGAAAGACTCTATTAGAGAACACCTTGAGACATTTTGACGAGAGATTCAAAAATATTTTCAACCTCATACAATGAGACAAACACACGTGTTATGTCATTATGATGACATCGAAGATGAATTTTACTCGACTACTTCTTTCTTCTTTTTGATATTATTATGTTCAACATTTTTTCTTTTATTTTTCATTCAATTATGTTGAACTAACTATTTCCCTCTAGAGGAGAGATAGATCGTTTATTTAAAATATTATTTTGATGACTAATTATTTTGTTAATTTCATACGACTTTAATATTACAACATGAAATTTTAGTAGCTCGAGAGAGTATTAGAGTTTTGTGACATCAAATAGAAAACCAATGCATATTATTAAATAACTAAAATAGCAATTTTTATAAATATATTGAAATTGTAATTTTAGAAATTAATGTTAGCTTGACACTCGAGAGAGGTGGTTTGATAAATTAGGGTTTTCAGTTTATAAATAATTGTTCAATAAGAGAATATTGGTCTGATTAATAATATAATAAATATTTGTGAAAGCAATCATGATATGCCTCAGAGGCTAATGACTAGATCACAAACCAAGGTACGCTCACCAATTAATCTTTTATCTATTAAGTTTGCTAGTTTTGCAGGTAAATGCCTTTATGATACTTGGGAAGAGAGCCAAATTTGCAAGACTTGAACAAGTGAACACACGTTCTCTCTTGGAAATCACTTCTGGGTTTGCCTCATATCGAAGAGGAAATTTGTCTTCCCGAAGGAAAATCCATGTAACCTAATTATTTGTGTATTTTTGTTTTAGCATACATTGTCTTTTTTCTTGTATTTTGTTGGCAAACATTGCATTTTCTTGTGGGTGGCTAAGGTGTGGCGTACACAAGGAGAAGGCTCGTGTGCGTGGGAGAAGATGTGACCAAGCAGCGCACGAGTGATGATTTGGTCTGGAGAATGTCGCGAAAATCTAGCTAGCGCACAGGATGAGGCAAGACCAAGTGTGCATGGATGAGTGACTTGGCCCGTACGGGATGAGGCGGGATGGCTCGTGTATGGATGGCTGATCTGGCCAGCAATGCAGACCGTCAATCAACGCACGCAAGGACGAGCAACACGACTGAGCAATGGCAAAGGATCAGTGTCCAATGAGAGGGCACCATGTTGTCCATGCAAGGACATGCACGTTTGGATGCTGAAAGGAGAAGGCGTGCGCAGTCGAGAACTAAGCCAACGGCTCTTTCTTGGTGACTGAAACCCTACCCATTCTTAGGGAATATTTAAGCTTATTTTCTGCATTCTAATGACAGCTTTTGATTAATAGAAATCGGAGGTTTCCTTCTAAAACCTGAAGAGCTTCGGCCTTCAAAGTTTGTTGCCTTGGTGTGTAATATCTAAGTAGAATAACCTCAATTGTCCGCCAAGTTTTTGGTTACTTGGTGGCTCTTATTTGACACCTCTTCTCCAATCTTTTGAAATTGGAAAATAGTAGAAAGGTGGTTAACTAAGTCTAGGAGCTGAAGCATTCATTCTTGAAGGAACCATTATCTGAAGGTGCCATAAGTTGCCTATCAGACTAACCACGGGGGTTCTATAATAATTTCTTCATCTCAGCTTCTTTTCACTTGAAATTTTAAGGGCTTACGTTTCACACATCAGGTAAGTATCCCTAAAATTTTCAATATAGTTGGTTATGTTTTGAGAAAGTTTTGCTTGCTGCAATTTGGGTTCTCTTCAGGTTGAGAACCAACCCCTGTCTATTTATGCTTCCTAACTCAGTTTTGCAAGGCCAAACTGTGTTATTTGGTATCAGAGCACAAGGTGCTTCCATTGTGTGTTCATTTGGTCATTTAATCTAATTTTTACTTGCATATTTGTTAAAGTTTTGTTTGGTTAAACTTTGTTCAAAACCGGGTAACCCTAACTAGCCGAGCAGTGTGCTTATCATTAGGGTTTGTGTAGTTGATTTTTAATCACTTAATCCCTAAAACTTTGCTAAAACTTTTAGGTGCATTGAAGCGGAATATTAATTACTTTGATTCCTAAAACTTAAAGCCTTATAGGGTAGAAAATGAAAACTAGAAGTGGCATAATCTGAGAGGACATCGATATGCCCTAAACTGAAGCTTAAACCCCTCAAAGAGGTGAATCAAGTCTCCATGGACAACTTGATGAACTTAACTAAAAGGTGAACCATATTTTAGGGACAATGGCTGATCGTGAAAGAGAAAGCCAAGAACCCCTAAGGAGGAGGAGAACCGAATCACCTAGGAGAAGATTCCAAAACCAAGAGTATTCAGATGAAGAATGGATCGAGGAGGATGATGAGGACTTCATTCCTCATCAACGTAGGGACCATGAGGACCTTAGGCATGTTAAGTTATCCATTCCCTCATTCAATGGGACTTGTGATGGGGGTACTTTTCTCGATTGAATTGACAAGGTCGAGAAAGTGTTCAAATACTATATATACTCCGAGAGGGTTAAGATACAATTAGTAATGGTAGAGTTATCAGGATATGCGTCATTATGGTGGGACAAGTTAAAGGCACAAAGGAGACGAGAAGGAGATGACCATGTCACCACATGGAGAGTTATGAAGGCTCTCATGAGAAAGAGGTTCGTGCTCAGTCACTATAAGTTGGAGTTGTTCCTATGGATGAAAAACTTAAGACAATACGAGAAGACTGTGGAGGAGTATCTCACGGAGTTGGAGACGCTCAAAATTCAATGAGGAATAGACGAATTTGCATAGCAAGTGATAGCATGATTCATCAAGGGCTTGAACAGAGAAATAGGTGACATAGTAGAGTTACAACCACTAGACTAAATGGACATGGTGGTACAATTGGTTTTCAAAGTTGAAAGGCAGCTAAAGAGGAATAAGAAGGCAACTACCTCTAGTAGATTTAACCCTAAAGCCTAGGACACCTTGAAACAGGATACCAACAAGTTGAACAGTAAGGGAGAGGGAAAGAAGCCTTTTACTCGAAGTTGACCTGCTAAGGAGGGAGATAGTAAGACCATAGCAGCCGGTAAAACCAACCAAAGGCTGGAGAAATTAAGTGCTTCAAGTGCCTTGGCCATGGATATATGGCGACATAGTGCCCAAATCAACGTGTGATGGTGATCAGAAAGGGCACCGGAGAAATGGAAAGTGAGGACGAACTAGATGAGGAGGCTAAAGGGGAAGACAAGTCAGCCGATAAAGTCCTCCATGCACAAGAACGACTGTTGCTTATGATTATTTGATGAGCCCTAGTAACAAAGAACACAAAAGAGGACTGTCAAAGAGAGAATATTTTTCACAGTCGCTGCCTGATCAATGATAGAGTGTGTTCATTAATCATAGACGGAGAAAGTTGTGCCAATGTAGCTTCACGTGACATGTTGTAACGACTTTTTTTCCCAATAAGTATTGTCCCCTCTAGAGATTGGACTGTAACCCAATATCTTCCCCTCACGAATTTGTTTGACGAAAACTTCTCAGTCGTTCACCCAACATGTTACTGCTCTCGACGAAGCACTTTTAATTTCGAAGTTCTTATAGAATCTATTGCCAATTGTACTCCAAAATGCGTGTTACTATCTTAGGAGGGTTTCCTCACATATGTTTCATTTCGATATATCTCCCCAAGCAACGTGGGATTGTGACGACCCCATTTTCCACGACCCGGGATTTACATATACTCGAGTCCGAGATTTGCCTACAATCGGCTTACGTCCCGATGTTTGCCCCGCAACCTAAGGTTTGCCTTACCAGTCATTCTCATACTTACACATTTGGGTCACCACAATCACCCCCCCTCGTAGTTACATTTTCGGTTGTGTACAAGCTCTGATACCATTTGTAATGACCCCTTTTTCCAGAAAGATATTATCCGCTCTGAGGATTGGGTCTTACCACAATATCCTCCCCCCCACGTATTTATTTGTCGAGTACTTCGCAGTCAGTAACCCAACATGGTACTGCTCTCGCCGACGCACTCTTACCTTCGGAGTTCTTATGGGATCCGTTGCTAATTGTGCTCCAAAACGTATGTTACTATCTTGGAAGGGTTTCCATACATATGTTTCATTTCTGGTTGGGTACAATCTCTGATAGCATTTGTAACGACTCCTTTTCCTAGAAAGATATTGTCCGCTCTGAGGATTAGGCCGTACCCTAATATCTTCCCCTCACGATTTGTTTGTCGAGTACTTTTCAGTCGGTCACCCAACATGGTATTGCTCTCGCCGGCGAACTCTTAATTTCGGAGTTCTTATGAGATCCGTTGCCAATTGTGCTCCAAAACGCGTCTTACTATCTTGGTAGGGTTTCTTTACATATGTTTCATTTCCATATACCTTTTTCAAGCGATGTGGGATTATGACTACTCCCTCTTCCATGACTCGAGATTTGCCTATACTCGAGTTCGGGATTTGCCTACATCCAGCTTACGTCCTGAGGTTTGATCTGCAACCCGTTGTTTGCCCCCCAATTATCTTCATACGTACACATTCGGGTCATCACACATGGTAGAGAAATAAGGGTTAGAAACCATTGTACATCCACATTCTTATAAGCTACGATAGTTAGATGATAAGTATGACATGAAGGTTTCCAAACAAGTCACCATTGAGTGTACTATCAACTTACAAGGATTCTATCCTTTGTGACATGGTACCAATCAATGTCAGCCATCTCCTTCTAGATAGACCCTTGCACTACGATAGCAAGGTGATGCATGATGGTTTTACAAACTATTACTCATTGAAGTTCGGAGGTAAAACAATCAGGCTTGCGCCACTAACACCCGAACAAATAGTTAAGGACGAAGTGACCAGAAAGAGGGAGAAGAACAATGCCAACCTCTTAATGACAAAAAAGGAATTAGAGACATCCTTAATAAGAGGAGAGCCCGTCATTTTAGTATTGTTCAGAGATAGGGTAAACGAGTTAAGAGATATTCCTACACAAGTCCAAAACTTATTTAACCAATTCCAAGATGTATTTCCCGAGGAGCTATCACAGGGATCGCCACTTGTACGTTGTATTGAACATCAAATTGACTTGTAGCCGAGTTCTATGTTGCTAAACCATCTTATTATAGGATGAACTCCGAGTAGACTAATGAACTGCAAAGTTAAGTCCAATAACTTTTGGAGAAGGGCTACATCAGAGAATCCATGAGCTTTTGTGTTGTACCCATTCTACTTGTTCCAAAGAAAGACGGATCAATGTGAATGTGCGTGGACAGCAGAGCCATCAACCAAATCACATTAAGTATAGATTTCTCATCCCTCAACTAGAGGATACATTGGATGAGCTTGGTAGTGCAGCAATATTTTCAAAGGTAGATCTAAAGAATGGATACCACAAGATTAGAATGGGCTATTTGAATGGATGGTTATGCCATTCAGTCTCCCAAATGCCCCTAGCACGTTTATGCGCTTGATACATCACGTTTTAAAAAATTTTCTAGGTAAGTTCATAATCGTTTACTTTGATAATATCCTGGTTTATAACCTATGCTTACCTTCACACATAAAACACCTGAGTACCCTATTCCAAACCCTCCGAGATACTATTATTTGGTAACCTTAAGAAGTGCTTGTTTGCATAAGAAAATATTTATTTTTTTAGATTTATTATTAATAAGGATGGAATGGAAGCGAATGAGTCTAAGGTCGAGGCCATCAAAAATTGGCCCACTCCTATAGGAATAACTGAAGTGCAAAGCTTCCATGGTGCCTCATTTTACCGAAGGTTCATTAAGGACTTCAATTCTATTATGGCTCCAATTACGTATTGTACCAGGAAAGGATAAGAGTTTCAATGGACTCCGGCTTGTCAAGGAAGTTTTGAGCTGATCATAGAGAAACTATGTCATTCCCCAGTCCTAGCACTACTAGATTTTAGCAACGTTTTCGAGATAGAAAGTGATGTTTCAGGAGTAGGAATTGGTGCCGTTCTCATGTGAGAGGGAAGGCCACTTGCATTTTTCAATGAAAAACTCAAGGGAGCAATGCTAAACTATTCTATGTGTGACAAGGAGTTCTACGCAGTGGTACGAGCTCTCGAACAATGGCAACATTACCTCTTGTACAAGGAAGTTATCATACACACCGACCACCAGGCTCTAAAACACATCAAGAGTCAGGGTAAGCTAAACAAGAAGTACCCCAAATGGGTAGAATTCTTAGAAAGATACTCATATATCATTAAATATAAGAAAGGATAAACCAACATGGTGGCAGATGCCTTATCTAGGAGACACATGCTTCTAACCAAACTTGGAACTAGGTTCTTTGGATTTGATTGGATTAAGAATAGCTATGAGTCGAATCCAGACTTTGGACCATACTACCTAAAGTGTAAGAACAAAGCTGAGGGAGAATACCATATTGTAGACGGGTATTTACTAAAAGGAAGCAAATTATGTATTCCCCATGGTAGTTTGAGGAGATGTCTGGTCAAGGAAGCTGATAGTGGATGATTGTCTAGCCATTTAACGAAAAAAAAGACCCTCGACATACTCAAAAAATATTTCTTTTGGCCCCATCTTTCACGCGATCTACATTGAGTTATCGAGCAATGCATGGTTTGCAAAAAGGCTAAGAGTAAGGTTTTACTTCAAGAGTTAAACCTGCCCCTCCCCATACCTACGCATCTATGGATAAAAATTAGTATGAAATTTGTTTTAGGACTCCCTCAAACACCTAGAGCTAAAGATTCCATCATGGTAGTCATTGATCGATTTTTCGAGATAACACATTTTATTGCTTGCAATAAGACTAATGACTCTGTATTCAACGCCAAACTTTTTTTAAGGAAATATTCAGGTTGCACGTTGTGCCACAATCCATTGTGTCAGACAGAGACACAAAATTTCTTAATACATTTTGGAAGACCTTATGAAAGAAGGTTGGAACCAAATTACTATTCAGTACTTCCTTCCACCCACAAATTGATGGTCAAACCGAAGTAGTCAATAGGATACTATGAACCCTCTTACGGAGTTATGTGGGAAAGAAACTAATGGATTGTGATGTTCTACTTCCAGAATTGAAGTTTGCCTATAATAGGATTGTCCACTCTACAACTAAGAAAACGCCTTTCGAAGTAGCATGGATTTAACCCTCTTACACTTTTAGATCTAGTGTCATTACCTATAAAGGACCTAGCAAACCCAATTGGAGCTGACAAGGCAAAGCAGGTTAAAGAAATGCATGAAAGGGTGAGGAAGGCCATCGAAAGGACCAATGCAAAATATGCTAGGTAGGCAAAAAAGGGACGTACGGAAGTGATCTTAATGAAGGTGACTTAGTATGGCTCCACCCGAGGAAGGACCGTTTTCCCCAACAACGACGATCCAAACTCCTTCCAAGGGCAGATGGACCCTTCAACGTTTAAGAGCGCATTAACAAAAATGCCTATAAATTAGAATTACCAAAGGATTATGGAGTGTCAGTCACCTTTAACGTGCTGGACCTCTCGCCATATATTGAAGAAGAAGACAACCTCAAGAAGGACAAACCCCTTGATTTGAGGTCAAATCATCACTCAGCTGGGGATAATGATATGCCTCAGAGGCTAGTAACTTGATCACAAACCAAGGTACGCTTAACAATTAATCTTTTATCTAACAAGTTTGTTAATTTTGTAGGTGAATGGGAGCTAAATTTGCAAGACATGGATAAGCCAACACACGTTCTCTCTTGGGAATTGCTTCTAGGATCGCCTCACATCGAAGAGGGAATTTCTCTTCCCAAAGGCAAATCCATGTAACCTAATTATTTATATATTTTTGTTTTAGCATACATTGGCTTTTTTCATGTATTTTGTTGTCAAACATTAGTCTTTTTGTTTAATTAGTTAGCACAACTTGCTAAGGTATGGCGCACACGAAAAGAAGGTTGGCGCGTGCAGAAGAAGACGTGATTGAGCAATGCACGAGTTATGATTTGGCCATACAGAGAATGTTGCGAGAGGTTAGCTGACACGCACAAGATGAGGCGAGACCCAACGTGCACGGATGAGTGACCTGGCCCAAATGGGAGGATGCTGGATGGTGTGTACACGGATGGCTAATTTGGCCAGCAACGCAGATCGTCGATCAACACGCGCGAGGACGAGCCACGCAGTAGAGCAATGACTGAGGAAAATTATTCTAGAATGTTCCTCTAATATTTTTGAATCCACGCCAGCTCAACCACATTCCATCAATGATCAGTGTCTAATGAGAGGGCACCATGCTTTCCAAGCAAGGACATGCACGTTCGGATGCTGAAACAACAAGGCGCCTGCGGCTGAGAATCAAGGCAGCGTCTCTTTCTTGATGAGTGAGCCACTCTTAGTGTAATAACCCAGAAATTTTAAATTTTAATTTTATCTCCGAAATTTTTAAATTTAATCTCGGTCGGGGTTTCGAGAAATATTTCAACGGGAAATTTAAATTTTAAGACTCGGAGCCTACTTTTGCGATGGTGTTCGGAATTTAAAGTCGGGAGGTCGAGAAATTTATGAAATTACGGAGGATTAAAACACGTGAGGGCAGTTTTGTAATTTGTAATTTATTTAAAATAAATACATAAAAATATATGGTGGAATGGCTTCGGGTGGAAGCCATTCCACCAAGTGTCGTACGGCCGAGAAAGGGGAGTGAGAGAAAGATCGGGGAGGAGAAATCGCCGACGACCAACCGCCGAGGAAGAGACGCCGGTGCTCAGAGTACTCCGGGGAGCTGAAGAGAGGAGCTGTCTTGCCTTCCCGCGCTGAGAAACCGAAGGTGAGTTCTCCCCTGTTTTCTTTGGTTCTGTCGACCGAGCGTGGAAGCTCGGTTGTTCTTGGATTCCCGACAGTAGGACTCGGTCGTCGAAGCATTTTAGAGTGTAGTGTGTGCGTGTGCTGGAGCTAGTGTGTGGCTCGGCTCTCCCGCGACGAAATCGACCGGGAACAGGGAGTTTTCCTTCGGTTTTTACCCTGCTCTGATGGCCGAGCGTGGGGTCGTTTTGCCCTCTGCATTTCAGGGGATTATGGGATAAATTAGAAAGAATGAAGGAGGGGTTCAGAGTTCAATGAACCGATTGAGGAATTCTCGATTTTAGGGAGAAAAACCGTTAAGGATTTAGGTGCTGCCATGCTATTTTCTAATTAGGAACTCTTCAAATTGTTAATGTATGCATTGGTAGATCGAAATGTGATTGTTGGGTGAAGGAATTGGCGAGATTTGATCGAAGATGAACTTTCGGCTATTTTTCATATAAAAACAGATTCTGTTTTTGGCCGTTTTGGCTAGGCTTAGGTTGATCATTTTAAATTCTATTTTGTGGGTTAAAAATAGGTTGTTAGAGGAACGTATGGCCGCTGGAATCGTTCGATTCCGATATCAGACGCAAAAGTTATGCGCGTCGGAAGTTTATGTCGGATTTTGGTCCAAGTCAAATTAGCGAGCATCTTTCATAAAAATTCGATGTGTGAGAGTAGCATAGCCATTTTTTATGCGTATAATTAGTTGCGAGTGAGTTTTGGTTGAAGAGAAGTGAAAATGTGAAATTTGATAAAAGTGACAGATTCAGTTTTTAGCGTTTTTTGTCTGTCCGCGGCTTACCGCTTTAAAATTCGTCTTAGTATATTAAACTAGGTTTCCAAGGGGACGTTCAGCCACTTGAATCGCTCGATTCCGTTAACGGACGCAAACGTTATGCGCGTCCAAACTTTGGGCTGGTTTTCGGCCAAACCAAACCAATGGCCCGTGTTAGTTGGAATTTCATGAGTGTAGTTAAGGAAGATTATTTTTAGCTATTTTGTGCATTTTGAGATAAATATTGATGAGTGGTTGTTTGTGTTTTAGGTTGAGACACTTTTTGGCGAAGCTGTGCGTCGAGCGAGCTTAGGACGCCAGGTAAGTAGTGCATGCATGTGTTTTGCCCAAGTGGGCCTACACTGTAGAACTTTAGGGTTTATGTGATTAATTGTGGTGTGTGTGCGTATTGTTTGACATGCATCATATTTTAAAAACGTGAACGAAAATGGTTTTGAGTATGTTTTGAGTATGTGGTGAGACGTGTGGCGGTGGTACCGCGGATCCCGCTAGTGTGCGGGCCGGTGCTTCACCAGTCTCGGATTCCACTCGAGGGTTGGGCTGGCTGGGCCGTCATGCGGCGTGAATGTGTTGACGGTGAGGATATGGGCAGTGGTACCGCGGATCCTACTAGTGTGTGGGTCGGTGCAACACCAGTCGCGAATCCTACTCGAGGGGTGGACCGGCTGGGTTGTCGCGAAACGTGTGTGTGTGGTAACTGTGGCCCCGTGCTGGGGAGGCTGGGACGGGGGCGACGTGTCAGGGTGTAGAGTGGCGCAAGGTACACCCTTACCCTGATGTGGTTGCGTGTGGTGATGCGTGTGTGTAGCTTGTGGGACTCGTTGCTGGGGAGTCCGGGACGGTGGCGACGTGTCAGGGTGTAGGGTGGCGTGAGGTTCCTCCTTACCCTAGTGCGGCTGCACTACGCGTCACAGATGTGATAACATGAGTGTGAGTGTAGAGACTGCATGTGATAGGATTGCATTGTCGGCTTTTACTTTCATATCGCATTACTTACTGAGCGTTAGGCTTATGTTGTGTGTTCTGTAGTGTAGGTGCTGACGATACTGCTGGTGAGCCTCGAGAGCCTAGTCCAGAGGTGTAGGATGGTTGACGGCGTGCGCCCGAGGCACCGGATGGCGGATTTGTTAGGGCGACCCGACTCGTGGTGGTGGTAGTTAATAGTGGATTAATTATTTTATGTCGGGTATTTGTGTATACAGCAGAGTTGTATAGACGTTGATTTATTTTGAGATTGTATAGAGGGGTTGTAGTGTTTTGGGGACACATACATATTGTTATATGTTAGAGTATGTATTACTCTATACTGGGGACTTTCTTCATTTGTATTTCATGGGTTTTCGTTGTCGTTAAACTCTGATTTTTTTATGGTGGTTTTCTCTGGATGGTTGATAGTTAAATATTGTTGGATTATGGTGAATTGTGTGCAGGGTTTAAATTTTGGGATAGTCAGTTTTTAGGCGTTACTCTGCCAAAATTTCGGCAGAGAGGTTGAGAGTCGAGGGGATATGGAATGGGTTGAGATGTGAACAATGAATGCTAGAGAAGGGTAGATGAGCGTGGGAGTGCGGCGTGATCGCAGGTGCGCGGGGCACGCGGCCCTGCGGGTGCTCACGCGTCGTGCGGCGCCGGGTGAGGGCGTGCACGCGGACATGTTGTACAGTGGCAGGGTGTGTGGGGCACGCGGCGCTATGAGCGTGCGCGAGACACAGTGACGTGGAGTTGGCACGTGCGGCACTGCGAGAGTGCGTGCGAGGTGTCGGAGTGGGGACGTGAGTGCGCGGTATCAGATTGTGTAGTTCGAGGGGTGCGTTGTATTTTTCCTAGGATTTCAAGTCTTACCGTTTTATCATAAACTATTTTAAATGATTTTCTTTTCCGCTGTGTAGTTTTTATGTTGAGGATTTCATGTTCCCTCTTTGGGACTCGAATTGTTTTCGAATCGAGTCGAAAATTTTTCATACTCACAAATGTTCTTTAGAAAATGATTTAAAAAAGAAAAGAGTATTAAATTGAGTACGTTATGTCAACTGTTAGTGTGTGTGTAGTGTGTAGATGCACTGTAGCGCACCAGGAACGCGGGATTTCTCGGGGTGTTACACTTAGGGCATATTTAAGCTTATTTTTAGCATTGTAAGGACAATTTTTTATCAATAGAAATTAGGAGTTTTCCTTATAAATCCTGAAGAGCTTCGACCTTCAAAGTTTGTTGCCTCGATATGTAATATCCGAGTGGAGTAGCCTCTATTGTCCGCCAAATTTTGGTTACTTGGTGGCTCTTATTTGATGTTTCTTCTCTTTAATCTTTTGAGGTTGGAAAACAGTAAAAAGGTTGTTAACTAAGCCTAGGAGCAGGAGCATTCCCTCTTGAAGGAATCATTATCTGAATGTACCATAAGTTGCCTATCGAACCAGTCACAGGAGTTCTATCATAACTTCTTCATCTCAGCTTCTTTTCACTTGAAATTTTAAGGACTTACGTTTCACACATCAAGTAAGTATCCCTGAAAGTTTCAATACATTTGGTTTTGTTTTGAGAAAGTTGTGCTTGCTGCAATTGGGGTTCTTTTTCGGGTTGAGTCGAGAGTACTGGCCCTTGTCTATTTATGCTTCCTAACTCGATTTTGCAGGGCCAAACTATGTTAAATCCTCTGGGTCTTTTCTATATTAAAGTCTTTTTGATGATGATTTGATTAAATTTATTTTTGTTTATTTAGTTTTAGTTTTCAAAATCATATTTTTAATTGTCCAGATAAAGTTATGATTGATAATATCAATAGTTGGTAAAATTGATAAATTACATATTCCCTATGCATTCGACTACCCTATTTATCATTATACTATAAAACCTAACATTGTACACCTGCAGTGATTTTATTACAATAATTTTCTCAATGCGTTCAGACTTTCATTAGCCATCACATATTTGCTATCAATTCTATCACATTCATACATTTATACTAGCATATAATATCTTCTATCATTTTATCTTTGTATAATTATATATCAATGTCTAAACATACATGTGCAGTCTAAATACTATAATCAAATAATAAAATAATTTTAAAGAAAAATAACCATAGATTTTGTGACGTAAAGCTGATAGCCTGAACTTTGAAAACCTTGTGTTTTCACATACTTGAATTTTGATATGGTAGGGTTATAGGGATTTTCTTAGATTCTAAACACCTTCAAGGCTAAAAAAAATAATAGATATTAAATTTTCACTTAAATAAATACATTTCACTAAAATTTATGCAAAAATTTCTTACAGGTATATTCTTAGGTTGGTTAGTATTGAATTTAAATCGAATCTGACAGCTTCCAAGTTGATTCTTATTGAATTTAGCAGTTTGGAAGAGATTTGATATGGTCTAAACCATTTCTAATGTAAACTGTGTCCGGTCTAGTTTGGTTGGACAAATCTTGTTAAGTTGACCCGTTCAGTTCACCTAGATCATTTAATTTGGTTGCACCGATTCATTTTGGGTAAACCAATTTTGAAGTGAACTTGGTTATGCTAATATCAAAAACCAATTCTCCTTTCTTCTTTTTCTTCTTTGCAATTTCCCTCTTCTCATCGTGTCTCTTCTTTGTCATGCACACAAAGAACTGAGGGAGAGTGTGTTAGTTGCTGGAGTTACTGCACACTAGAGAGATAAGCGACATTAGAGTCGGTGTTTTGAGGCTCTTGTCGGAGATAATTCCTTGGTTGACTACAACAGCTATGGAAGAGAGGGAGGATTTTAGCTGGAGAGCTTGACTACGCGAGCAGAGTTACTACTTCTCGGAGACTTCGACTGCCTCTGGACAGTGAGTGGTGGTTGGAGGTCGAAGGTTGAGGACTTGAAGCTGTAGAGGTAAGTGTTTCAACTCCTTAGGGGGACTTCAATTTATACAAGGGGATTTCTTCTCGACGCCTCCAAAAAATCCAAATCCATCTCGGATTTTCAGAATTGGTAATCAGTTGGTAAGCTGTTAGTTACAAGTTGCAATCGGATTTCACTCCTATTTTGAGTGATTTTAGGGGAAAAATTAAAGATTAGGGTTTAGAATTAGGGATTTGGTTTTGATTATGTTTAACCACAATGTGTTACAATCTGCATTCCTTAAAAGAAATTCAATGCTCAAAATTTAAATTATTATCTGAATAGCTCCAAATAAGCCTTTCTCATATCCTCTTCTCTTTTGTAAGTTGTTTCCTCAATGTTTAGATTTCTCCATGGCTCTTTTACAAGCGAAACCTTATTATTCCTCAATTTTCTTTCTTTTGAATCTAAAATTTGAATAGGACTTTCTTCATAATATATGTTGAGATTGATTGCAAAGTCGAGAGATCTCATCGGTAAAATATGAGAGGAGTCTTGGACATATTTCTTCAACATCACGATATGCAATACGTTGTACACATGCTTGAGTGACTCCGACAGGTTTAACCAATATGCAACTTCTCCAACACTTCCTGAAATTTCAAATGTCCCATGAATCTCGAACTCAACTTTCCTTTCCTACAAAATCACATCACACCTCTTATTGGAGAGATCTTTAAAAATACTTGATCCTCATTCTAATTTTCTTGTTCTCCAATTAACATAGCTTTTTTATCTACTCTGACTATAAGGATCATTTTCCAGATTAAAGTAACAATTTCAACAGTCTGTCTCAGAATATCAAGTCCAACAAGTATTCATTTACCAACTTCATTCCAATGTACTGGAGATCTGCACTTTCTGCCATATAAAGCTTCATAAGGTGTCATCGCAATGGGATCTTGATAACTGTTATTATAGGAACTCTCCACTAAGCAGATTTTTACTTCAATTACCCTAGGAATCAATAGCACAAGCCCTCAATACATCTTACAGGATTTGAATTGTTCTTTTTGATTGCCCATCAGTTTGAGGGTAAAAAGTCGTATTGAAGTTTAATTGAGTGCTCGTTGCTTTCTGCATACTCTTCTAGAATGTTAAGGGAAAACTTGTATCTCGATCAGACACTAGAAATAGTTGTACCATAAAATTTGATAATTTCTTGAACATAAATTCAGGCATACTAATCCATACTGCACGTAGTCATTATAGGGAGAAAATGAGCCAATTTAGTTAGTCAATGAACAACAACTCAAATAGAGACATGACCCTCAACCATCTTTGGAAGTCCCACCCCAAAATTCATAGTATGCTCCCATTTTCACTGAGGTACCATAAGCGATTGTAATGTAGCAATAGGTCGTTGATGTTCTGCTTTGACTTGTTGACAAGTAAGAAATCTTTCGATCAATTTCGCTACGTCCACTTTCAATCAAAGCTTCCAATAATGCTGCTTCAAATCTTGATACATTTTAGTTACACTAAGATGTGCTAAGTACGAGGTTGAGTGAGACTCCTTTAATATGGTTCTCTTTAATTCAGCATCGTTTGGTATGCACCATCTCTTTTTGAACTTGATTATCTTGTCATCAGATATGGAGAATTAATATACTTTTTTAGCTTCTATTTGATCTTTCAACTTACAAATGAATGTGCCGCCAAGTTATTTATTCTTTATCTGCTTGAGCCATTTTAGCTGAAATGTTATAGCAACAATCTTTCAATTAATCTAGATGGTACATGCATCTCCTCAACTAACCTTCTTGAAATCAGCCGCAATGATAAAGCTTATGATGGGGATCTTCTATTAATTGTATCAGTTACAACATTAGCCTTTCTAGGATGGTAAATAATTTGGCAATCATAGTCTTTTACCAATTCCAACTATTTGTGTTGCCTCATATTTAGTTCCTTCTAAGTTAGAAAATACTTCAGACTTTTATGGTCGGTGTAAATTTCATATCTCTCTCCTTAGATAGTGTCTCCAAATTTCCAGTGCATGAACCACCACTACTAGTTCCAAAGCATGAGTTAGGTAGTTCTTCTCGTGATCTTTCAATTATCTAGAGGCATAGGTTACACCTTTCCCTTCTTGCATGATAACACATCCAAATCCATACTTTGAAGCATCACTGTACACCACAAGTTTTCTAATTCAAACGGTATAATAAGTATTGGTGCCGAAATCAATCTCTTTTTTAACTATCAAAAGCTTTGCTCACACTTTCTGTTTGGGTTATAAAGGGATCTAGGTAGGTCTTATCCATTACGTAGAACTCTTGTTGAATGTGGGGAATAGGCATTGATGCATACTTTGTATAAAAAGTTCCCTCTAAAGCATAGGTGACTCAACAAGGTCCTTAACTAAAGTGTTCTCCCTAGGATCGTCATAAAATAGGTTATACCACATGATAACTTCTTGAGTTTTAAAATTTTAGAAATTCTCGATTTTGGTTTCTACTCTAGGGTTTTAATGGCTTCTAAGGTTTCTACTATTAGCTTACTTTCCTCCTCAAAGATAGATTCCTCAAATAAAATTTTGATTCCAAAATCTTCAATTTGCTCTTTTGCAACCCCAAGTAAAGATTCTTCAAATAACCCTTCAATAGGGGTAGGGGTTTCTATAAGGTCATCTCTTAAAATTTCTAATTGTTCATGGGAGCTAGAATCCATTTCAAGTAATGGACCTTTTTCGGGATAGACGACTTCTTCCGACTCACTTGAAATGCCATCTGTATTTACCCATTCATCCTACTCACTTATGGTTCCCTCACTAGGTTTGGTTTGGGTTTGGGGTAGGGAAGTCGGTGGCTCACAAATGATGGGAGCTTTTGGGGTAAGTTGAGGCTAGTCTTTTTTTAGTAGTTACTTGGAATAAATTTATTTTCTATTAAGTACTACAATAATCTCCAAGTGACAACTTCATTCTTGCCTTCTAACCTTCTCTCTTTTTCAATCATCTTCCACCATATTCTAGCACAACCGACGAAACAAGAGTGTTATTCAGATTTTCCTTCTTTCCGAATAGTCATTCCTTTTAAACATCTCCTCCACTTCTTCTAACCAATTAATACATTCAAAACGAAGGGGATAATCATGAAAATTAGAAAATGCTACTTCAAAAGACCTTTCATTCTCATGGGTCACTTTAGAAATCCTTTGGCTAAGTTTTACATAATTGGTTTCCTCAACGGTTCTCCTAAATTGGTTTTTTCTTCTAGGATTTTCTCTTCTCCTAGGTGGAACTTGAGAGTAACAATTAAAATCATCTATCTCCCTATGTAGACATTGGCTTGCACCTTCAAGCCTATGGTTTGAGCTTCCTAAATGATCCAAGAAACTAAGCTTGGTATATTTTGGTTTGGATATTGACGGGGTTCGATTTTTATAAGTTTGGTTAGGGTTAGGATAATTTCCAATCCTAGACATGATTTTGCCCGACACCAGACAACCAAAAACAGCAAAATAAATCTAGAAAATAGCAAAGAAACAATTATCAAAACTCAATAAAAAACTAATGTCACAAAACAGAAATATCACAACACTTTTAACACAAACTAGAATTTTAAACACAAGCAATGCTCTTTGAATTTATACCAATTGCTTGGCCAAAAGAGACTCGAATTCAGTACAAAAAACTAACACTAAACAACAGCTAAAAATTTGCATAAAGCTCTAATCAATGCTGCAAAAACAGAATTGAAAACAGAAAAGAATATGCTAAAATAGTGAAGAAACTCAACCTAAACAAAACTTAAACAACCTAGGATCTAAACAACAATTATGATAGTCATTTGAGCAACAATATAACTTAAGAAAATCATAACAACGGCTCACATAATCCAACATATTCTATCAATCAAAAACATAAACATAAACACACTAAAAACAATCTAAAGGAGTGCAACAATCCTAAACAGAAAATTTTCACAAACCTTATCCAAACTTTATGAAATTTTGGCAGAAGTTTGTCTACTATACTAGTGACATGCTCTTAAAATTTTATGATCAAATTTAAAGTGCACAAAACGTTATGCATAAAAACAGCAACTAAATACCCTAAAAATTTAAAATAAAAATTTTCACAATTTTCAACCAAATAATCTAAATTTTTAACATAGATTATCTAATAATATGAGTAATATGCTATAAAAATTTTAGGTTCAAATTACAAGTGATCTGAAAATTATGCATAAAAATATAAATACATAACACTCTAACACAAGCTAGCCTATAACATCAGTAACATACTGTAAAAATTTCAAATCCAAATTCAGTGTGTGCAAGAATTTGTGCAAATATAAAATCAAAACAAAAAAACATGAAAACAAGCTGAAACAGAATTGATCATGCTTCAAAACACCCTAAACATCCTAAACAAATTCGACAACACATCCTAAGAAACTAAAAAGAAAAAAAAGATGCTCAAAAAGAACATCATTATCGGACATAAGCTGAAACATCAAAAACAGCAAACAAAGACAAAACATGTTGGGCTTTTTTTTTTCTTTAAATTCTAGAAATCAAACACAACTCAAACATGCTGTACAAGAAATAATCCTAAACATTTTAACAGGAAACAAAAAAACTAAACATGCTAAACATTCTCGACCAAAACATAAAACAAAGCAGCAAATAGAGACCAAAAACAATATTGAAGAAAACACAACTAAGCATGCTGACACTAAGACACTAACTAAACAGAATGGAAACGTGATTAAACAAGACATTATGGAGGGTGAAATACAATTGAACACACGACAGAAAAACAGAAACAATAGAGGACGAAAAACAGAACAAAAACACATCAAACAAAAGCACTTCAGCTCTATTACCAAATGATAGGATATGGGCCTGTAAATGGGTGAAAACATGCATGTAGAAGACTTAAAATAACCAGAGGATCGATGCTCAAGAGCCCCCTAAAAACCAACAACAAAAAATAGAGAATTGAACGTGAAAATGGAAATATGCTTTCAGTGAAGTGGGTGAGTGAACAAATGAGTAATGATACCTCAGATAGGGTCGATAAACTGGAAAAACAACCCTTGGCTGGCCAAGAAGCTAAGATGATAGCTTTCGATGAAGTTCCTTCTAAAGAAGAAACATAGCTTTGGGAACTCGATTTTAGCCTCTTTCTTCTATTTTCCAGCTCTTTGAGAGCTTAGAGAGAATGATGGAACAAGAACTAGCAAGCAACCGAAGCTTGGTGGCAATTGGCGGTGCTCATCACTCGGTGCAAGCGACCGAGGCAATTACTGTTTGGTAATTGTCAAAAACCCATTCAATTTTTGGACAAAATCTAAAGTTTTTCATTCATCATTCATTAACAATCTACAACCATTACAAAGTATTCAGATTAAGCTTAGATACAAGGAAAAGTAATCGGTGATCTACAGAAATGAAAAGGCAAAAAAGAGCTATTACTGGAAAAACAGTCATTGGGCAGCTCGACTGTTGGTGACGCGTTGTGTGCACGTACACTGCTCGTTGCTTATGTTGGCTGCATGACCTAGTGCTCGGTCACGCTGCTGCATGATGCTCCTTTGTGCATGCACCTGCAGGCTTCTCCATCCACATCTGTGCTCCTCCTCCTGCGCGCTTGCTGGGGCGCTGCAACTTCTCGCGCCTTGCGGCTGCCTCTCGTTCGCGCTCCACCTCTTGTGCAAAGCTACTTCTCGCGCGCGCATTTGGTTGCACTGTGGTCTCCACTACGCGAGCTATTTCTTAGTCGTGGCTTCCTTTTACGAGCGTCACTGCTTGGTTGTGGCTTCCTCCTGCGTGCACCAACTGTGCACCATGGTTCCTCCTTGACCTATGTCTTCCCTTGTGTGCCATCCTCTAACCTCATGTGCTATCCCGGTCCAAAACTCGATCCAAGCATTCCAAAAGTTCTTTCCTGCAAAATCATCATACGTTTTAGTACAAGGATTAAATTGGACACTTACCTTAAATTGGGTTTAAGTCTCCAGCCTCCGGGGCCTATCACATAGGCTACACATTTCCCTTCTTGCATGATTATACATCCAAATCCATACTTTGAAGCATCACTGTGTATCACAAGTTTTCTGATTCAAATGGTATAATAAGTATTGGTGCCGAAATCAATCTTTTTTTTAACTATTGAAAGCTTTGCTCCTAAATACTTGGCACCCTTCTTGGATAGCATCATAAATGAATTAACTAATCTTGAAAATTCTTCTACAAATTTTTAGTAATAACTTCCAAGACCAAAGAAGCTCTTTATCTCAGCTGCATTTTTGTTGTGGCCACTTCCTAACTGCTCAATTTTTCTCGGATACACTGATATACCCTCCTTTGAAACTATATGGCAAAAAAAAACAACTTTCTCTATCTAGAATTCACAGTTGGAGAATTTCCGATATAACTTCTCCCATCTCTGCATTGATAGAATAATTCTCAAGTGTCCTTCATGCTACTCCTTATTCTTTGAGTAGATGAGGATGTCATCAATAAGAATAATCATGAAATCTCTTCCAAAAATATCATGAATATATGATTCATTAATTCCATAAATGTGGTCGGTGCATACTCAATCTGAATAGCATAACTTGAAACTCATAATGGTCATATCTAGTCTGAAAAGTCGTCTTGAACACAGCTTCCTCCTTAATTATTAGTTGGTGATAGTTGGATTTGAGATTTATCTTTGTGAAAATCATCACTCCTTTTAATTGATCAAATAAAATAAAATAAAATTTTTGGAACACAACACATGCGGCGTGCACGATGCCCTGCCAATGCGCGCGTCGCTCACTTAATATGTGCCAGTGGCATTCAGTCAGCACCCCTGCCGGCACACGCATTGCTCGACTGATGCGGGCGTCGTTGGTGGGATGTATGGCGCACCACCCATGTGTTGGCCGATTGATTGCGCCCGTGCATCGATCGGTCGGTAGACTCTTGGCCCTCTCTTCGCGCGCTCTCGTCACTGGCCAATAGATCGACCAGCAGACCCTCAGGTCGTCGTGGTGCATCCCACATCTGCAGCTGATCAATAGGGCACTGAGCGTCGATGGATCGGCAGGCTCACTGCCCACCTTCTGCGCCACAACCATGAGGCGCCGACCGATCGCACCTGAGTGTCGATCATTTTGCAGACCCTCTGCTCGCCACCTCGTTGTATCAATGAGGCGCCGATCGATCACGCCCGTGCGGCGATCGATCAGCTATGTGCTGCACATTCTTGGCAACGTGCACGACACGTTATTGCGTTCGCGCTCCGTGCACACCAACGCCTCTTTTCCTTTTTTTTCTTCCTTTTATTCATTTAAAACTTAAAACACTTAATCCTTTTTATCAAAACCTTCTCCAAAACATAACATTTTTCCTACCAAATTGAAAACATACCATGGTTCATAAAACGCATTAAAATGCATAGCGAAAGTCTTAAAAATACGAGTGAACACCCATTATCAAAACAATATCTATGAATCCAACTAAACCCCAAGCAAATCCAATATTTTCAAAACATAAATCCTTTCATACATAGACTTCAAATCATAACAACTTATACCAAAATACTTAGAGTTCACCCACGGGTCAAAATAGCCAGACAATCACAGCCCTCTACCATGAGCTCACTCCTCCAACCGCACTTATGCATCAACTTCAGGCTCGAAGTTCTCACCTGTAACGTCTTCAGCTACATCATGAGATTTAAACTATAAGTATAATGTTTCGCAAGCGGGTGCAAATGCAATGAATGAACGTGCATGCATGATTCATAAAACATGTTCTTTTCACATTCAAGTTCACGTGACATGGGTTAAGGAGGATTTACATGTGGAGTAGACACACAACATAGCATAATTTGAACCACCGAAGTGGACAAATATAACATAACGTGGACCACCGAAGTGGATAAACATAACATTACGTGGAAAATCATAACCCACCAATCCAATTCCATCCAAAAACCCTAATACATATTACTCCAACTACCCACAAACTCAAGAAATAATCAAAGCATTAATGTGTAACCAAGATTTACCTTCAACTAGCAACAAAATAAAGTGAAAATTGGCATGGAGAAAACCGCTTCAGCAAGGGAGAAGGAGGAAAGGAATCATAAGAGAGAGGGAAAGGAGTGAGTGTTTGCTAGAGGAAGAAAATAGAAAGGGGGAGGAAATTTTCTACTGGAGAAGAAGAAAATGTGAGGGGAGAGAGTGGTTTTTTTTTGGGTGGGGGGGGGCGGGGTGGTTATAGTGGTAAAGAAGCTTCACATTAATTTATCCTCAAATCCCTTAATTAAATTTGTTAAACCCTTAATTGTATACCTTTAAATCCCCTTGTTGGTTATTCTCTTTTCTCGGTCTTAAGGTTTTCAATTTTTAACTCCTTTTACTTTTATTTGGTAAGTCTTTAAAATTTATCGATAAATCTATACACCTAAGTTGAAATACTTGATAAAATGTCGGGTGTTACACGCGTAGTGTTTGATTAGTCAATCCATTCAAAGAATAACATAATAATCGTGCATCGCCAAAATAATTAGATCTGCCTCCAAATGTTTTACCTTAATATGAATAAACCAACTTCCACTAATAGAATCGCAAACATAATATTGCTCAAAGGTGTAGCTACTCCCAACTTATATTCTAGATTTTACCTTTCTTTTTAATTTCTTAGAGTATTCAAGAGATATAAAAGAATGAGTTGCTCCATAATCAATTAATATGCAAAAAAAATGCCAGAAATCAAAAGTGAACCTATCACCATAGATGCATTCCCTTTAGCCTCCTCTTTAGTTATGGTGAAAACTCTATTAGTTGTCTTGGTCTGCTTCTAGCATTCATTGGACAATCATTAATGAAATGTCTTTTTTTAGCGCACTTAAAACAAGTTATTATCTTTGCACAACATTCTTTGGCATGTGGCTTATTGCATATGGAAAATGTGGGCACAATAGTTATCTTTATGGGTTTTTCTTTATATACTTGAAAGATTCTTCATCAGGTCTACTGATCATCAGTCGCTTAGATCTAACCAATTGTTTTGCGAAAGTTTATTTCTTATTATCTGAGTTGCATGACTAAACCTCATTCTAAATTCTAGGTTTTCGAGGACTTTATGTTCTCCTATGTCTGCACTTAATGTTTTTTTCACCACGAATGCAAATTGATTGTTCTATGAAATGCTAAGATTGTTATCCTTGAATATCTCCGCCCTCAATCTTTAGACGAATCGCTTCATCTTCAAAACTTCGTTACTAGCTATATGATGGGCATAATAGTAAAGTTGTTCAAATTTGTGCAAGTAGTCAATCACACTTCTTGTCTGTTTTAAAGTCATGAATTCCTTCGTCTTCGCATTTTTAAAAAATTCAGTAACATATTTCTCATATAAAAGCTCTTGAAGTTGCTGTCAAGTCATGGTGGTGACTGGATGCATCATATTCATTGAGTTCCACCAATAAATGTCTCTCTTCTGAACATAGAGGATGTGCAATTCACTTTTTTTGTCTCAGCAATTTTGCTGGATCAAAAAATTTGTTGATAGTCATGATCCAATCATCAGCAGCATATTTGTCAAATGACCATAAAAAATTGAAGGATCCGATCTTCAAAATCTTTCAAATCGATGTTAGTGGGTAGAGGCCTATTTGGAACCTAAGCTTGCACATTAACCGTCTAGGTCGTGGCAATAGCTACCTACGATAACTGCTTAATCTAAGTAGCTTGCATCTTGACCATATCCTTCATTCGATCAAGAATAGCATCTCATTCATTACAAATTTTTCTATGCCATAAGACTACATCACAAAGATTTATTTTATTTGGAAAACAAATCCCTTTTTATACAATTACTTTGAAATATACTACAAAATTACCAAACATAATTTTTTTATCATAATATGAATTTAATAAACACTTACTTGCTGATCGATAATCTTCCAGGTGAATGCGAGCATCCACGTAAGTTTACACGATCATTTTAACCTAATGCTTTGATACCAAAATATAACACCCCAAAACTTTAATTTTCCCCGATTTGAAAACCCTAAAAAAATTTTCCAAATTAGCTTGAAAACTAATAGTTGAAAACCCTAAATTTGAAAGCCATTGAATATTAATGAAATCATTAAATACGCTGAATATTTGAAACAACTATTTATTAGAATAATTCAATCATTAAATAGTTGTCAAATTTTGAAATAAATATAGAGTCAATATAAAAAATCATAAGTTAACAAAATAATTTGTGAAACTTTATTAACAAAATGCTCAACATAATTTATTAAAATACCAACGGAAAGAAAAATACTAAATATCCTCGAATAAAACTGAACATACAAAATTAAATTCATTTTTTTGTCCCAAAAACATTATCTTTCTCTATATGTTCGTCTGCCTCTAGAAAGTCGTCGATTAAAGTCATTTTTTCCTAGGATAAAAATTCACTTATAACACAAAATTACAAACTATAAGATAAGCTCAATAAGTAAAACCACATGCATGAGTAAATTAACTTATTACATTACTGAATTCATGCTTAACAGTTTCATACTGGTTGTAACTCATTTTCCGACCTTCGTTCAGGCTTTCATTAGTCATTTTATATATGTTCATGATTTTATTAGTCATCTCATACGTTCAAGATTTTATTAGTCGTCTCATACGTTCAGACTTTCATTATTCATCTTATATGTTCAAACTTTCATTAGTCACCTCATTCGTTAAAACTTTTATTAGCCATTTCATTTACCATCTCAATACGTTTAGGCTTTTATTAGCCATCATATATTTTTCATAAATTTTATCAAATTCATACATTCATACTAGCATACAATAAGTCTTACTGTTTTTATCTTTATACAATTTTATGTTAATGTCTAAATATGTATGTTCAGTTCAAATATCAAAATAAAATTATTTAAAAAAAATAAACATAGATTTTGTAATGTAAGATCGATAACCTAAACGTTGAAAACCTTATGTTTTTGCTTATTTAGATTCCTATAGGGTATGGTTATAGGACTTTTCCGAGATACTGAATACTTTCTTGCCTAAATAAAATAATCGATATTATCGTTCAATTGGATGTCTTAGATTGATCGTTTGCACTCCACCTATCAATCAGTCTATAAAGAAACTAGACTTTGTGAATCAATTGTGAACCCAAAGCTGGAAATCCGAAGAGACCACGTTTGTTTCTCCGCTGGAAGATGTGATGATTTGTTGTTTGTGGTAAGTCTTTATTAGCCATAGTGAAATATGCGAGTTCAAGGAATGTGAAAAGATATTAGGCCAGGCAAAGCTGTGCGCAGCAAATGTCACAGGGCGTCCCCTGGGTATAGACCGTTCATGGATGGTGTGAATGAAATCGGGCACGAAGCATTTGTTGTTGCATTGCTAGTTTTGTTCTTTCTGATTCAAATTTCCCCACCAAAATGAAACAAAGATCTGATTCAAAATTCATCATTTAAGGACAAAGTTCTACATTTCTTCAATTACAAACACAACTAATCCAAAAATGCTAGAAATCTGCCTTGATTTCCGATTGACTAATGTTTTTCACCAAAAAGAAGGAAATCAGCTTATGGGTATGATTTAAAATCAGCATTAACAAGCTCCGAATGGACAAAAATGAGAAAAAGAAAACCAAAGTCTGCATCAATTCCACTATTTTTGTCGGGTCATTTTCCAGCTTCATCCACTTTGTCATCTTCCTAAGAAAATCAGTATTTTTCAGACAAACCCAGATTAGTCTATGTACAATTTCCAGATTAGTCATCGACCGATGAAATACATTTCTTTTCTCCTCAAACTAAATCTCAGAACACATAAAATCAAAGAGCTTAAATCACGTTTGCCAAATGCCCATCCCATCAAATTGGATTCTGTTACTCAGATTTCATCATCAAGACATTGAAAAATCATCTTTTTCAACAAATCGTAAATATGCCAGTTACATCACCAAATAGAAGTTCTTCCTGAGTCGAGAGAGAGAGAGAGAGAGATTATTAAGCCAGAACCTGAGTTTGATCCTCAAACCTCACTTCTTTTTTCTTAATGACGCATATAACTAGAACAAAGATTCCATCCTACCTTACATAACCCAAATCTTTTAGCCTACAAAGATCAAATATCCAAAGGGTCAAAAAACATGGAAAAGAAATTCGTTCAGGATGACATATGACTCATACAAAATACAGAAACTAAAAAGAATTATCAGAACAAATAGACTCTTGAAATTCATGAGAGAGAAGGGTCTAAAGGAACACCATTTTCTTCTGCTGAAAATGGGATAGGTTTGGTTGGTGCAGGCAAGCGACCAATGCTATCGACCTTATCTTTCTGCTTTGGAGGGGGCCTTGCTGCTCTTGGCAATAACCTTCCCTTCTTTTCAAACCACTCCGGCTTCAAAAGAGCTCGAAAACCTAGTTTGTTGTAATACACTCTTCTGACCGACCCTCCGGCAGCTTCCACAGCAGCCTTTGCTCGAACTGTGACCCTAGACACCTACAAAGTTTTACGAATTAGTTTCATATTTGCATATAGACAAACTTTCTGCCTCCAATTCACCCCATTTATGCAAGGAGAAATGGTAAAGAACATTATCAGGACAAGAAATCAGATGGAGTTGTAGTTTGAGATAATCCTAGTAAAATCGAATAGTTCTTTATTGGGGAAGGATATTGGGGATGTGGGGGTTATAGTTAGAATGATGGAGAGCCATCTAAAAATAAAAGCAGGAGGTCCGAAGGAAAAGAGAAGAAAATTTGGGTAGGAGGCGGTGGATAGTGCAGGCCTCTCAAACGCTTGTTTTCCTTTCCCTGTATCTCATCTTCTTCAATCAATTAAAGACATTTTTGTTGTTGATTTCACTGGGTCATTATGCTGTTCATTGTTAGAAAGAAAGCTAGCAATAGTGGTTGTTTGGGTTCTATCACTTCCTTCAAAAATTATGAGCTTCCAATGGAAGAAATATACGAATAAGCTGTTGGATTATAAGATTTTTAATAAATCAGTAAGTTTAAGATTTTTAATCTGAATTCAATGAATCATGGGTAAAAGAGTAGCTAGTTCATAGATTTAAGAATTGATCCTGTCCTCATCTACATTAAAAAGATAAGCTAACTTGAAATTGCCAAGTAGGCATGAGTCCCCAGGATTAGAGACTTATTCGATCTGAAGGTTTGAAGAATGACAGTAGTTTTCTCATTTGTCTTTATCTCCAATTTGTGTAATGGCAAATACATGTGCATCTATAGAATTGGAGAGCCATGAAGAATTCCTAGCTAGTAGAAGATGCTGTCACTATCTAGTCAGTGTGGATAACAGAACAAATACTAATTAAATGACTTCGCATGATCTATATAATTACTAAGATAAAGAAGATACAGCAGCTCTATGAAATATAAGACAAAACACTTCAAACGAAAAGTACAATTATTTCATGATTTACCTCGAGATGAATTGGCCACTTTATTTCTTCAGCACCACGTCCCATTAACCGTACTCCATCCTTTATTTGCTTACCTATTGCACCTGTATCCTATTTCAATAATGAACAATAATAACATGACATCCAAGAACGTAGGTTTCTGATACACGAGTTTTAAATAGAAAAGATTTGGTACCTTGAGCACTTTCATAGTAATCAATTCAGAAGAATCTATTTCCCCTGCATTTATAAGTTTAGCAATCTTTCCCAATCCTACTGGCTACAAAAATATAAGTCACAATGTCATTAAGATAGAATAGATTAATACACAATTTAAGGTCTTCTTAGAACAAAAAAAATTGATATCACAACATATATTATAAGCACGTCGAAAGAACTTATTACAAACATATTTAATGGAAAGATAGAAAAAAGGGTACAAACTAGCAGTAAACTACTACAGTTATCAATTTCATTTTGATATCTGCAAATCCAATTCAAATGTAGCCTCGTCAAGAAATTAATGCACAGCTGAACCAGGGCAATGACCTTTAAATTAAAACTATGAAAACTATTTGATATGTTTTATGAATGAAGGAATCATTATGAAATTTTTCGCCAATGGGGCAAGCGACCTCAAAACAGATTGAAGCAAAAACACAATTGATTGGAAATAAATTTTTCACAATTCGTAATAGAAATCATATATATATATATATATCACCTGACCCTCTTTTCCTCTGCAACTCCATCACTGTCTATTATATTTGGTTAAGGAAAGTCAAATTGTTTAAACCCCATATTCCTTTTCTCACCTATTTCACTGCTCATAGGCCAATCATCCTCTTCTTTGAAATCCCTCTTGATTGTTCGAACTTCCAAATATTTTTATCAAGTCCATTCGTTAATGTCTGTTGCTATGTATTGTGAGAGTATTCGAGAAGAATTCACATTAGAGCTCATTGATTTACCAATTCAATTGTAGATCAGAACCTTTTTACAAAGTCGATCCCTTAAACTCTAGGTACTCGAATTGTGAAATGCTGCAACTTTGTACCAAGTATAAAGATACTCTCCGGCAGTCATTAATGAAGTCTCAATCTTCATTTCCCATCATTGTTTTCTTCCTTGTCAAAAACCTGCAGTTTAAGTAACCAATGAAGAATAGACGACACCCCTCTAAGTTTCAACCAAAACCACTTGTAAAATAATAGGCCTTGCTGCAATGCTGTATCGATTTTGAAGGACAAGTGTTAAACCAGAAAACGACAGCAATGGAGTTGCAAAGGAAGGGCTGCAGCAGAGAGAGAGAGAGAAAGAGTCACACGGGGAGACATACCCAGCCAATATGAGAATTTTAACAAATTTTTTAAGGACAGGCCAAGTAATATGATCATGGTCCAAAGCTCAAAAACTAATCTTTTAAAAAGAAAACTTTAGGGCGTTAGTTGGGAATTACTTCTCAGTTTAGGGAGTAAATTTAACTTTACCCATTATTTTCAAATCAGTGAGCAGTATTAAAAGTAAAAAAAGTTGTACAAAAAGCATGAGCTACCAAAAAACCTCACCACCTCAACAGTTTATACAACAAATAAGCTAAATAAAAAACTTTCTTTCATCAGTAATAAAACAAAGAGTAATTACCAATTTGAACCTTAAACTATGTGATTCCTGACACTTGATATCCTAAACTGTAATTTTCAGCAATTTGAATCTTGCACTATGCTCCATTAGCAATCTAAACTTAGGGGTTAAAAAAACCAGTAACTTTAATGGAATTTTAAAAAAAGCCGTAACTCTCTCTCTCTCTCTAAATTCCCTGCTAACCCATTTGACAAAAACTTTTCCCGTCTACTGAAGGCAGCATATCAACAAAGTAATTATCAAGAACAGAAAGACAGCGATGGTCCAATGTCTGAGAAATTGGTGGGAAATTGTTTTGAATGCCAAAGCATAAGCTTTTGAAGTCAAACAGT
>CM039529.1:889462-914357 GCA_022433055.1 Begonia peltatifolia
TAAGGTTGTCAAAATTCTGAGAAAACAATTTCCTCCTGTCTCACAGCTTTCTTTCGTGCATGAATTTTGTGGGCTGTGAGTACTGGAAAATGGAAAGAAAGAGAGAAACTTAGAGTGAAAAAAATGGTGCACAGAGAGAGAGTTAACAGTTTTCTTTAATTCTATTAAAATTAACGTTTTTTAAACCTTGAGGTTTAACTTGCTAACAGAGCATAGTTCAGGGTTCAAATTGTTGAAAATTAAATTTAGAATATCAGGTATTGGTACCTCCATCGTTCATGGTTCAAATTGTTGATTACCCAAAGATAAAAAACCTTTCCACACCCAAAATACGCAATACAAAATAAAATTTTGAAAGAATTATTATCTCCTCACTCTATTTTGTTAGTTCCTAGCACATCAAAAAACATGAAGGGGAACAAGGTTGGCAACTTCTTACACTTCCCCATTCCAACTCAAATCTAACCAATCCCAAACCCAAGACTACATAACTTAGACCATGAGGAAATGGAACACATAGACCATGTGGAAATGGAACAGGAAGTTATTCACTATTTTTTCGACATCTTCCCACACTAGAGCATCTATTTGGAAAGATGACCACGTGCTATCGAAACTATCTAACAAAAGAAAACTTTGGTGGCCTGCGAGCCAATGAAAAAAGTTGCATAAGAGGAGCTTTAAATTCCTAGTCTTCTTTCAATAATGGGTTGACCGCACCTCCCCTTTTAACATCCTTTTAGGAGGATTTCACTGATAACAAACTTTCTTTGTTTGGATCCCCTCGTTTTTCCCTCTCTCCCATCTCACCACATGAATTGTCTAAAGAGGTGTGCATGCATCTATATTCTCTCCCTCATCCAGAAGATCTAGCAAAAAAAATATTATGAAATTTCAACCTCATAAGCCTTCGATTGTAAGTCTCACTGCTTAAGCCAAGTGACGCATAAGAGTTTTATACACTTGAGATCAAACCATAAAGACACCAATCCAAACTTTGCCTCTTTATGACTTCAATGGAGAGGTGCTTCATGACTACTCCACCCAAGATCGGACATTCTTTATGACTTAAACCACAACTTCAGCAACAATATAAAACAAGTCTCATCCACCAGTAGGTCATAGCTCTTTTGCAACACTTTCTCTTATTATGTCGATAACGAGCCTATAATATTTTCTCCTTTCTTCATTCCCTTGATACAACAAAAACAAAAGCGTGAATTGCACCATCTACTCAATTGGAACAACGAAGCCAAGTTCTAGTAGACCTAGAAATTTCTCTAACTACTATTTAATTTTTGAGAAACAACAAAGCAAACCTCAACCATCTCGTAAACAATTAAAAGAAATTTCAATTCTTTGATCACCATGAATCCCGGAGTACACAGGTGAAAAACTAATAGTACTAACGGAAAATTAGCAATGAAAAGCAAACCTGAAATGTGAGGCTGAAAGGATTTTTGAATCCCCTCTTAGGCAACCTGCGACGCAGCGGAGTCTGACCCCCTTCAAACCCGAGCTTTCCAGACCCTCTTGCTTTCTGGCCCTTGTGACCCCTCCCTGCAGTCTTACCCTTCCCTGACCCAATTCCTCGCCCCTTCCTTGTCTTCTTCTTCCTGGGCACATTGTCTCTCAGATCGTTTAAGCTCAGCAGGCTATAAGCTCTTACACCCCGAGGAATTCTAGCCTCAGTGAAGAAAAAACTAATGCTAGGGTTAGGGTTAGAGCGTTGCGGAAAATGCGCTGTTTGAAGAGCAATTAATGGATTGATGGAAACAGAAGCTCTGGTGCCGATGGAGGACCGGATGATTGAAGAAGAAAACAAACTAGAAAATTTTCTTCTTAGCATTTTCTCTTGAATGTTCTTTCAGATTTCTTTTGAGAATGAGTCGCTGTAATCCTTTACCAATTTCAGTGACTGCTCATGTTTGTTTGGGAATCCTGGGATTGAGATTTAGCATGAATAGGCTGCAATGATAGAGGGGGCTAAGGTTTAGGAACAGAAAATGAATCGGTTTCAGGTTCAGTTTATGACATAGACGGTCCAAACTGGAAAAATTGGTTTTCCGAAGTTCAAAAGAAGATAATGAGTTTGAAGTAGGGGTGGGCACGGGCCAGTTCGGTCCAATCCGGTCCAGTCCCGAGTCTGGACCGAAACAGGATCGTGTTTTCGAGAGTTTTTTCTCAAAAACCGAAACTAGTCCAAACCGGGACCGGACCTAAATTCGATCCGATCTCAGTTCAGTCCCAGTCCCTCCCATCGTTTTCAAATCGTCCACAAAGAAAGAGCAAATAGATACAGAGAAAGAACTTTTGGAGAAACTTGAACACCATCGTCCATAAAAGGTAGATTTTTCTTTGTAAATTGGGATGCAGGAGAAAACTAGAAACAACAAATCTTGGGACGGAAAAAACAGATTTTTTTCACAATTAAAAAGGATGAAATATTAAGATCCAGAAGGATCAGAGAGTTAAAACAAGTAAAAAAAACACTTTCTAAATAAAAAATTCTGATTCCGAAAAGCTCATAACTGAAGGACAATAAAAATCTGAAACTTATAATATTCAAATAATCAAATAACGAAATATAAGAATTTAATAACAATAGGCAACAAAAAACACATACAGTGAGGAGAGTGGACGACAAGCCAAAAACAAAAGCGAGGCGAGGCTACCAGACGAGCCGTTTATAGAGGCTAGCCGAAGACAACACGGAGACCAGACAGAGATGAAGCAGAGAGCAGAGAGCAGGGAGCAGGGGCCAGAGAGCACGGAGACGAAAACGGAGAATGGTGGTGCTTTGCGTCTTGCGAATTGAAGGACTCAATCACCACAGGAGTCGAAAGCAGGACGTTGGTTGCTGGGGAGAGGAATCGGGTCGTTCGATGGCCGATGCTCGGGAGTTTTTGAGTTGAAGTTGCAGTACTCTGAACTCTAAAGCTTTAGTCTAATAAAACTATTGAGATTTTTTTTTTTAAAATCTTCAGTCAGATTCGGTATTTCGAGATTTCGAGCTATGGATCAAAAATCGAACCAAGGACTATTGAAATTTTAGCATTTGAATCGAGGACCAGAGCATAGTCCAATTATTTAGAACCAAAACAGTTGATCCGATCTGGTTTTTGGGACCCGGTCCGGTGTTGTCCACTCCTAGTTTGAAGGATAGCAAAGGAATAAAGTCAAAGACTCTAACCATAAATGGTGCATGAAAACTCTAACATGGATCTTGGTAATCGGTTTTATAAGTATCACTAAATAGTTATGAAGGTAATATTTTATCAATTCTCAACCTAAAAAGTCAATCTTACCGGTCATTTGTTAGCCTAGGTTTAGATTTTATCATTACTTTTAGCGATAATGATTACTTTAATTATGTAATTTTTTTTTTCAAAAGATATTTCATTTTTCAATCTTTCTTTTAAATTTAAAATTACTATTCATACTCTTCCTCTCCTCTCTTCTCTTCTCCTTCTAATTTTAACTTTAACCTCTTCATTCCTCTTTCCTCTCTCCCTTTCTTTCTTTGAACCCAACTCTTACCATTAAACTAAATATCACACGATATGTCGTCTGGAAGACTCAAATCTTCAATGTTGTTATAGTTAGCAGAATTAAAAATATTATAGATGGCTCCCATCCAACTCTTCCAAAATTTCTGGACTCCGTTTTTCTTCAGCTCAATCCTGACTTTACCATATGGCAGAGATACAACTAATTAATAATGAGTTGGATATTCTCTTCCCTTTCATACAATCTTCTCCCACAGATTGTTCACTACACCACTGCCAACGAGATCTGACTCGCCCTCAACTGGATGTTTGCATCATTTTCCCCAACAAAATCACCGACCTAAAAAGCCAACTCCATACCCTCTCTAAAGATGGGATTTCAATCGAGGTCTACGTTCAGAAAATTACCTCCTTGTGCTATACCCTCTCTGTCATTGAAGAGTCAATCTCCTACCGTGATCATGTCTTTTACTTTCTTGGCGACCTTGACAACGAATACAATCTGTTCATCATGTCCATCATGAAACGGTCAAATCAACTCTCTCTTAGAGAAATCCACAGCCTTCTGCAAAGTTATGATTTCTGGTTGGAGAAGAAAAACGCCGCCCTTTCGCTTCCAATTCTGGCCTCCCTTCAAGCTAATGCTGCAGTCTAGTCGTTCCCTTGTCCTCCACGACCGTTCCAAAATACTTGACATTCTCCGATTCCGCTTCCAGTTGGATTCGAGCTAGGAAACACTTTCGGTTCAACACATGTATTTGGGTCCACAAATGGTTTCGGATCTAGAGATGGATTCGAACCAAGAAATCATCCACCCATAACTTGGCGACCAACCTGACCAAAGACCCACTTCAGGCCTAGATGTCAGATCTACCACAAAATGGGCCATACGGCTTCAGTTTGCTACCACCGCCTGGGAGCACCTTCAGGCCTTAGCTTTCTCCCCAAACCCAGCACGCCAACTCCTTCAGTGCTCTCCCTTCCTCTATTCAAGCAAATATGGCTGAACTCTTGCCAACTCTGGCTGCTTCTGCATTGTCAATGGTCTGGACTTTAGATACCAAAGCTACTCACCACTTTACTCCTCATTCATCTCTGCTGCACCATTCAAATCCTTACACAGGTTCCACTCGAGTCGTCACTATTGACAGTACATCCATTCCCATTCTCAATTATGGTTCTGCTGTTATTCCAGTCATTACTCGCTCTCTAAATTGGAATACTGTCTTTCACAGTCCTCTGCTTGCTCATAACCTACTAAGTGTAAATCAATTGTGTAACGAGAACTCAATTTTTGTCGAATTTTATTCCAACTATTTTCTTGTGAGGGATCAGAGTTCTCACTGTGTTCTTCTTCGAGATTCCCTTTGTAATGGGTTATACCAGACCTTCCAATCCTCGAGCATTGTCCTTGACCGCCCTATCGTCAGCTCCTGCTCTTCTAATAGAGAGCCGCTCCCAGCTCTGCATCATCGCCTCATCCTGCCATCACTTTCTGTTTTGAAGAATTTTTTGTCGTCCTGTAATATTTCATGCTCTAAATTGAGCTGCCAAAATTTTGTATACCTTGTCAAATGATCAAGCATCATCAATTGCCTTTTACTATTTCCAACTGTCATGCTTTGTCGCCTTTTGAGCTTGTTCACACCGATGTTTGGGTCCTTCCCCTGTTAATTCCACTACCAGTGCTCGATATTTTGTCCTGTTTATTAATGACTGCACCTGTTTCACTTGACTTTACTGTTTAAAATTAAAGAGTGAAGTTCACAATACTTTCGTGTAATTTCACAACTTTGTACACACTCAATTTGGTCACAATATTAAATCCGTTCAATTTGATGACGGTGGTCAATCTTTGTCCATTATTTTTAAATCTCTTGAAATTCATCGTCGTGTCTCATGTCCATACAGTACAAATTAAAATAGTCAAGTTGAGCGAAAAAATCACCATGTAGTCGAAACCAGACTTGCTCTTCTTTTTCATTCGTCTGTCCCTCAAAAGTTCTAGTCATATGTTTTTGCCACTGCCACTACTTTAATAAATCTCTTGCCTAGCCCAGTTTTAAATCGTAAATCTCCTTCAAATGTTTATTTCATTCCGTCCCTTCTTATTTAAACCTTCGTGTTTTTAGCTGTCTATGTTTTCCTCTCCTTTGCCACTTTAACCGCCATAAATTGCAGCTTAATTATCTTCCTTGTGTCTTCTTAAGCTATAGTTATCCTCATAAAGACTATCATTGTCTAAATTCTATGTCAAATAAAATTTACATTACTCGTTATGTCACCTTTGATGAATCCACATTTCCTTTCTCTTCAGTTTCATCCTCAATCTCATTACAACCTCAGATTTCTGATCTGATTGTCTCCCCATCATTCCCACTCTTATCCTCTCCACACACAAACACCTTACTTTCCACCTTATCTTGCACCCTAAATCTTCTAGTTGGAAACCCATCCTCTACTCTAATACCTGAAAACAATACCAATGTGAGCAGACCTATAATTACCATAAATAACTATTCTATGAGAATAAGTCTAAGTCTGGTATGTTCAAACCAAGATTTTTATCTGCTCAATCATCTGTTGAACCAACAACCTTTCTCAAACTTCAAAAAGTACTCTTTGAATGGCTGCTATGCAAGATGAAATTTCCACTCTTCACAAGAATGATACTTGGAAACTTGTTTTCGTACCAGAATGTGCTAAAGTTATTGATTGTAAATGGGTCTTCAAGATCAAGCTAAATTCTAATGGGCTCCATCAGCCGCTATAAGGCTCAATTAGTGACCAAAGGGTATCATCAAACAGAAGGTATTGACTATCATGAAACCTTCAATTCAGTTGTTAAACCTACCACAATTTGCATTACTCTATCATTGGCCATCTCTTATAGTTAGTGGATTCGACAACTTGATATCAGTAATGTATTTTTTATGGTGATCTCACAGACACTGTTTTTATGCAGTAACCACTAGGTTTTGTGGATCCCTCTTATCCCTATGTTGTTTGTTTGTTAAAGAAAGCTCTTTATGGTTTCAAGCAGTTTTCTCGAGTCTGATACACCAAATTATACAATGCACTGTTAACTTGGGGTTTCTCAGCCTCTAAATCAGCTACTTCCATGTTCATTTGCAGGAATAACTCCTCAATTATAATTATGATGTCTATGTTAATGACATTATTCTCACTCATAACTCTCCTTCCCTCTTGGATCACTTTCTCACTTATCTAAGTCCAGCATTAGTCATTCGTGATCTAGGCCCTTTATCCTATTTCCTTGATCTTTATATTACAAAAACACCTACTGGGTTAAATTTATCTCAATATCGTTATATCTCGGAACTACTACAAAAGGCCAACATAGATTTCTGCAAGCCAGTACCTACTCCCTATAATCTCTGGTCAAATTCTCTCAAAACACTCAACTACTCCTCTCTCGCTGATGGCTTTCACTACCGTAGTATTGTTGGAGGACTACAATATTGTTGTCTTACAATATCAGACATTGTCTTTGCTATGAACAAGGTGTCTCAGATTATACATGCGCTATTTGTAATGCTCCGAAAACCCATGCGATCTCTGGCTCACTCTACTCTGTCACCACCTTTGCAGAGCCGCCGAGTCGTCCCTGGACCCGGGTCGCCAACTGTACGCTTACTCATCACCTCGATGAAATTCGTATAAAATTTTAAACTTTTATTACTCAACTTAAAACGACATTTTGAAAATACTTAAAAATCGTTGTGGCGGAAGCTCAATCGAAAGTCAGTTTAAATGACACTCCACTCTTCAAAACATTATAAAAATGGGTACTGGTCAATACCTATAAACACCGGTCGACATCTTAATACTCTCTGCCTGCCCCGGTCGAACTTCGCAGTCGACACTTCTACACACATCACAAAAACGGTCGACACCTGCCTTTACCGGTCAACACTTTAATACTCTCTGCCTGCACCGATCGATCTTTGCGGTCGACACTTCTATGTACATAACAAGAAGCAGTCGACACATGCATTCATCGGTCGACACTTTAATTTTCTCTGACCTCACAGGTCGAACTTCGCAATCGACACTCTAACTGTTTTTACACTAACCGGTCGACACCTAAAGACACCGGTCAACGCCTAATTTGGCTCTATCCCCGTAGGTCAACCCCCGCGGTCGCCATTTGCCTAATTCGGTCGACACTTACACATACCGGTCGACACTTTAACAAAATGGTCGAACTCCGCAGTCGACAGTCTCGTCACTTTTTCACTAATCGTTTGACATTTAAAGACTTCGGTCGACACCTTGCACCAGTTGCCTAAGGAAAAACATCAGATTCAAAGGAAATTGAATGGTGAAACCTTTCACGATTAAAACCACAAAGTAAATACTTGTATTTTTAAGACAAGTTTTCCCTAAGTAGTTTTCAAAAATACAACTGTACATTTATCCCGACTGTTAACGTGCAAACTTACCTATACCTCCAAATTCTATACACTTAACAGGGACCCCGCAAAAGACAACCCTAAAAAACCTACCATTCCGCCTCACTCACGAGTCGGGCCGCTCTAACGAACTCCACCCACCGGCACATGCTAACACGCCGCCAACTACCTACTCGTTCTGCCTGGACTCTCGTAACTCACCAGTAGGAATCTCTACACCTACACCACAGAACACACAACATAAGTCTAACGCTCAGTAAGTAGTGCAATATAAAGCGTAAAACTGACAAATCAGTCCTATCACAAGCAGTCTCTACTCTCTCGCTCATGTTGTTCGTAACCTGTGACGTGTAGTGCAGCCGCACTAGGGTGAAGGTGAACCTCGTGCAACACTACACCCTGACATGTCACCATCGTCCCGGACTCCCCAACAACGAAACCCACGAGCTACACATACGTCGCCACACAGCAACCGCCTCAGGGTGAGGATGGACCTCACGCCATACTACACCCTGACACGTCGCCATTATCCCAGACTCCCCAGCATCACACACGTTTCGTGACAGCCCAGCCGGCCCACCCCGTGGAATCCGCGACTGGTGATGCACCGGCCCACTCCCCGAGCAGGATCTGCGGCGCAACCGTCCATTATCGTCACCGTCGGCATATACAAGCAGCATGACAGCCCAGCCGTCCCACTCTCCGAGAGAAATTTGTAGTTGGTTATACATCGGCCCACTCCCCGAGCAGGATCCGCAATACCACCGCCACGCGTCTCGCCGCTACTTACTCAAAATATGCTTAAATTCATTTTCGTTACACTTTTCAAACACATGATGCATGATTGAACAAAAACATGCCAAAACACACGATACCTCCCTACCGTCCCATGGTGTAGGCTCATAAAGGCAATGCACATGCACACACTACTTACCTGGCGTCCTAACTTTCCGTGGTATTCGTTTCTATCATTTCCTCTGGCTTAACCTATCACATAATCAATTCACATCAAAACTCATTTCAAAACTCATTCTACGTCCTAAAACTATGGCTACTAACTCAATTCGGCCAAAAATCAACCTAACTTTCAACGCGCATAACTTTTACGTTGGTTATCAAAATCACTCGATTTCAATGGCTAAACGACCCACTAATAACCTAGTTTAACATACCAAAAGAGAATTTAAAACGATCAACCGTAGCTAGGGCGTAAATATGAAAACAGAATAGGTTTTAGAGCCTAAAATCCTACATTCTCGGTCTTTCAGCAAGACTCAACAAATTTCTCAACAATCCATCACATTTATCATCAATAACCCACAACCATCAATAGTAAATCCAATAAACACTACAACCCTAAAACCCTAAATCTCTATCCATCAAATTTCTCATCAAACTCTACCCCTAACCAAAACTAAACCATAAACTAATTGAAATCTATCTTACCATTGAAATGGAGTAGAGAACTGAAGAAAATCTTTGGCTGAACGTTGCTGGAAGGAGAAGAAATCGAAGGAAGGGGTGGTTTCGCGTTGGGAGGGAGATCACCTAAGGCATTCTGTGATCTCCTTCCCCTTAACATATATAATAATAATAATAATAACACAATTACTATTTCGTCCTTACTGTTTAATCCTTTAGCTAAACCGTTATTCGGTCAATAACGGGTCAGAAATGCTAAAATTTTCTCTTGTGCATTAACCTCAAAATAATTCTTTATCTACTAGTATAAGTTCTCTGCTGTCGATTTCGATCGAAACTCTGCTATTTACTAATATAATTTTTCGAAATTATATGACAGAAATCGCGGGTGTTACACTATTTGAGATTCATTGGCAAGCTGTAAAGCAGATTCTTCGTTATCTTCAAGGTACCCCCTCCCTTGCCATCTCCTTCTTGGTCTCTAATTGTCTAAATCTGACTTGCTATACGAATGCTGACTTGGCATCGTGTCCCGACGATCGCAAGAGTACTAGTGGTTTCTGCATATTTCTAGGCCTCAACCTTATATCCTAGTCTTCTGCAAAGCAAAAGGTTGTTTTTCGCTCAATCACTAAACCCGAGTATCGCAAATCTCCATTAAAGCTATCAACTCTTCTCTTTACTTGGATTTAGAGGATTTGTTAGAGTGAATGTCTAAGTCAGTAGAAAGGTCACGCCTAATTCATCTTGATTTAAAAACAATTTTTTATTCTTTCTTGCAAAACGTGATTTCATTTTAAAACTATGCATGAGTTTACAAAACTATTAAGGAACATATATCCTTTTTTTAAACAAAATCGGCTCCACAAACCTTTAGTGATGTTACTTTTACAAAACATTGTCACATACGTAGGTGGCACACGAGGACACTTTAGTACATCAAAATAAATCTCTCTATTTTTCACAGAAAACATTATTAGTGAAAATAAAGTGTCACACAAGGACACTTTAGTACATTATCACATAAACATGGTGATCCAAAGACCCAACAACGTCTCATGAGACAGAAAGAAATTGTGACGGCAATCCAAATATCTAACTCATCACTCGAGTGACTGGCGATAAACAGTCAGCCACGACATCAACTCGAACAGTCACACACCCTGATCAAGTTTAGGGATTCAAAACCCAAAGAGCGCGTCATCATCATCTTACTTCCAATTTTTCGTACGTGCATACACACCAGCTTCACACAATAGAAGGGGTAACAGGATAGTCTCGTAACACTTTGATGCCAAGACTGCTCAAAGTATCAAGAGGGTTCATCCCCTCAGCATAACACAACAAAAACAACTATCATGTTTACTTTAAATAAATATGAGAAAACCATACATACATGTACATATAAAATCGACGTGCTACCAACCATGTTCTATCATACTTTTACAAGTGGTAACCCATCAAAATAAGGTTTTTGAAAACATGTTATGCAATGTAGAAAGCATAAAATCACTACGTCGACGATGACTACTTCTCTTCCTTATAGGAGCAACAATCTCTAGCACTAGATCGAAATCAGCAAACTCATCTAAACCTATAAAGAAACCAAATCATGAATATCTCACTCTATAATAGGAAAGACACAAGGATGGGTCCTATATTAGGAGTAGAAAACCAATCTGATAACCTAAGGACGGTGGCGCACCTCGATAACAAAATTTTCTCAAAAATAAAGTCGTGCAGTCGAAACTTCTTGGTCATTTGACACTTACAAGTGGGAGTCGAACCACTGGTCAACACTATTAACATTCAAATTAAAATGCGATCAACACTTCCTTCGTGTGGTTGACAATTCATATCTCTTGGGTTTCAACCTCAAATGCACTAGCAATCGACACTTCATCCGCAAGTGTCAACACTCTTCCAAAAATATAAAAATGTACGATCAACACTTCATCTCACTAGCCAACACTCCAAACCTCTCGAGTTCCAACCCAGAATACCCTAGCACTTGACATTTCCTTGGAAATGTTGACACCTTCGAGCTCTCGGGTTTCACTAGAATGCACGACCAGTTAATACTTTCCTTGAAGTGTCAACCTTTTAGTCGATTCTAGCAAAGGGGAGTTCGTGAAACTCGCTCTTCCCTTGCCATTGTTTGCCTCCAAATGCCGATTAAATCTGCATACACTTTATCACTAACAATCCAAAGAAAATCAAGGGATTCGATCTCATTTACTCTAATCCGATCCAAACATATAAACCCTAACTTTAAATCCAAAATCGGAGAGTTTAAAATGACTGACCTTCGAAGTTCCTTCACAAAGATTATTGCTCCAACCCTCAAAAACACGATTCCGACCACAACACTTGACGGTAGCACACAACCTCAGCCTCCTATCTCCCTCCTTCTTCCTTTTTACAATGGCGCAAATGAGGAGAATTGATGAGAACCACGGGTATTCAAACCCGAAATAGAAACTCAAGAACATCTTTGAATCAAGTATGAGGAACTTGACTTCGATCGAACTTTGCTGCTAAAACTAAAGTTATCAAACAAGAAGATTAATCCATAACCGCACTTGTGGTTAAAATCAAAGCTATCAAGTTAATATTTCAAATTTTGATTTGAAAATAATCTAGTTTTTCACAAATAACCAAAGAGAGAAATTTTCGCAAAAACTCAAAGTTTATGTCATAATTATCGTTCCTCAAAAATTACAATATGGAAATAAAAAATAGCCCAAAATATGATTAAAAATATAAAATATGAAAACTCTAAAACATCAAAAAATTAAAAATAAAATAAAACAGGGCAATTTTTATGTTTGGATGGTCGAGCTGTTGAGCAGCATGCACATGTTGTGCCTGTGTGCGCCTCCAACGCTCCCAGCGCCTTGCTACTATACTAATTCATGTTTTTCACTTAGTTTGATTAGAAATTATACTCTGAACATCTTTTTAACTTCTATTTGTAATATTTGACTCAAAAATGCTTCTTGTACATTGTCAAGAACATGACTTTCTTTTAATGAATCTTTACCTGTGTTTGAAAAATGTTTGATTGAAGCTTTAATTTTTGGTTTTCCTTGGTTTACATCGTTCCACTTCCATTCAAAGAGATTTTTCTCGAATTTCCTGTATCATACATAAAGAAATTCACACTAGAAAATGAATTAAAATTGTTAGAAAAAATCATATCTTTTGACTCATGGTTCAACAATACTTTTTCTTCGTGAATCTCATGAATTTCTTGGAAATTTTTCTCCATCGGATAATTATCTTCCTCTTTTTGAAACTACATAATAATTGGATGGTTTATAAGATAACAAACCTCTTCTTTTATATTCTCTTCGGTTGATGACTCTTTTTTGTGAATTTCTTCACTCTTTTAAAAATTTTCATTCCTTCGAAGATTCAATTTTTAAAGGAATAATAATCTCTTTTATCTTGTGCTCTTCAGCCTCTTGTTGCTTCTTGCACCACTCTATCATCATATCAGTAAGACGTTCAAACTTTCTCCATGAAGCTTTCATCTCTTGATTTTGCTTTCGTCAATAGTATTTCTCATCACTTTTGAATCATCTAGTCAGACTTTGTAGTCTCCTACATGAGTATCGATAATAATAGTTAGAAATATATCTCTTATGCATAAGTATCTTAATATCTTCTCACGTGGGTAGAAGTAATTCATCATACCTTCTTTGATTTTTCACTAATTAATCCTACCATGTTCTTGCATAATCTGTAAACTTCATCGAATCTAACTTGATCTTTTTCTCCTCGGTGTAATTATGACAATCAAACATTTGATCAACTTTTTTTCCAATTCTATATATAGTTCAGGATCACTCTTACCTTGAAAAGAGAGAATTACCATTTTGATATTGCTTAGGAATGCATCATCAGCCTCTTCTTCACTTTATGTATTGTATTTGAGAGATTTTGTGGAAACGAAACATGGTGTGAAGAGAAAGAATAAATAACAAGAAAACTTGTTAAATACAAAGTTAGTTTAATGGATCTCTCTCACTCTTTCATGTATTTACACTCAAACAATATCACTTCTCTTGTGTTTCATTCAAATAATGGCTTTTATTATAACAGTCTCATCCGCTTGTCTTTTACGAATCAATTTTCTCTTTAAGCATTTTATATAAAACTTTGATTAAAAGAAAATATTCAACGAGTAAAACAAGCACGGTCATACTTTTAAGCTAAGAATTATAACCTCCAAAAATAGTAGAATCAAACTATTTTGAAAGAAATGAATATGAATAATCAATGAAGAAACTTTGTTAATAAACAAGGAACAAAACTAACAAATTAAATGATATATGGGCAATGATCTTCAAGAATAAATAGAGATATCTACAGAATTTAAGAACGAGAATCAAAATTTCAATGAAAAAGAATTGAATATCTCAAGAACACTAATAAGAGATTTTAAGAATAATAGTTGAATATTCGAGAACAATAATCGACTAATTTAGGGACAAGAATCGAATATTCAAGGATAATGATCGAATATATCAAGAATGATAATCATATATTTCAAGGATCATGATCAATATATCAAGAATGATAATCGAATACTCCAAGAATAATTATCGAATATATCAAAAATGATAATCAGAAGTTGAAAGTAAAGTACTAGAATATCAAGAAAGTGTTTTTTTTTTTTTTTTTTACTTTTGAAGAATTTTGCAAAGATAAAATTCAACAGCAATTTTTTTGTCTTTGCAAAATTTCAAGAGAAGAAGAAAATTGACAAAAAAAAAAAGATAGTGACTTAAAACTTGGAGCCTTTGATACCAAATGATGAGAACCACAGGTATATCTATAACACTTGTAGTTTCCATTAAAACTAATTTCGGATTTACGTAATTATAATCGGTGAAGTTTTGATCAGAATTAATAGCGAAAAATTTCTACCCTCAAGTAAAAGATTATTTTGAGACTAATGGAGTAGAAACAAGTTTAAGAATCCAACCGTAATCGGACCGTATAATAGATTTATTAAACAGTTAAAATTTAAAGGTGAAATAGTAATTAAAGTTATTATTATTATTATTTTTTATTATTAAAAAAAAAAAAGAAGAATATCATCAGTGCTCCCCTCCCCAGCGCAAAACCCCCCTCACCCTCACCTTCAATTTTTCCCCTTCCCCCACGTGAAGCCCTCGACGATTCTCCTCCATTCCTCTATGAACCTTCAAATCTAAGTTATATTTTAGTTAATTTCTAGTAGTTAGTTAGTATTTTAGCCGTTTCGAATGTTAAAACCGAAGTTAGTAATAGTGTTGGAAAGTTTTGGTGAAACTTAGGAGGGTAATACGAGGATTTGAAGTTGGAATTAATTTTTCTTAGTATACTGGAGTTTAAGCTAGAAGTATAAGTAGATTATGAGATTTGATGGGAAAGATTGAGCGTTGGGACAACCGAATATTCGAATGGTGGAATGATTTCCGTTCGGTCACATTCGGAAGAGCTATAGATGCTGCATTAGGAATTTGATTAGGCTATAAGAAATTAGATGCCCTCAGAAGTCTGTAGCACTTTGAATCGTCCAATTCGGGCGAGGATTAGAGACGTTATGAATTTCCGAAGTTGGTCGGAAATTGAGTTGGATTTCGGGTTTAGTAGAGAGTTTTGGTTTTGTACGAGTTATGACTTTCAAACTAGAAATTTATGAATTGAACAAAGTAGAACTGATGGATGTGTGATTTTATAGGTGTTTCCAATTACCATACGAAGTTATGAATTGCAAGGAATTTCTAGAACGCTAGTTAAGTAATGGATTATTTGTGATTTGTCTTCGGGCCTACGCCATGGAACGGTAGGGTTGCTTGTTTGTTTTGACTGTTTGTGTTGTTGTTTGGTCAGTTGATTGTGCATATGTGTTGACATGCATCATGATTTTGAATTACGAAAGAATGAGTTTTGAGCATGTTTTAAATTGTGCATATGAAATGTAATCAGATAAGAAAAAATGCCACGTATGGGAATGCCCCGTCTTTAACGTGCTAGTAAGGAAGCACTAGAGGATTCTCATTGATGAAAGTACGTAAGATGACACGGTTTGTGAACGCCTCGTCGTTAACGTGATAGTGAGAAAGCACTATAGTGTTCTATGATCGATATTGAGAGGAGATTTTGTATGGCCATCCCGTGCGTGAGCACGATGTGTGCCTCTAATCTCGCTCTGTGAGTCATGGTTTGGCCGTCCTGAATGTGATAGGATGGGTGCCTACTTAACTCACATGTGAAAGTGGAAGATAATAATAACGAAACCGAGCGTAGAAACTGCATGTGTTATGGGTTGAGTTGTGTATTGATTTTTAGATCATGTTCCCTACTTGTTAAGCATTACGCTTATGTTTTGTGTTCCATGGTGTAAGTGATGGCGAGCTCCCCGGTGAGTTGTTTGAGGACAGGCATGATTAGGATGACAGTTGGTGACACATGCGGTATGCCGGTGCAGGCAGCTTGTTGGGGCGACACAACCATGTTATGATAGGTTGTGGGATTTTGTAAGCATGTTTGCGTTGAACACCTGTGTATGGATTTTGAGGATATAGGTTGTGTTTTTTAAATTACTTGAGGAGATTATGTCTTAAAAATACAGGTCTTTACTTCATGGTTTTAATCGTGGAAGTTTTCGTCCGTTTGCTTTCGAATATGTGTTATTTTTTTATACTGCTGTTGCAAAATGTCGACCGAAGTTCATATTTGTCGACCGGTCAGTGTAAAATGGAAGGTGATTATCAACTGCGGGTTTCAACCAGCGCAGGCAGAGCAGAAATAAGTGTCGACTTATGGTTGTAGGTGTCGACCGGCAGCGTAAAAATGGTTGCGGTGTCGACCGCGAGAGTCGACCTGCGTGGATAGAGAGGGTCACGGTGTTGACCTGTAAAAGCAGGCGTCGACCACTCTCTGAGATGAGTGTAGAAGTGTCGATCGATGTTCTCAGTGTCGACCGATGCTTACAAATGTCGATCGGTTTCTCTATTTTTATGATTTAAAAAGCGAAGTTTATTTAAACTTATTTTAATTGAGTTTTCCGCAACAATGCTGTATAAAATATTTTCAAAAATGTCGTTTTAAATCGAAAAAAAAAAGTTTTAAATTTTATGTGAATTCTTACGATACGAGCCAATTATTGAGTAAGTAGCAAACCGGGTTCAAGGTGGATCAGGGCGTCACAGAGTTAGTATCAGAGTAGTGAACGAACCGGAAACGGGCAGGTTTTTGGGGCGTTACAGAGTTGGTATCAGAGCAGTGAACGAACCGGAAACAGGCAAGTTTTCCAGGCAGCAAAGAGTTGGTATCAAAGCCAAATGGTCAAGTCGTTCAAAGAATTATCTAACACTACCGGCCGCTATGCAACGTGCTCCACCAACTGTAAGTATTTGTTTATTTTTAGTTAAATTGTGATTAAGATTAGATTATGCTAAGCTCGTACAGGAATTTTCCAAGATTAATAGACGACCAAAACGACCTAGAGTTCCGACAGAGGCAGTAGAGTCAGAGAATGATGACAACTTGGCTACGATCATACGACTGACCAAGTTGGTCAACAGGCAGTCCCAACAATTGAGAATGCTACTAAATCAAAGACAAGAAAGCCATGTAGCGGATTCTAGTGGAGAAAGGTTTAAGAGATTGAAGCCTCCGACATTTGAGGGCTAGATGACAGATCCGACTGCTGCAGAAAGACGGATCCGTACCATTGAAAACATGTTCAAGTATGCCAATGTGGAGGAGGGGAATATGGTTACATGTGCGACATTCCACTTATCGAACGACGCTCAGAGTTGGTGGGAGACAGTAGAGGCCACTATAGCTGCCCGGGACTTGACCTGGAAGAGATTTAAAGAGATATTTTATAACAAGTATTATAACCGAATGGTCCAAGCTGCAAAGAGCTTAGAATTCTTACAGTTAAAACAAACTGGGCCAGTAGCTGAGTACGTCAGACAGTTTGAATCATTGTCCCAATTTGTAAGTCAATTAGTGAGTAATGAGGAAGAAAAGTTACTGTAGTTTGTCCAGGGGTTGAAGCCAGAGATATATAGAGGCGTGATAATCTCTGGAACTGAGGGAGTACCGTATGCAAGAGTCGTGGCCAAAGCATTGGAAGTGAAGGGGGTGAAAGCCAAATGTGTGAAGCAAGGAGAAGCCACCAAAAGATTCTTTAAGGAGATCACACCACAGACGAGTAGGGGAGAATCTTCTTTTGGAACCAAGAGGCCAGGTGGCATTGTGAATGATTCGAGAGGAGGAAAGAAACCGCAAATGCAGAAGAGGTACTCGCAGTGTCTCAAGTGCTTGAAGAGCCATTTAGGAGAATGCAGACAGTTTGTAGGCAAATGATACAATTGCAATGAAGCTGGTCATATTTCACGAAACTGCACAAAGCCGAGAGCCAATCGGTGCTTCACCTGTAACGAAACCGGTCATATATCTAGGGATTGTCCAGCAGCAAAGAAGGGTCCAGCCAAGATGACGTCCAGCATCTTTACTACAATAGAGCCCGATGGTGAAGATCGACCAACTGTTGTTTCAGGTACGGTACTAGTTGATACAGTGCCTGCATTTACGTTGATAGATTCAGGAGTATCACACTCCTTTGTTGCTACGGCTTTAGTGGTAAAAGTAAATTTATGGGCTAAACCAGCCGGGTGTACATATGAAGTGAGACTACCATCTGGTGAGCGCATGCACTCCGATCAAGTGGTGCGTGACAGTGTCATATCAGTGTGGACTAGGAGTATGTTTGCTGACTTGATTGTGATGGGGATAACTGGCTATGACGTGATATTGGGCATGGATTAGTTGTTTCAACACTACGCAACGATTGATTGCAGAGCTGAAACTGTTAATTTCCAACCCCTAGGTGGTACGAAATATTCGTTGCAAGCTATGAAGAATGTGGAGAAGCTATCTGTAATGGCACCCATCGAGGCTCGGAGATTATTAATGGATGAGCATTTCTGCTTTCTTGTAAAAATTTTAGATACTCAATTTCACGTGAAGACAAAATCATAGGATATTGTGGTAGTTCGTGAGTTTCTTGATGTATTCTTGGACGACTTGCCTGGTTTATCTCTAGACCGGAAAGTCAAATTTGTGATTGACATATATCCCGGTGCAGAGCCAATATCAAAGAACCCTTATAGGTTGGCTCCTCCGTAATTGAAGGAGTTAAAAAAGCAGTTGGAAGAACTGTTGGAAAAAGGGTTCATACGCCCGAGCTTTTCACCATGGGCCGCACCAATCCTATTTGTAAAGAAGAAAGATGGATCACTCCGGATGTTTGTTGACTACAAGGAGCTGAATAAGTTAACCATAAAAAATAAGTATCCACTGCCGAGGATAGACGACTTATTTGATCAACTCCAAGGAGCTCGGATTTTCTCGAAGATAGACTTAAGATCGGGGTATTACCAGCTGAAAGTCAGATCACAAGATGTTTCGAAGACTGCCTTTCAGACAAGATACGAGCACTATGAATTTTTAGTGATGTCGTTCGTGCTGACAAACGCTCCAGCCGCTTTCATGGACCTGATGAATCGGGTATTCCAAAAGTATCTAGATAAATTCGTCATTGTATTTATCGACGATATCTTGGTTTACTCCCATAATGAAGACGAGCATAAAGGGCATTTGAAGATAGTTATGGAGACTTTGAAGCAGAATCGGCTGTATGCAAAATTCTCCAAGTGCGAGTTCTGGCTGGATAAGGTCCATTTCCTTGGACATGTGATTTCCGGTGGAGGGATATCGGTGGATCCAGCTAAGATACAGTCGATCAATGAATGGCCTCAACCAAAGAATGTCAGCGAGATTCGAAGCTTTCTGGGGTTAGCTGGTTACTACAAGAAATTTATTGAGGGGTTTTCAAAGATTACAGCACCCCTGACTCGTCTGACAAGAAAGGAAGTCAAGTATGTATGGTCGGAAGACTGCGAGCACAATTTTCAGATACTGAAGCAGAAATTGATTACAGTTCTAGTGTTGACACTTCCGGTGATGGATGAGAAGTTCAGTATTTACTGTGATGCTTCCAGAATCAGATTGAGTTGTGTCTTGATGCAAAACGGAAAGGTGATCACTTATGCTTCAAGGCAATTAAACTCTTATGAACAAAATTATCCAACCCACGATTTAGAGTTAGCAGCTGTCGTGTTCGCGCTAAAGATCTGGAGGCACTATCTTTATGGACAGCAATGTGAGATATATTCAGATTACAAAAGTTTGAATTATATCTTCACTCAGAAGGAGCTGAATATGAGGCAGAGGTGGTGGTTGGAGTTCGTGAATTACTACGACCTAGAGATCAAATACCACCGACAAAGCCAATGTAGTGGCCGATGCATTAAGTCAGATTTTGACCCCAGTTTCAGCAATGAATGTCGAGATGTCTATAAAGTTGAGTATAGAATTTTAGAGATTTAATTTGGAGCTGGTTTCAAATGTGGCAGTAGAATTATCAGCATTATCTCTGAAACCGTCAATTTTCGAGAAAATTAGAAAAGTTCAACAAGATGACCCAAGCTGCAACGAATTTAGGTCAGCATAGCATCTAATGACAGAACCGAGTTTAGCTGTTCAGATGATGGAATCCTAAAGTTTCGAAATAGATGATATGTTCCGAACAATGATCAACTTCGGAATGAGATTTTGTCTGAAGCGCACTCCTCAAGGTTTTTTGTTCATCCCGTAAGCACCAAGATGTACAGAGACCTTAGACAATATTATTGGTGGTCTGGCATGAAGAAGTCTGTAGCAAGGTACGTAGAGACATGTTTGATCTGCCAACAAATCAAGGCTGAGCATCAGAGGTCGGCTAGAAAGTTGCAACCATTGCCGGTTCCAGGATGGAAGTGGACCAAATATCCATGGATTTTGTTGTCAGGTTACCCCGGACGACAAAGGGATTGATGCGGTGTGGGTGATTATGGATCGTTTAACCAAATACGCCCATTTTCTACCCGTGAAGATGACACTCAATATGGACCAGTTCGCAGACCTATACATCCGGGAGATAGTGAGGTTGCACGGAGTACCAATTTCGATTGTGTCGGACAGGGACCCAAGATTCAAATCAAAATTCTGGAAGAGTCTGCACAAAGCAATGGGGACAAGACTGAATTTTAGCACAACCTTTCATGCTCAGACCGATGGACAATCTGAACAGAATATTCAGATTTTAGAGGATATGCTTCGAGTCTGTGTACTAGAGTTCCAGGGTTCGTGGAGCAAGTATTTACCCTTGGTGGAATTCTCGTACAACAACAGCTATCATGCTACGATAAGTATGGGATGAAGTGCAGATCGCCCCTCTATTGGGATGAAGTCGGTGAATCCGGCTTGATTGGTCCAGAAATCATGCAACAAATTACTGAGAAGATCAAGATTATTCGGCTGCGGATATTGACAGCTCAAAGTCGACAAAAGAGCTATGTCGATGGAAGAAGGAGAGAATTGGAATTCAAAGTATGAGATGAAGTTTTCGTAAGAATTTTACCGTTCAAGGGTGTAATGAGGTTCAGGAGGAGGGGTAAGTTTAGCCCAAGATACGTTGGACCATTCCCGATCACAAAGAGAATTGGAAAAAATACGTACCAACTGGAACTGTCAGCTTCCATGGAAGGAGTTCACAATGTTTTTCACGTGTTGATGCTAAGAAAGTGTCTCAAAGATCCGTCGGACGTTGTGGTTCAGCAGAAGATTGAAGTACAGCCAACCTTAGCATACGAAGAAAAGCCAGTGGAGATTCTGGATTATGCGGTGAAGACCTTACGCAATAAAGAGATTCCACTGGTGAAAGTATTATGGTGCAACCATAACGTAGAAGAAACAACCTGGGAGCAGCAGCAAGATATGATGAGCCGATATCCAGAGTTGTTTAGGTAGCAAATTTTGAAGACAAAGTTTTTGTAAGGAGGGTGGAATGTAACACCCGGAGTTTCCGTTAAAACTAATTTTGGATTTACGTAATTATGGTGGAGTTTTGGTCAGATTGATAGCAGAGAATTTCTACCCTGAATTAAAAGATTATTTTGAGGCTAATAGAGGAGAGAAAAGTTTAAGAATCCAACCGGAATCGAGCCGTATAAAAGATTTATTAAATATTTAATAGTTACAGTTGAAATAATAATTATGATTATTATTATTAATATTAATATTAATAATATTATTTTTTTTATTATAAAAAAAAAAAAAGAACACCATCGGTGCTCCCCCTCCCCAGCGCAAACCCCTCCCCAGCGCAAAACCCCACTCACCCTACCCTTCAGTTTTTCCCCTTCCCTCGCTTGAAGCCCTTGGCAATTCTCCTTTGTTCCTCTGTGAACCTTCAAATCTAAGATATATTTTAGTTAGTTTCTAGTAGTTAGTTAGTTCTTTAGTCGTTTCGAGTGTTAAAACCGAAGTTAATGAGAGTGTTGGGATGTTTTGGTGAAACTTAGGAGGGTGATACGAGGATTTGAAGTTGGAATTAATTTCTATCAGTATACTGGTGTTTAAACTAAAAGTAGAAATAGATTATGAGATTTGATGGGAAAGATTGAGCGTTGGAACAACCGAATGCTCGAATGGTGGAACAATTTTTGTTTGGTCACATTTAGCAAAGCTATAGGTGCTGGATTAGAAATTTGATTAGGCTGTTAGAAATTAGATGTCCTCAGAAGTCTGTATCACTTTGAATCGTCCAATTCGGGCGAGGATTAGAGAAGTTATGAATTTCCGAAGTTGGTCGGAAATTGAGTTGGATTTCGGGTTTAGTAGAGAGTTTTGGTTTTGTACGAGTTATGACTTTCAACCTAGGAATTTATGAATTGAACGAGGTAGAATTGATAGATGTGTGATTTTATAGGTATTCCCAGTTAGCGTACGAAGTTACAAATTGCGAGAAATTTCTAGGACGCCAGGTAAGTAATGGATTATTTATGATATGCCTTCGGGCCTACGCCATGGAACGGTAGGGTTGCTTGTTTGTTTTGAATGTTTGTGTTGTTGTTTGGTCAGTTGATTGTGCATATATGTTGACATGCATCATGATTTTGAATTATGAAAAAATGAGTTTTGAGCATGTTTTGAATTGTGCATATGAAAGGTAATCAGATAAGAAAAGATGCCACATATGGGAACGCTTCGTCCTTAACGTGCTAGTGTTCTCATTGATGAAAGTACATAAGATGACACGGTTTGTGAACGCCTTGTCGTTAACGTGCTAGTGAGAAAGCACTAGAGAGTTCTATGATCGATGTTGGGAGGAGATTTTGTATGGCCATCACGTGCTTGAGCACGATGTGTGCCTCTAATCTCGCTCTGTGGGTCATAGTTTGGCTGTCCTGAATGTGATAGGATGGGTGCCTACTTGATTTACACGTGAATATGGAAGATAATAATAACGAAAACAAAACCGAGCGTAGAAACTGCATGTGTTAGGGATTGAGTTGTGTATTGATTTTTAGTTCATATTCTCGACTTGCTAAGTATTAGGCTTATGTTTTGTGTTCCATGGTGTAGGTGACGGTGAGCTCGCCGGTGAGTTGTTTGAGTACAGGCATAACTAGGATGGCGGTTGGTTACACATGCGGTATGCTGGTGCAAGCAGTTTGTTAGGGCGACACGACCATGGTGTAATAAGTTGTGAGATTTTGTAAGCATGTTTGCGTTGAACACCTGTGTATGGATTTTGAGGATATAGGTTGTGTTTTTGAAATTACTTGAGGAGATTATTTCTTAAAAATACAGGTCTTTACTTCATTGTTTTAATCGTGGAAGTTTTCGTCGTCCGTTTGCTTTCGAACATGTGTTATTTTTTTATACTGCTAGTGCAAAGTGTCAACCGAATTCCATAGGTGTCAACCGGTCAATGTAAAATAGAAGGTAAGTGTCGACCGCGGGGTTCGACCTGCACAGGAAGAGCCGAAGTAAGTATCGACCTATGGTTGTAGGTGTCGACCGGTAGGGTAAAAATGGCCGCGGTGTCGACCGCGATGGGCAACCTGCGTGGACAGAAAGGGTTAAGGTATCGACTTGTGAAACCAGGCGTCGACCACTCTCTGAAATGAGTGTAGAAGTGTCGACCGGTGTTCTCAGTGTCAACCGATGAAAAACCCGAGACAACCCAAGTATCGACCGATGCTTACAAGTGTCGACCAGTTTTTCTATTTTTATGTTTTAAAAAACAAAATTTATTTAAACTGATTTTAATTGAGTTTTCCGCTGCAATGCTGTTTAAAATATTTTTTAAAATGTCGTTTTAAGTCGAAGAACAAAAGTTTTAAATTTTATGCGAATTCTTACTATACGAGCCAATTAGTGAGTAAGTAGCAAACCGGTCCAAGGTGGATCGGGGCGTCACAGAATTGGTACCAAAGCAGTGAACGAACCAGAAACGGGCAGGTTTTTAGGGCGTTACAGAGTTGGTATCAGAGCAGTGAACGAACCGAAAACGAAAAAGTTTTTTTGGGCGTTACAATATCAAACCTGAGACCATTCAACAATACAAACTAGAAACTCAAGAACACATTTGAATCAAGTACGAGGAATTTGATTTCAATCGAACATTGCTGACGAAACTAAAATTAACTAACAATGAGTTTGACATGTAACAAAATTTATGATTATAAACAAAGCTATCAAGTTGATTTTTCCTGATTTGAAAAAGATTTAATTTTTTACTAAGAACCAAAAAGAGAAATTTTCACAAAAACTTAAAGTTTATTCCACGATAATTGTTTTTCAACAATTACAAGCATTGTGTTTAAATAAAATATAAATAAACACTAAAAATAATTATAAATAATCTAAAATATCTTTAAAAATATAATAAGCACGTAGTAAAAAATAACCCTAAAAATATAGTAAGTTCAAAAATTTTAAATAAAAAAAACCCTAAAATGTAAAAAAAATTTTAAAAAAAACAAAATTTGGCAATTTTTGTGTGAGCCGCCAAGGGCAGTGCCACTATCACACGCGCCTGTCGTGTCTGTGGTCTCCTCTAGCACTCCTAATGCTTTGTTGTAAGCACTACTTCATATTTTTCACTTGGCTGGTTTAGAAGTTGCACTCTAAACATTTTTGGACTTCTATTTATAATATTTGACTCAAAATTTTTTTTTACAAATTCAAAGATATCAACTTTCTTTAATGAATATTTACCCGTATTTAAAAAATCTTTAATTGAACCTGTAACTTTGTCTTACTTAGTTCATATCAACCATGGAGTTTTTTCACCTTATTTATTCAACTTTTCTATAATTACATTTGACCCTCAATTTTTTTAATTTACATAATATATCCATACTACAAATTGAACTAAATCCTTTAAGTATCGAACCCTTTTATGAATTCATGTTCAAGATAAAACTCTAATATTGTTTTCTTCAATCTAACCACACGGTATCTTTCTAAATACCGAATTTACCCAAATTTTCAAAAAAAAATCCAACGTGGCAATAAAAATACAAACGAGTTAACTCATGACACCTCATCACTTAAAAATTAAAA
>CM039529.1:914367-1030000 GCA_022433055.1 Begonia peltatifolia
ACAATTTTGTAAACTTGGTTGATTCAATTGCATGAGTAATGAGTTCAAAAGAGGAATGAATAATTAAATTAGTAGAGGAGGGGGAGTTGAATCCTATGTTTTTATTTAATTATTTAAATCCTAGAAATTTTGATTTAATTGTCTTTATCAAGTTTCAAAATAAAAAGAAAAATTAATTTTAGCTGTTTTTTTTTTTAATTTAGATCACAATACAATTTTTTTTTTTGAGTAATTGCACAAGTTAAAGGTGAAAATTTTCGATAGTTAATTTAATTAAATATTAATTCTTTGTCGATAGTTCATGGTTCTTTAAATCACTATTACTTGTTAATCAATGTTCGCGCTAACACGATTAAAATGGACAAGTTTTTAGCAGGGTATAATTTTTAATATTGGTACGAGTCATGTTTAAGCTTAATTTAATTTTTGTTTAATTTATTATTCTCCTTGATATTGACTTTTTGTATGAGCAGCGATGAAAATTCCCAATCAATTCGAAGATTGAAAGGAGTTGAAAGAGGAATGGTAGGGTACACGTTCAATATTTATACAAATTCAATTTCAGGCAGTGGTAGTACTAGTTTGAATATACCTAATACAATTAAAAAAATGAATTTAAGTCTTTGTGAGATAATGTCACTCTTCTGGTGGATGGATACAATCTAGTGTTAGAAGACACCTGATAAAAGCAAATACTTTTGAAATAACCAACAATTATTCAAATGATCGCACTTCGATTTAGCTTGGGGTTAGCCCAATAATGATTTGAATGTGTGCGTAGCAAATTTCTAGATATTTATGATACATTCAAGTATATTGAGGTTAACGCAATTTGTTTATATTTATTTTTATTTTTCCTACACGATAAAATTAAAAATTAATTGACAAAAACACTTGGTTGCTCAATAGAGTCCCAATTTAGAGATGCCTACTAACGGATTGAGCAAAAGTATGCACGGGAACACATTACTCCTAGTTACTAGGAAGTTTACGGTAGCGAAGTAAACCCAGCAAACGTTTTTTTTTCCTTCATGACTCCTTTTTTTACCCCTTTTTTTTTTAACAACTTGAAATCAACCCCAAACTTTTAGCTTTTCCTACATCATTGCCTAAGGTCTCACATCCCTGCACTTAGCTCAAAGGTATTAATAAAATCAGCTCTAAGGCCTTGGGCTCTCACAATGATGTTAAATTCCCTAGATTTTCAAAAATAGTTCTAAACCACAAGATTTTGTGTAAGCTTTTCAGGAGTGGCTTTTCAGTGATAGCACAAATATACTAAAGTAGCAACTCCCGAAAACAGAAAATAGGGCGAAAGATTAAGCACTCCCTGAAATGAAGTTTTGATGCGGAGTTGTCAACTTTGCTACAACATTTTGGACCTTGCAAAAAATTAAAAAAAACTATCTGTTTTTTCTTTTTTGCATCATCAAACTATTAATAGAATGTTAATTTTCTTAATTCCCTGCAAATCAAACAAAAATCCACTTGGAAAATGAACTAGAAACAAAATTATCAACCTAACAAATGATGAAACTAAAGAAATAAAACAGAAGCATTTTAAGAGATGTTGCCTCCCAAATTTAAGTCCACACCCAACTAGTTTTCTTTATTTTAAACCTGGGTCTTGCAAGAAAGTGGAAGTTTTCTCTTTGTCAAATGCGACTGCCCGTGCAAAATGATCACCTCCTTTATCTGAATCTAGCAGTGTGGTCAATCTCAGTAATTTTATTATTCCATTCCTCTATCACCAGAGAATCCAAGACATCAACAGCTGAGCATTCTTCAACTTCATCAATAAATTGCATTGTCTTGAAAGTAACTTGTTGATCATTAGCTCTCAAGGTTAATTCATCTATTTGAATATCAATCAATGTTCTTCACGAGGCTAGGAATAGTCTTTCTAAAGTTATTAGTACTTCTATATCAACTTCAAAATCTAGCACTATAAAGTTTGCTGGGAATATGAACTTATCCACATTCATCTTCAATTTTTCCTCCTGAATATGCAAGTGATCTCTCTACCAGCTGCAATAATAATGTTGTTGGTCGTGCTTCCCCAATTCTTGATGTCCTGAAGACTGAAATTAGCATTAAGTTGATACTCGCTCCAAAATTGCACAATATTTTTCCAAAGTAATTATATCCAATAGTACGAGGAATTGTAAAACTCCTTGGAATTTTTAATTTTTTTTCTTCTACAAATTATGTTGCTCTCTTTTTTTTCATTGCCACTGTTTCAAACTCTCTTCGTTTTCTTTCTCTTTTTTTTTTGTAAAAATGTTTTCATAAACTTTGCATGAATTGTCATTTGCTCGAGTTCTTCAACTAATTGAATATTGATACGAAGTTGCTTCAAAACATCTAATATTCTCTTAAATTGTTTGTCCTATTAACATTAGTGAAATTTGTGGGGTCCTCTTTTATAATGAGGGGCCCACCAAATTTAATATGAAATTGAAAAGTAGAATGAAGAAAATTTTTCTTTTTTTTTTTTCTGCGTCTCCTTCAACTTTCAGCACCTCTTCCGAAGATGTTTTTTTCACTTAGAGTTTTCCATATAAATAGAGAAGCCATCTGAAAAGAAAAGACATATGAAGAAGAACAAGAAAAAGAAGAGTTTTTTTGAGAGAAGAGGGAGAGGAAAAAAAATGTGAGAGAAAAATAGATGTGGTACTTTTAACTACAGCGAGAATTCTAAGAGTGGTGATTTTCTTTTAGTGAATATTTTTCTAGATATTGGAAAAATATTGTAAATCCTATTTTTCATAGTGATATCTTTCTGAACTTGGTTTCCGTGGTTTTTCTTTTTTTGGGTTTCTACGTAAAATGCGCGATGTTTATTTCAGCCGTTATTTCTCTTACTTATTGACATTTATATTTTAACGATGTAGAAAAATATCCCTGATATTTTTAAAATCGCATCTGCTATTATTTCTCATACCACTTGGTTAGCGGTGTAATTGTAATATATAAGTAAGTTCTTTCTAGCAGATTAATATTTAAATAGTTCGTTTGTGACTCTCTAGTATTTCTTAGAAACTTACTTAAAAATGTAATTGATGCAAGCCTAAGATATTAGAAATTTTAGACCCAACACGCAATGCGGAAATCAAAGGAAATTATGTCTTTATGGATTCGAAAGAACAAGAATAAGAAACTTGACCCTAATCGAAAGTTAGTGATGAAACCGAAGTTATCAGAATAGTAGCTATACTCGAACCAAACTCGTTGGTTGAACCTGAGCTATCAAGTTCGATCTTTTCAAGAATACAATTGAAAAAGATCAAGTTCCAATCCAATAACTTAAGAAGAGAATTATAAGGATTTCACCTCAAAAGCAAAAAATTTTATAAAAATCAATTCATTATCAAAAGTCCCCTAAATCTATTATAAGACTACTTTAAATATACAAAGGTATAAATTTAATAATAAAGTAACATAATTTAGAAACTAATAAAATATCATAATTGGATAATAGAAAAGTTGCTGAAAAATAAGAAAAGAAAAATTGATATTTGGAAAGTGGGGTAAGTGGATGGTGGCCGCGGAAATTAGGTTTAAGTACCGCAAGTCTCGACCTTAATTTAACTTGTGAGTCTAGCCCAATGGTGTGATAATTGTAAGAATTTTGAAGTTAAAGAACTTGGCTTAGAGTAGTCTCATATTGAGTAACCATGATGGAAGTTTTTTTTTTATTATTATTTTTTTTTAGACATCTCTTACGCTTTGTACTTCTTTTCCAATCATTGTTTTTTCATCAACACTTAGTAATATTATGCCTCGTTGCACATCTTGTGATGATTCATTTTCTTGGATGTTTTTTGTTAAAATTTGTAGTGTTTTGTTTATCTTTTTTTTTTCTGGATCTCGTCATTGGTTCTCCTATGTTCATCAATGGATCTTGGCTCCCTATTGTTTTTTTATTATCATTGGTTGCTACTTTGACTACATCATTCCCTCCTTCTTCAAGAAGATTCGTCCTCGAATCTGCATCAAACAAAGATAAGTCACTAACATTAAAAGTAGCGCTTATATTACCATATTCGCTCGGTAAGTCAATCTTGTAAGCATTGTCGTTGATGCGTTCCAACACTTGGAAGGGTCCGTCTCCTCACGGTTGTAACTTATTTTTTCTCCGCTACATAAATCTCTCCTTTCGTAGATGCACCCAAACCCAATCTCCAGGTTCAAAGATGATTTCTTTTCTACTCTTGTTGGCTTGTCGCGCATAGTGCTCGTTCTTCTGTATTATGTTTTCCCGAACCTTCGCGCGAAATTCCCTTACAAATTCAATTTTTCTTTTTTCATGTAAATCAACTAATTTATTAGAAGATAACGGTAATAAATCAAGCGGTGTAAGAGGGTTAAAGCCATATACAATTTCAAATGGTGAGTAAGAAGTAGTAGAATGAACAGTTCTATTGTAAGCGAACTCAACATGTGGCAAGCAATTTTCCCTTTGTTTTAAATTCTTAGAAATTATTGCTCATAACAAAGTAGATAAAATTCGATTCACTACCTCGGTTTGTCCATCCGTTTGGGGGTGTGCTACGGTGAAAAACAACAATTTTGTACCTAGCTTATTCCATAAGCTTCTCCAGAAGTAACTTATAAACTTCACATCCCTATCACTAACAATTGTTCTAGGTAATCCATGTAAACGCACAATTTCTTTAAAAAATAAATTTGCTATATGTGTAGCATCATTAGTTTTAGAACATGCTATAAAGTGTGTCATTTTACTAAATCGATCCACAACCACAAAAATATTATCCTTACCTCATTGTGTTCTTGGAAAACCTATCACAAAGTTCGTGAAAATATCCGTCCAATGGTGCTCGGGCACGAGTAAATGAATATACAATCCATATGATTTGATCTTTGATTTTGTCTTCCTACATTCGATGCATCTGTCACAAATAGTTATAACATCATGTTTCATTTTTGGCCAAAAGAAATGTTCTATCAAGATATGCAAAGTTTTGTCGATTCCAAAGTGTCCTATTAATCTTACACCACGTGTTTCTCTAACAAGAAGTTCACGTAATGAACATTTAGGTATGCAAAGTTTATTCTTTCGAAATAAATACTCATCGTGTCTATTATAATCAGCACATGCAACTTTCTCACAATTTCTCCATAAATGACAATCTACGTCGGATTCATACAAATCCTTTATAAATTCAAACCTAACAATTTAGTTTGTAGAGAATTGATTAAAACATACCTCCTTGACAACGCATCAGCGACCACGTTGTCCTTACCTTTTTTGTAATGGATGACATATGGAAAGGTCTCGATGAACTCCATCCACTTGGCGTGTCTCTTGTGCAATTTTTCTTGCGACTTTAGGTGCTTTAAACTTTCGTGATCAGAATGAATGATGAACTCCTTAGGCCATGAGTAGTGTTGCCATGTTTGTAACGTTCTTACTAAAGCGTACAGTTCCTTGTCATATGTTGGATAATTTAATGCCGTCCCACTAAGCTTTTCATTGAAGTAAGCAATCGGCTTCATTTCCTGCATCAAGACACCTCCAATTCCTTTTCTCGCCGCATCACATTCGATTTCAAATGTTTTATCAAAATTTGGTCAGACTAGAAGAGGAGTATTAGTTAGTTTCTTTTTTAACAAATTAAACGTTTTTTCATGTATTTTGGTCCAGTTAAATTCAACATTCTTTTTAACTAATTCATTCATAGGTGCCGCAATAATGTTAAATTCTCTCACAAATCTCCTATAAAAGATAGTCAAGCCGTGAAAGCTACGTACCTCATTTGCGTTTCTTGGTGTGGGTCATTCCTTGATTGCTATTACCTTTTCTTTGTCCACGGATACTCCCTTTGAGCTAACTACAAAATCGAGAAAAACTACTGATTCCATGCAAAAGGTACACTTTTTAATATTAGCATACAATAGATTCAATTTTAACACACTAAATACAGACCTCAAATGTTTAACATGTTCGTCTAGTGACTTACTATACACTAAAATATCATCAAAGTAGACCACAACAAATTTTCCAATAAATTGCCTTAAAACATGATTCATTAATCTCATAAATGTACTCGTTGCATTAGGTAGTCCAAACGGCATAACCAACCATTCATAAAGACCAAATTTTGTTTTAAAAGTTGTTTTCCATTCATCTCCTTGTTTCATGCGAATTTGATAATATCTGTTCTTTAAGTCAATTTTAGAAAACATACATGCATCATTCAATTCATCAAACATATCATCAAGTCAAGGAATAGGGTGTCGATACTTTACTGTAATTTTATTTACTGCTCGACAATCGACGCACATTCTCCAGGTGCCGTCCTTTTTTGGAACCAATATGACCAGAACTGAGCATGGGCTAAGACTCTCTTTCACCAGGCGTTTCTCTATCAACTCATCTACTTGCCTTTGAATTTCCTTGGTTTCCTCTGGAATTTGCTTGGTACGCAGGTCGGTTCGGGATCGTTGCTCCGGGGATGAAATCGATTTGATGCTCGATTCCCCTAAGCGGGGGAACTCCTTTAGGTAATTCCTCTAAAAATATATCATCAAATTCCTGCAATAAAGAGGCAACAGTTATGGGAAGAGAATTCATTCTTTCGTTAGTGGAAAAATAAACATCCTTATAGAGTAACAAAATCATCTCCTCTCTTTTCCTCACAAGTGCACTCTTTTTTCTCTCTTCTTCCTCGTTTCTTCTCCCTTTTTTCAGTTTCTTTTCTTTCTCTTTACCTTTTTTACTTTCTTTATTTATGATTTTTCTATCATGGGCTTCTTTGTCTCCTCTTTCTTTCTCGCCTTTTTCCTTCTCTTTTTTCATGCTTGAATTTTTTACTACGCCATTTTTGCCATTTTCCTCACCTTTTTCATTAAAACTGTTGTCAGTTTGGATTTCTTTGGCAATCCTCTGTTGATCCAAGCTTGCTTCCCACGGTGGTAATGGTTTTAGTATTATCAACCTCCCATTTTGAGTAAGCGAATACTCATTTTTATAGCCGTTATGTTTAACCGTTCTATCATATTGTCATGATCTCCCCAATAGGATGTGAGTTGCTTGCATTGGTACTACGTCACATAAAATCTCATCTTTGTACTTCCCGATTGATGATGTGATGTTTACTTGTCTTGTTACTCTAATTTAGCCACAATCGCTCAATCATTGCAATTTTTACAGCTTTGGGTGTCGCTTGGTTTTCAAATTTAATTTTTGGACCAATAACGTACTAGCCATGTTTGTGCAACTTCCGCTATCGATGATCATGCTACATACCTTGTTGTTGACATGACACCTAGTATGAAAGATATTTTTCCTTTGGGCTTTGTCGTCGTCCTCCTTAATTTGTACACTTAAGGCTCTCCTTGTGACTAATAAATCTCGTTTGACTGGTTCCTCTATGTCTACATCACTATAATCTTCGAGTGATGGCATCTTGTTATCGCTTGAACTTAAACTTTCTATATCGTCATTCTCTAATAAAACCATCGCACGCTTATTGGGATAATTTGATGCGATGTGCCCAAATCCTTGGCAACGAAAACACTTGACTTCTCTAGTCCGAGTTAGTGTTGGAACCTTGCTCTTTCCTTTTGGTGGGTTGAAGTTGTTAACCGCGATTTTCCCTTTGTGGTCCTCCCTCGGGTTTGGCTTCTCTCCTTTCCCATTTGGTTTCCACGAACTATTTGACGCCGTGTTTACCTTTACACTTTTCTGGGCCTTTAGTTGTCGTTCAATTTTGATCGCCTTGTGTAGTAATTCCTACATGTCCAAATAGTGTTGCAAATCTACTATGTCGGAAATCTCTCGATTAAGCCCTCCCACAAACCTTGCCATCGTGGCTTCTCCATCCTCGTTAACGTCGGCTTTTATCATGGCTATCTCCATTTCTTTATGATACTCCTTCACACTTTTATATCCTTGAGTAAGACTTTGAAGTTTCCGACAAAAATCCCTATAATAATATGACGGGATGTACCTTTTTCTCATAGTTGTTTTCACACTTTCCCATGTGCGGATTGGGGTTTCTCCGTTTCGTCTCCGAGTTTTGACTAGTTGATCCCACCAGATGTTGGCATAGTCGGTGAACTCCATCGTGACCAACCTGACCTTTTTCTCCTCTGTGTAGTTTCGATATTCGAGTAAAGAATCGACTTTCCTTTTCCATTCCAAATAAGCTTCGGGATCACTTTTCCCTTGAAAGGTTGGGATGTTAACCTTGATATTGCTAAGATCTCCATCCTCTCTATCGTTCCTATCGTATCTTTCCTTTCGGTTTGGTTTTTCATTGTGGTCATAGTAGTCATTAAACTTTCGTCCACGAGGATTTGTAGGTGACGGTATCTCCAAACGCTCCATCCTTCGGTTAAGAGCCTCGTATTGATCGTGTATGACCTTCATAAATATCCTTATATCAATTTCATTCTCCTCTCCGCTCATGATTCTGAATTTCTTTTTAAATAAATAACGCAAAAGGTAAATTGCAAAATTTGTATTTGCGGGAATCTAAATAACTGAATTGAAATGCAGAAATTTAAATGACTGAATTAAAATGTCGAAATTTAAATGATTGGATTAAAATGCAGAAATTTAAATGACTGAATTGAAATGTAGAAATTTAAATGGACCTCTCCCCTCACTCACGTGTTTACACTCGTTCGATATCACTACACTTGTGTTTCACTCAAAATTTTGGCTCTTATAAAATAATCTCATACTCTTGCCTTTTACCACTCAATCTCTTCTTTAACTTCTTCAAGTTAGAACCAAATCAAGATGCAATCCAACAAGTGCAACGTGAAAATTTCAAACTTTCAAATTTAAAATCCAACTTTCGAGAATAGATTAAAGTCAAACCACTCAAGATGTTTGATAGAATCGATCTCTAGATATAACTTTTTTGAGAAGCTTGAATAGTTTCTGGTTGTGAATCCTCGATACTAATGAGGTATTCTCACGATTTTTTTTTTTTTAAACCTGGCAAACTTGCAGAAATAGAAATCTGAATTGAGATTTGGATGCTAGGGTTCGAGACAAACAAAGATATGTGTTTCTCAATTGGTCTTACAAAAGGAGTTTCTCATTATTAACAAGCGAGAGCTCTTCACTTTTTTTTTTTTTTTTGAATTTTTGGATTTTTTTTTCCGAAATTTACACGAAAGTAAAAAAATCAAAAGTTTTTTGTGGAGAAGAAAAGAAGAACAGAGTAAATAACTAGAACGATAAAGATAGCTTCTCTGAATCGAAGAACCTTCGCTCTGATACCAAATGATGCAAACCTAAGATATTAGAAATCTTAGACCCAACACGCAATGCGAAAATCAAAGGGAATTATGCTTTTATTGGTTCGAAAGAACAAGAATAAGAAACTTGACATCAATCGAAAGTTAGCGATGGAACCGAAGTTATCAGAAGAGTAGCTATACCCGAACCAAACTCGTTGGTTGAATCTAAGCTATCAAGTTCGATCTTTTCAAGAATACACTTGAAGAAGATCAAATTCTAATCCAATAACTTAAGAAGAAAATTATAAGGATCTTACCTCAAAAGCAAAAAACTTCATAAAAATCAATTCATTATCAAAAGTCTCCTAATCTATTACAATCCTCCTTTAAATAGACAAATATATAAATTTAATCATAAAGTAACATAATTTAGAAGTTAATAAAATATCCTAATTGGATAATAGAAAAGTTGCTGAAAAACAAGAAAAGAAAAATTGATATTTGGAAAGTGGTGCAAGTGGATGGTGGCCGCTGAAATTAGGTTTAAGTACCGCAAGTATCGAGCTTAATTCAACTTGTGATTCTAGCTCAATGGTGTAATAATTATAAGAACTTTGAAGTTAAAGAACTTGACTTATAGTAGTCCCATATTGAGGGAGCATGATGGAAGTCTTTTTTTTATTATTATTTTTTTTAGACATCTCTCTTTTTTTTATTAATATTTTTTTTAGACATCTCTTACGTTTTGGACTTCTTTTCCAATTATTGCTTATTTATCAACACTTAGTAATATTATGGCTCGTTACACATCTTGTGATAATTCATTTTCTTGGATGTCTTTGATTAAAATTTGTAGTGGTTTTTTTTTTTTTTCTGGATCTCATCATTGGTCCTCCTATGTTGATTAATGAATATTGGTTCGCTATTGTTTCTTGATTATCCTTGGTTGCTCATTTAACTACATCAGTAATTCTGTTTAAGGAGTTTGTCAAAATCATTTTTTCTTAGTAATTATATTGATCAGTACTTTTTACGTTTTACAGCGGTGATATTTTTATTATCGTTACCGCCAATTTCGATTATTTTTCCCAACAAAATCACTGAGGAAAAAAAGACAGTGCTCTGTTTTGTTGTTAATTCTGCTAATGTTCAAGTCTATTTTGCTGCAGAGATGTTTCTGTTACAGCAACATTTTGCTTCTTTTCATCACTCACTTTTCCTTCTCTTCCTAGAAAAATGTGGGTTCCCTTTGTTGTCTAAAATATGTTTAATCAGATTCAATCTCGCTTCCACTCATTGTGATTACTTTGCAATGCTTTTTTTCCTTCTCGCCTTGAATTTTTAGTGCCACTCGACAATGAAACTTGAGGTCGGCTATTTAATGCGCTAGCTAATGCACTTACTAGCTGACCCACTTGATTCTCCGGATTCCTCTAAGACACTGCCTTATTTTGGATGATAACTGACTGATTCAAAAGAATGTTCTTTACCCCAATAGGTACATGAAGCTGTCACTCCTGAAGTTAAATTCATTGATTTTAGAACACTAGTTAGAGCTTTCATTCCTTCCAATTCATAGCTCTAACTACTCTTTGACTTGCAGTTGTTCTCTCTATTAGCCATTGATAGTTATAATTGGTCATTCTCTCCAAAATTTCAAAAGTTTCATTGTCAGGTTTTGCCAAAATTGTACCATTGGTTGAAACATCAACTATAGATGTAGTTTGCTCATTCAACACATTATAAAACTTCTCCAAATCTTCACGTAAATTTTTATCTCTCTGCAATCTGCTTGAATCTTTATCTCTTTCAAACTCGGGTGAATCTTTACATCTCTCTCCAATCTTTGTAAATCTTCATGCATTTCTCTCCAAACTTCTCCAAATTTTTGTAGACTTTTAAATGCATCATCTTCTTTCCATTAATCTTTACTCATGTTTAGAAAATTTTTTATTCAAACTTTGATTTTTGGCATTTTTTGGTTTATATCAAGGTAGTCTTGTTTGTACATTACGAAAATGGGTAATATAGCAGTAATGACGCGTTCTTTGGGTTTCGAATCAATAAATCGGATCAACGTGTATTTGAGTATTGTACTCATATGGGTAGTGTCGCTGCCTAGTTTTTGAATTGCTAGCCACCCTTGTGACGTGATTAGACCTACAGTCGCCATCACCTAGTAACTTTCTTTCAGGCTCATGAGGTGCTGCTTGGTTATCAGATTGCCACCTTTTCGTGTTAGTATCTAGAGGCAGTCCTTGTGTGATCCTCATTTTTCATTAAGGTGATGTTTATATGAAGAGTATGATGATGACATATTTTTGTATAGTCGTCTATATATACGATAATAATTGACTTACTGCCTCATCAGTGGAGGATTGTGTTTTTAATAAAATAATGAAAAGGCGTTTTCATGAAAATGATGTTTGAAAACTCGCTGATGATTCATCACGTTTTGAAAGGAAAAATAAAAGAAATTTTTCATGTATTTCATTTAGCATAACCTGCCAACTGAATTAGTCACTCACTCCAACGACTCTCTCCATTTCCAAGAAAGAAATAAAACAACGAGTAGCTAGAGTTTATAAGTATATTTCTTTCATTTATTTTTTGTTGGGTGTTTATTAGATTTCCTAGTAGGGACTTAGTTATATTTAGGCATGTATTAAATCACGTATTTGAATGTGGATTTGTAACCCTTATTGAATTGCTTTACTTTATCGCACTATTATGTCTAATGATCACCGTGTGATATTTGGTTTTAAATTGTATTCAAGATTTTCACTGCAAACCAAGCCTTGAGCTGGGTGATCGAGTTCTCTCTGAGGATCAGGTCGCTCGACCTAGTATTTTGTAAGGTCTTGCCTCTGAGTCATGACAAGAACGTTGTCTTCACATCCATTTACTCCCCTTCCAAATTATGAACTACACAATCAATAAAACCACCCTTATTGAAATCTGTTTCGCAAATAGAAAGAATATTTTATTAAAATCTATTCCTTCTCTATACGTGAAATCTTTGGCAACTAACATTGCCTTGAATCTTAATATTTTCATGTTGTTAACCTCGTCTTTGTGCTTGAAGATTCATTTACAACCCACCCGTTTCTCCTTTTCTAGTTTTTCAAACAGTATCCAAGTGTTATTTTATGAAGAAAAGCCATCGCTTCTTTCATTGCATAAATCCATGCAACTTTATCTTTGCAACTAATCGCTTCCTTGTAGTAAAATGGTTCACCATTCTCAAGGTCAAACAACACCAAAAGGGCATATGCTATTATGTACGCCTATCCAAGAGATTGAATAGGTTTCACTACTCTTTTAGTTATGTCTCAAGTTAATTGATAATTCATCCCCCTTTTTCATCCATCGAGACATCTGATCATTTAGGCTTGATAACAATAACTTTATTATATTATGCTAATATTAGGACTCAACATCGACCGCGAGTCAGACCATCTGTGTGCAAGGAGGCCTAGTTCTTACCCGATGGGCCTTAAGGGGACGAAGGTTGGGCCCACCCTTAATGGGTGGTCCAAGTTGGGCCCACGAGCTTCGAACCATAGGGCCAACCGACCATTTGTATATATTCATTTACAACTTCAGCAGAACACCACAATATTTTCCTTAGAAATGCCTCCATGAATTCAAACCCTTGGGACCGACCTTGGTACAAAAAAAAGATTCCAAGACTAACTCGCGTGTCGCATGCTACAAGCCATTTGCCTAGGGTGAACTAGGACATGAGGAATGTAAACTTTGATCGATTGATTAATATATGATAAATTGTAATTTAGACACTAACATTTATGATCATTTACATATTAGAATTAAAATAATTTTTTTTTGACAAATCGAACCTCCACCATTTAGATATCAACAATTTGAACATTGATGTCAATTAATCTGTTAAATTCAACACATATATCTATGTTTTCCATTTAATTGATGGTTTTAATCCAACTTCTAACACCCTCGTGATTTCTATTATGATTTTTGAACTTTATTGATATCTTGATAAAATTCTAAATTCCAAATAGAATATCGATAAAGTTCGAAACTAGGTTAAAAATCATTTAAAGAGTTAGAAGTGAGGTTAAAACACCTAATTAAAAAAAAAACGTGGTATACAAGTGGTGGATTTTATGAATAAATTAGGATCATGGTACAAATTACTAACATCTCAAAAGTTAAGATTTGATTTATAAAAAAATAAATAATTTAATGTTTGAGGTATAAATCACTTTAGGCATTAGAATCTACTTCGACCCGTTAATATGATCTCACTACTATAATAAAATTGTAAATAACATTTGTAAATATGAGAAATGCTATGTATAGATAAAACTTATAAACGATTGCAGCTCAAGAATTGAGCTCGTTCAACCATTCGACTCGATTAACTTAGAGCTTGTGAGTTGACTCAGTTAGATTTTTTTTTTCCTTTGACTTGTTTAGCCAAGTGAACCTGGCTCAAGCATTCAGCTCGTTCGGCCATTAGACTCGTTTAACTTAGAGCTTGTAAGTTGACTCGCTTAGATTTTTTTTTTTACTTTGACTTGTTTAGCTAAGTGAAAGTAGACTTGACTGTGCTCGCCTCCGCCTCCAGGCTCAAATTTAGTTAATGTTAAAACCGCTGGAGTTCTTGTAATTTTAAAAATTTACAACTTTTTGCCGGCAAGAATCAAGCTTAAGCGTTAAAATGGACAACTTACAAAATGTTGAAAATATATAATAAAAATTATTGTCTTGAAATTTCCTCAAAAAGTTTTGGAGGCAAGTTCTTTAAGCGTTGGATTGTAGTTAGTATAAAGAAGGGGCTGATAATCCTATATAACTCTTTTGTGGGGAGAGATTCTGCCAGCAACCAAACAAATTTATGAAGGAATCATTGGGTCTCCTCCCACACAAGAAAGTAAAAGCGAAGAATCCTTGCCCATGAGATCTCCAGCTCATTCTTTTGGATTTTTCATTCAAGAACAACTTTTTCCCTTTAAATTTTCTTGCGAGAAAGTGAGAGAAAGTGGAGGAAAAGGAAAACGAACATAACGATTTCCTAGAAAGCAAAGATGGAGAATAAAGCGTAATCGTCATTTTCTTCCTCTTTCCTTCGATTTGGTATTCTTTTGATATTGTCTGCATGCACCTGAATGGACGATTTACAACGCCGAAAACCTGGTTCTCGCCGGGAAAATCAATGTCATCTGAGTTCTTGGTGTTGCTCACTCACTGTTCCACCTACTAGCCCTGAGAATGTCGCAGTTCATCGCTCAAAAACCGTCCGAAACAAGTCTGGAAGGTCCGATATTATTTCGAAATCTACTAACTCGGTCACCAGTTCCCCTCTAAGTTCCAAATCCGGGTTTGGATTGGTTGGTCGGATGGACCGTCGCTTCTCCCCCGGTAGGGTTTCCCCTATCGATCCTGATTACCCTACCGTCCATTCGATGCAAGAAATTGGCTCCGATCCATCTGGAGCTTGTAGGCCGATGAGCCGATCGCGATCGGAAAGCTTTAGGGCTCCAGCTGAGAAGTTTGGGGAGCTGCCATATGTTTTGTCACGCTCTAGCTCCAGTTTTGGGGGTAGCGGGAGGGAAGTATTTGACGTTAGGTTGAAATTGAGGGGAAAGAATGGTGGTTGCTTGATTTTGGAGATGAATTCTGGGATTTTGAGTGCGAATTCTGAGGTTTTTGCGGGTTTAATTGCGGAGCACAAGAAGGGTTCAACGGCAATCGATTGTTCTTCAGGATTCAAAGTATGCAGGATAGAAATGCCTAATGTGGAAAATTTGGTGGTGTTTAAGCAAACCATTGAGCTTATGTTCGAGGATGATATAACCAAAAGGCTTTTAAAAATTGGGGTTTATCGGGCTATCGACATACTTGAGGTTAGTGCTTGAAACTGATCCTTATTCTCGTATATTTTCTTCTTTGGGCTTTGATGTTTGATTTTTGTCTTTGGAGTGAAAACTATGTAAATTGGTCCTCGTATATGTTCGTCTACACATGTTGCTTTTTCAATTGAAGGGAATTCCATTTTTTGTCTGTTGAAGAGGTGAAGAATTAGGAAATTTTAGTGGCTAAATTCTTTGCATTTCGGTTAGAAATGGCGGATAAATGGAAGGTGGTACATTTTGAGTCTATAGTGATTGAGAATATGCAAATTTCTCATGGCCTAGCGAGGGACATTGACTAATTCTCAGCTCAATTGGCCACATTTCATTTCTTAGTTCAGTTAATTCACAAACAGAAAAAGGAAGAAAAGGCTAGGAAGGGGCCCTTGACCGGATTTTTGATATATGAAGATCTCAGTTTGCTTGGGTTGAGTGCTCCAATTTTCTTATCAGAAATAATATAAAGTAGAATTATCTTTCCCACCATTGACTTACAGAAACCAACCCAAATATCTTCTCTTTGATCTGAACAATGCCAGTTTTGAAGTAATCAAATGGATATTGAAAGTGCATTTCTGGATAACTGGATCTGATCTTTGTAGTCGAATTAGTCTAATGTTTTGGCAGAGATAGAGAGTTGAACCATAATTCAAAAACCAAATTCATAAATTGACAAGTGCAATCATCCTAAACATGATTATTTCTCCAATTACCAATCAATTGTACTTTTTATAGCGTAAAACTCTGAATAGTTTCCCTGCTAAATAACTCTATATGCAGCTCTTCTGCAAATCCTTAGCACCTCTGATGCTCCATTTCGTATTAGCAAACTATAAACCTCTGACAATGTTTATCTTTGATTTCAGGTATCTGCTGGTATTATGTTTAATAAGGGTGTTGCATCATGCTTAAAGTACCTCGAAGCTGTTCCTTGGACGGAAGAAGAAGAGGAGAAGTTGAGAAAGCTGTTTACAAAGCTTAAGGTCGACGAAGCAACGACTAGGGATATCTTAGCTAGACTTTACTTGTTTGACTCGGTTCAATCCCAGCACAATCTAACAAGACAGCTGGTCTGGTCTATTGTTGCTTGTACTGATGCCAATGCAAGAAATGATCTAAAGTCGTTAGTAAAAGGTCTTCTTTGTAAAAGCTCAGTTTATGAGAAAGATCTCGGCGACTTCAATAGAGCAGATCTTTATCTTGTCTGTGAATCTTGTTTAGGTTCATTAAGGAGGCTGTTTGAGGAGGCTTCTAACGTTGTCCCTCAGGAAATGCCATCAAACGAATCTGGGAAGACTTTGATCGAGCGCATCTCAAGACACGTGGATAACATTAACTGGCTGCTAGAAATCCTTCTTGATCTCCAAATGGCAGAAGAATTTGTGGATTTATGGGCAGATCAGGGGGAATTGCTTCGAATGCACAAAAGTACATCGCCAATGGTGAGGTATGAGCTCAGTCGGATTTCAGCTATGCTATTCATTGCAATGGGGACAAGGAAATTGCAATGCAGAACGGAGTCGAGATCAGGGGTTGTTCATGCATGGTTTGGTCCGATGCTACTGGATTTTGGGTGGCTGAGGCGGTGCAGAAAGGGGTTAGACATGAGTGGATTAGAGGAAGCTATGGGTCAGACATTACTCACTCTACCGTTGAAACAACAAAGCGTGCTGTTTATGGAATGGTTCAACTATTTTTCTAAGCACGGAAGTGAATGCCCTAATCTAAGAAAATCAATCAAGTGTTGGTGGCGCCGATCGCCAAATCACGGCATCGAATTCAGGTAACTAACTAATCTTTTTTTTTTTTTTTATACGAAACTTGGTAGACGCCATGAAATAAATAATGTTAGATTTGTTGTAGACGCCATGAAATAAATAATGTTATAACGTAGATTTGTTGTAGCAACTTGTAGAGTGTATTGTTGTTAGCTTCAAACTAATCTAAAAATTTGAAGCATTCAATTTCTGTTTTTTTTTAAATTTTTTTACTCCTTATAGACTTGTTACCATGTATGTTAGAAATGTATATTGTAACGATTCTTTTTTTTAATAAGATATTGTTTGCTATGAGAATTGAGTCGTATTCCAATATTGAAGCACTCGGCTTATGTTCCGAAGTTTGCTCTGCAGTTGTCTTCATACATACACATTCGGATCATCACATATATGATAATTAAAAAAAGAAAAATTCTTTATTTACTCAACTTATTTCTTATAATAACAAAATCTTTTCTTGAAGATTGTATTCTTCTGCCCACTTCCCAAAAAATTAAAAGCATAATTGAGAAAAGGGAGCCCCAATCCCAGTGTGTAGTAATAAGTAAGATTAAGGAGTTGATTTTTATACCACATTGCATGAGTTATGATACATTTGCTACCAAATGCTTCCATTATTTCTTAAGAATAAGACGGTGGCTCACAAAAACCAATTCAACATAAACCATTATTGTGGCAGCAGATCAAAGAATCACTCCCTATACTTGTTCTATTTTTTGGGTCTATGAATTTGATTTGATCACAAAGGTTGTAGCTGGATATGGTGCGTTACTGATTGTTTCTACCTGTGCGCTTCTTCCCACCAGCCAAAATACGTTGAATTTGAAGGCCTCTGCTGAAAGCTTGGTTGAAGAGAAGCCTGGTTTGGAACTCAGAGACGAACGGGAACCAGGCCAATATGGCGATGGGAGTAAATATGACGAGCCCCATCAAGTATTCAAACCCTCTTGCTAATGCTTTCACTGCACCCCACATTCCTAGACCTTTCGCCAGTGGCCTGCATGCTTGAGCTATCTGCAAATTACGTACCTAATTAGACTCCTTGAGTGGGTTAATTTCTTAACTACACTCCACGGTAGATAAGGGGAAATGAGTATGGAACTTGAAGGGAATTTTGTAATTCAGACGAGGGGAAAGGAAGAGTTATACGTACTTGCAATATTGCCCAGCCAGTGGGCATGAAAGCTAGTAGACTTGCAAAAATATCGCTGATCGTTAGATTGAGGAGCGTGAATAACATTGCAAATGTCACAATTGTTCCGATAAACAGAAACAATTTGAGAAGTCTAAACATTAGCTGAAAGTCTGCACTAAACTTTTTCCGGCCCATGGATACAATCTGTTTTATATTGCGCAGAAGCCAGTGTAATGTGGGATGAGAATTTTTAACAGCAAGTATAAATAAAACAAAAATTATAACGTTAAGTTACAAATTCAAACCTTCAAAATTATCATAACCGCAACTATGACAAGCCAGGACATACCATAGATCTGAAATAAAAAACAAAACATCCTAAATAATATGGTCAATGACGGAGAAGGTACATCAAGATTGCCAGGAATCAAGAAACTAAGGCCAAGATTAGTTTGGGTCGGCAGCAGATGGGAAAATTTTGAAATGAATATAAAAAAAATGTGGATTTTAAACAGTTTTATAAACGTCAGCAACAGGAGAATCAAAGAAGGCAAATTAACTGAAGCAATAAAACTTACAATGATGCTCCTATTCCCTCCGGCTACATGTAGATGATAGACTATTCCATACTGAAACACAAACAAGCGGAGGGAGAGAACAATTTCCCAAAAGCGGCCAAGAGTCCTGGTGTGCTGAAGGTGTTCTTGTTCTTCATCCCACCACGACTCCCAGCTCTTGGTTGCAGGCACACCAATGCCGCCTCTGCTACTCATCCACTTGCTCCAATCATCCCAATCATCCACTATCTTTTGCCATTCAAATCCCGAAGGGTTAAAAAGGAACGGAGCAAACAACCAAGATGTGACGAGGAACCACATCGCAAAAGTGACAAGTGCAAACGTAATAGGATCAGTCGCAGCCGAACCATATATTTGATAAACTATAAGCAACATCATCAGCTCCATCCCCTTGACAAAGTGGCTCCTCGAGTACAATCTATAGTTCTCAGCAAACTTTTCGTGCCTGACGACAAAACCTCGGCCAGTTGCTCTATACTTTGCTCCTCCATGCAAAATCGTGCGTCCATAATAGTGAGCCTTTGTGCCGAGAGAGAATGTGAAGAAAACAGCCGCAAGCTGTAATTGCATTATTATTAGATCCCCTAATGCTGTTCGGAATCCCCTCTCAAGGCCAATTTCCATGACCATGGGCAAGGTCATCAACAGACCTAACTGAACAGCTGATTGTGAAGCCATCGCTGCTTTCAGAGGATTATTTCCTTTCGCTCTCGCATATTTGACTATTGCCTTCTCCAATCCACTCAATGAGAGGTAAAGTTTACCATACAAGAAGACATACACTGTTATTACAACAATCTGCATAATAAAAGGAAAAATCTCTTGAGAGCTGAAAGACTGTTACATTGAGAATGTGAAGAAAGCTTCTATTTCTGAACTACTAACATATTTCATTTTGTGCGAGTAATGAAAAAACTATTTGAAGTCACCATGTCATGCACGCTTTCTGATAAAATCTTTTCATATTGTAAATAAATATTAGTTTTGTTTGCGAATTCTGCATGCTTACCATCGAGCTGACATAAAACCCTACAGTCGTGAAGTAGCACGACAGCATGCGGAAAAAGTCAAAACGGTGACCCAAACGATAGACGTCCCTACTCAGAGTCTGCTCTCCATTTCCACAGGCCACCTTCGCTTCAAAAAGGGAGATTTGATTGAGGCCAACGTCTCTTCCCTTTCCAACTTGGAGATACTCATGATGAGTAATATTACCTCGCCTCAGGGTTGAGTTAAAACCTACGAAGGAAAAGAACAGATGCAGAAGAAACTTTTTATTTTTAGTTTTCTTTACAATTGAAATTATGTATTAGGGTAGTAATGCCACTGAATTAAAACTTGTTAGAATGCCACTGATTAAAAAAGTTCTATAATTATGGTACCAGCAAATATATCCTCACTAAGATTGATGCCAAGCGAAGCCTTGCTTATTCCACCACGGGTAATGTGGAAGATTCTATCAAACACATCTGGATGGCCATAATGGAAGCGAACCCTGAAACCAGCCAATGGAAGTGCAGGGATTATAAATTTTTTTTTTTTTGCATCATAGCTAAGGAATATAATTCTAATGAAGCAAAAAAATCATATCTGTGGGAACCATCTAGTTCAATTTTGTCAGATTCTTCTCTTACTGTTAGTACCGGTAAAACACTACTTAATATTATATTGAGATCCCTCTTATGCATTAATATTCAAATTTCTCAACAGTGTGGATTTATCAAACAAAAGCTTATGAACTTGAGAGATCAGTTAGATCACAACCGAAGATATACTTGAATAGGAGAGACGTACTTCAAAGGTCTTGCAAGAACTCTTTGTCCAATAGTGACAAAGCTCGTTTCTTGATTTGACATAAACCAAGCCAATGACGAAACACTGCAATCCAGAAGTATTTACATAAGAAACAACACCTAAGACGTCTTATTTCTTTGCAAGAAAATTTAACCTGCCAGTAAAGATGTGTTCTCGAACACCCAATATTGTAGGTGGACGAACTCCATGGTCCTCATTGAACTCTTCTAGTAGGTTTCGCATTTTAAAAGCCTCTTCTAAGTAATTGTCCTAGAAATAATTCAGAACGTATGGTTAGACAAGACTAAAAAATCACTGGTACAGGTATAATTGAAGGGTTTAAGTCATTTACCTGGTTCATATCAATGGCTTGGAGAGCTTCCCCTCGAGTAAAAATTATAGCATGATTCTGATTTTCAGGTTTTCCTTCTCCTATCTTGGCTGCACCTGGCAATTTAATTCGATAGATTTCCTAGAATTTAAAAAGGTAGTTAAGAGGTTTAGTTACCGAACAAAAGAAAGATGTGCTTCTACAAGTTGAAGCAACTTCTACCTGGTCTAGATTATCAACAGCCTTCACCAACACAGAATAGTAAACCTTCTGCACTTTTCCACCTTCTCTCTCTTCAACTTCATCAATATATGCCACGCGGAGTGAGGGGTTGCTGAGTTAAAAAAGAGATAAATTTCAGGGCGTAAAACTGAAAGAAGTCAGAATAAAATACAGTAATCAAAACCCTTTAAACATACTTGACCATCAGATTTAATATGTCCGTCGCACGACGATCTCCACTTCGTTTCTGATTCCCATAGTTCTGGCAGGTAGCAACATATGTGAATTTCATATCAGCTACAGCCTCTAATTGAGCATACAAGGATCTCTGGCTTCTTTTGTCTTCTTCTGTTGGAACTGTGAGGGCTTTATAACCTTCTAGTATCTCTGTTTGTGTAAAAAAACCAGCAATAAGTCATATTAGCGGTATATCCGGGAGATCAAAAGCAACCAAATCAATTAGGATATTTCGTAATTATTGTTAGACTATCTTTATATATTTGCTTCCTTTTATGTATATTACTTCCCTGTGCAATTCAGTCTATATATATGACATCTCTCTAATGATATTTTATGTGTTCAAATAATTTTCTTTTTTGTATTTTAATTTTACATGGTATCAGAACACAAATTTTTTTTTCTCTTATGACTGATACAGGAACAGATCTCATGACCTCTTCACCTATCAAAACAGATACCTATTCCATTCATCACTCCGACAGTCATTCCAATGTTTTGGTTACTCCGCCATTGTCCGGAGATAATTATGGTTTATGAAGTCGAGCTGTGACGATAGCACTACGTGCTAAAAATAAACTTGGTTTTGTCGATGGGTCAATTTCGAAACCAAAAGAGAAGGCTGATATTCCTAATTGGAAACGCTGCAATGATTTTGTTGGGAGTTGGATTCTTAACTCTGTATCATCTAAAATTTGTCCAAGTATTTTATATGCTAAAATTGCAGCACAAATTTGAACTGATCTGAATGAACGTTTCTCTCAATCCAACGCTCCTAAAATCTATCAATTGAAGCAATCAATTTCAACTCTTAAACAAGAGAGTATGTCAACTTTCTTGAATTTCACACAACTCAAATCTTTATGAAATGAGCTCAATTCCATTGTCTCTTTCACTCCATGTATCTATGGCAATTCAAAAATTATCATTGATTAACAAAATCAAAATCGTGCTATGAAGTTCCTTCAAGGACTTCATGATCGCTATTCGGCTATTCGTAGCCAAATCCTTTTAATGAAATTGTTTCCCTCAACCAACGTATTTATAATCTCATACGCCATTGGATCTATTCCAATTATTAATTCAGCAGCACTTCAGGCATCTAAACAACGTTTCAGTCGTCGAGAAAGCGTCAACGCCCCTTCTGTGACCACTGTAATAAGCACGGTCACACACGAAGTACATGCTTCAAATTTCATGGCTTCCCAGATCGATCGGTCAAAAAATTAGAGGCCTCATCACATACTTTCGCTACTTTGACTGCTCAATTTTCACCAGCCAAAGATGAAGCTCATAGGCCATCCGTTAATTTGACAAGTATTGCTTTGACTTATTCTTTCTTTTGTTCGATTATTGACTCAAGTGCTTCTAATCATATATGCAATTCTCTTTCATTTTTTTTTTCATATTCTATTATTTGTAAATATACATCTGTTCAATTGCCCGATGGTTCTCATGCTCCTGTGACACACATAGGGACTGTTTTCGTGCTCATCCTCTCTAACACTCACGAATGTTTTTCACATTCTTACTTTTAAATTCAATTTGATATTGATTTCACAATTAACCAAATCAAGTGATTGTGATACTTTTTTCTCTAAAACTGAGTGTCTATTTCAGGACCGAGTAACGAAGAAGACAATTGGTCGGGGTAGTGCTCTGGATGGACTCTTTCATCTTAATGCAGATTTAGTTTCAAATTCGAGTTTTCTTTCTAAGCAATGTAATAAATTTGACAGAGTATATTCTGATCAAATATCATGTTTTAATTCCAAGAATTGTAATAATTTCAACCTATGGCATTCACGCCTTGGCCATCCATCTAAATCCAGATTTGATTTTATTGTTCGCAATTCTTCTCTTATTCAGGTCAATAAAGACTTTGTTTGCCTACGTGCAAAACAGTCATGACTTCCCTTTTCTCAAAGCACAACTTGTTCTACTATATATTTTGAATTAATCCATATTGATATTTAGGGTCATTTCTCTGTACCTTCCAAGAATGGATCACGCTACTTTTTAACAATTGCTAATGATTATTCAAGGTGTATTTGGATTTATTTGATGCAACACAAATCTGAAACTTTCACCATAGTTGTCCATTTTTTTAATCTAATTAATCACCAATTTAATAAACAAATCTCTCGTATTAAATCTGGTACTGGTGGCATTTTTCTCCCTCAACTTCAAACCATTCGATCTGATAATGGTTCTGAATTCTTTTTACAAAAAATGCAAACATGGTTTCATGATAATAGAATTATCTACCAACGTAGTTGCGTTACGACCCCCCAACAAAATGGCGTTGTAGAACGCAAGCACCGACATCTTCTTGATGTTGTAAGAGCCCTACGATTTCAAGACAATTTACCTTTGTCGTTTTGTGGTGAATGTATTCTCGCTGCTGCATCTCTTATTAATAAACTTTAAACTACTATTCTTAAATATCTGTCACCACATCAAATTTGACTATAAATCAAACCGTCATATTCATCGCTTTGAATTTTTGGATATTTATGTTTTACCAAAAACATGAACATTAAACACAAATTTGATGATCGAGCCACACTTGGTATTTTTGTTGGTTATCCATATGATAAAAAAGGATACCAAATTTATGACATGCCTAGAAGGTCAATCACACACTCACAGACAAGGTCCCTTACTTTACTTACTCATTTTACTGATGACTTTGTTTCTTTTGCAGGTCTTGACCTTTTGGAAGGATCCACTTGAGAGATTAGATCATTGGATATTTAACAGCCCCTCCACATGCTAGCATGGGATACACGGATGGATTCAGAGCGTTATCAGACAGAAATTTGTTTTCCCGGCATCCTAAACGTGTAGCCATTTATTTTATGCATATCTTCCTTTACTTTATTTTCTTTTGAACACTTTCGTATTTTCGTTTTCTTTGGCAAACACTTAGCCTTTTTAGTGGGAGTAAGCTATATCTATAAGCCTTACTCATGTCATGCATTAGATTGTTGGTTAGGGTTAGATGTATGCATGATGGTTGGCTTTGGGTTGAAGACAAAGAAGCCTCGGCCCATTACCAAGTCTCGTCTGTCAACTTAGGAGCACCAAGGAGGCCTCGGCCCATCAAGCTAGACGCAAGGAGGAAGCCTTCCAAACCCTAGCTAGTCACCATCAAGGTTTATTTATATGCATCGCTTAGTCACATTGAAGGACTTTTAGCCAATTTCTCAACATACGAGTCACATTTGTATTCCAAAAGAAAAGCAATATTACCTACAAGGGAGGTAAGCCACGAATTTTTTAATCCGTGAAAGAAGTAGGTCAAGTCTCCCTTGCTTACTAGCTCAAGGTTGCTAGAATAAGCTCGTATTGTCTTTCTCATCATTCTTCCTTGGAAGTTTGATCTACGAGGAGGCCGAACCAGTGCCCAATAGTGGTTGTTTTTCTACGGGAAAACATGCACCCGTGAGCATAACATTGAGATATCTCTCGGGTCCACTCTCCACCTTTATTTACTTGTTGTTCTTCATATACACACACCGAGCACATTTTCTTATTCGTTTGTGGGTTTTAACACGGGTCCTTTTTATATCCGGATTGTGTTAAGTGGTATCAGAGCCTAGAAAGCTTCCTCTAAGTGCTTTTGATTGATTTGGAACACCCATTGCATAGGTTGCAAATCGAGTTACAAATCGGGTGACATTTCCATTTTATCGCACATTTTCTTTTCTTAAAAATATGATTTGTTGAGTGATAATCTGTTTTGTTTAGATCTGAGCAGGGAATGTTAACATGCTAAATTTTGTTTAAAGCTTGTTGATAATATTAGTTGAAGATCATAAATATGTTGTTTATTATCAAATCGAGAAGAACATGACCTAGATCTGAAATTTTTTTTAAAGTATATCAAGTCATGTTATTTTACCGTTGAATATGATTTATTGATAATCAAATTTACAGCAAATCAAACTTATTTGGACAAAATCCCACGTAAAGCTTGCTGTTAATTTTGGTTAAATTGAATTGCCATTTTTGTTTCCATAAACAGTATGTCTAAAAACTGTAAACTTTTCTAATTGATGGTTGGTTAATGTTTATAGAGGTTTAAAGAATTAAGATTTATTGCTCTTGCAATTAATTCTGGTTGTTTTAAATTGTTAACGTATTAGTGTTTAAAAACTATCTAAAATAGGTCTGCATTAAAATTTGCATGAAAACTATTTGGTAATTATTTGTGCTTTAAGATTATACCTAATACATTGACTCTTAAAACAACAAATATTCTCCAAAGAATCTCTATTTGTGATTAAATTAAACGTTACAAAAATTAAAAATTAAAATTAAAATTCACTATCCTTATTTTAAATTAAATAATAATAATAATAATTAAAATTTAAAAATTCATTAATTTAATCTAATAGTTTGCTCCTAAAATTTAGGATTATTTCTTTAGATCATGAAAACTAGGAGCATAGCAGCAATTATCCAAGAATTGCCATAAAACATGGGGGCAACTCGAGGCAAGTACCATTGACTGAACCTTCCACTCTTCAAGAGGGTGAGTCAAGCATGTAAGGTCAACTCAATGGCTTGACTGGAATTGTTAGTGACCTAGGTTAACAGCTCAAAGATGTAAGCTTGGAATTAAAGAATGTTATGGATCAAATCCGACGGAACAACCAAAGAGACATATCGCACGAGAAGAACTTCTCAAGAGACCCCTCCAAGGCGAAGTAATGAACGACCTCATGAACGTTACCAAGTTCGGAGGCCTCGAGAGGATGTCGAATGGGTAGAGCCACCACGAAGGAGATACCGAAGATATGACTACGCGGAAAATGACGAATGGACATTGGACGAGGAAGAGAACTACCGTCTAAATCGTCGTAAAGACAACGATGACCTTCGTAATGCCAAGATATCTATTCCTTCATTCAATGGGACGTGTGACGGGAACACCTTTCTCGATTGGGTAGATAAAGTCAAAAAAATCTTTCATTGCTTACTCCGAGTGAGTAAAAATTCAACTTGTTGCCCTTGAACTAACGGGCCAAGCGGCATTATGGTAGGCCAACCTGAAAACCCAAATGATGCGTGAAGTTGGATACCCCATACCGACATGGGATGCGATGAAGAATCTCATGCAAAAGAGATTCGTATCAAAGCACTACAAACATAAACTCTTCCAGTAAATCCACAACTTACGGCAAAACAGTCAAACTGTTAACGAATACCTCATGGAGTTTGAAACGCTCAAAATGCGTGGAGGATTAGAAGAGCCTGAGGAGCAGGTTATTGCTAGGTTCATACGAGAATTAAACTGTGAGATTGGAGACACAGTGGAGTTGCAACAATTGTAGACCATGGATATGGTCGTGCAGCTTGCTTTCATCATTGAGAGATAACTTAAATGAAAGAAAAAAGTCAATTACCCCTCTAAGTTTCCCTCATTAACCCAAGAGTTCAGCAAGCCTACTACTTCCCATTACACTAAAGGAAAAGAGCATGTTCACCGTAACTGACCACAAAAAGAAACAAGTAGTAAGCCTGTACTAAAGAATAAGCCCACCGAGAGCAATCCTCCCATATAAAAAGCACGTGACGTCCAATGTTACAAATGCTTAGATAAGGGACTACGCTAATAATTGCCCGAACCGACGCGTTATGATAATCAAAGAGTCCACTGGAGAGTGGGAAAGTGAAGACGACGTTGGTCAATACGACGACATAGAAGGAGAAGTGACAACTGAAAAGAATGACACCGACGAAGAAGCATGTCTCCCTCAAGATGGACCACTGCTTATGGTTATTAGACGTGCCCTCATGTCACAACACATAAAAGAAGACTGCCAAAGAGAAAACATTTTCCACAGTCGTTGTGCAGTCAAGGACAAGGTGTGTTCTGTGATCATTGACGGAGGTAGCTATGTCAATGTCGCATCTCAAAAGATGGTCCAGAAACTTGGATTGCAAGCTGTTGCACATCCAAATCCCTACAAGCTCAGATGGTTGGATGATAGAGACGATATCAAGATCACTAAGCAAGTAATTGTTGAGTTTTCTATTGGTAAGTATAAAGACTCTGTACTTTGTGATGTTGTTCCCATGAAAGCTAGTCACCTTTTATTAGGACGACCTTGGCAGTATGATCGCAAGGTAATCCACGATGGATTTTTAAATCACTACACGTTGAAATTTGGAGGCAAATCAGTCAAGTTATTACCTATGACCTCTGAACAAGTATCCAAAGACTATGCGGTGAGAAAAGTAGCTAAGAACAAATAAATTCTTTTGATGTCCAAGCAAGAATTGAGGTCTTGTGTTGTTAAAGGAGAGACCCTTATTCTAGTCTTATTTCGGGATCGGATGATGGAGCTTGGAGACATACCTTCACCTATCCAACATTTGCTGAACAAATTTCAAGACATTTTTCCAGAAGAACTACCCCAAGGATTACCACCTTTGAGATGCATTGAGCATCAAATCGACCTAACCCTTGGGGTAGCATTACCGAATCGCCCAACATACCGAATGAGACCTGAAGAAGCGAAAGAATTACAAGACCAAGTGAAGGAATTATTGGACAAAGGATACATCCGAGAATCGATGAGCCCTTGTGCTGTACCGACGTTATTGGTTCCAGAAAAAGACAGTAGCTGTAGAATGTGTGTTGACAGCCGAGCCATTAACCAAATTACGATTAAATATTGATTTCATATACCACGGCTCGAGGATATATTGGATGAGCTCAGTGGAGCATCCATCTTTTCAAAAGTGGACTTTAAGAGTGGGTACCACCAAATAAGAATGAGAGAAGGTGATGAGTGGAAGACCGCCTTCAAAACAAAGTACAGCTTATTTGAATAGATGGTTATGTCATTCGGACTTTCAAACGGCCCAAGTACTTTCATGCGGTTAATGCACCGCATACTCAAGGACATGCTGGAGAAATTTGTGATCGTCTACTTTGACGATATTTTGGTATATAGTATTGACCTCCCACAACATGTGAATCACCTTGGCATCCTTTTTGAAACCCTTCGTTCTGCAAAATTATTCGGAAATCTTAAGAAGTGTTCAGTTAGGCAAGAGAAAGTATATTTTCTTGGATTTGTTATATCTAAGAATAGAATGGAGGCAGATGAAGATAAAATTAAAGCCATTAAGAATTGACCTGCGAATGGAATATCCGAAATAAGAAGTTTCCACGGATTAGCCTCATTCTATCGTAGATTTATCAAAGGTTTTAGCTCGCTTGTTGCACCGATTACGGATTTGACAAAGAAAGAAGTAGACTTTGTTTGGACTCCTAACTACCAAAAGAGTTTCGAACTTATAAAAAACAAATTATGTCATTCACCTGTATTAGCACTCCCTGACTTCAACAAGGTCTTTGAGATTAAAAGTGCGCATCTGGAGTTGGTATTGGAGCAGTGCTCATACAAGAGGGAAGACCCTTGGCTTATTTTAGTGAGACTCAAGGGAGCTGCACTTAATTATTCTACATATGATAAAGAGTTTTATGCAGTCATCCGGACACTTGAACACTGGCAGCACTATCTCTTGTCAAAAGAGTTTGTCATTCATTCTGACCATCAGTGCTTAAACACATCAAGAGTCAGAATAAACTAAACAAGAGACATGCCAAATGGGTTGAGTTTTTTGAGAGATTTCCTTATACATTGAAATATCTAAAGGGTGAAGAAAATGTTGTTGTTGATGCCTTATCCAGGAAGAGAATCCTTTTTACAGAGCTAAGGACCAAATTCTACGGATTTGAGTGGATTAAGAAGAATTATGAATCCGATGAAAACTTTGGTTGTCACTATACTAAATGTTTGACTAAAGCTGAAGGAGGATAATATATCTTGGATGGTTTCCTCATGAAAGGAGGAAAATTATGTGTTTCTAAAGGTAGCCTAAGACCATGCCTCGTTAAAGAAGCCCACAGCGGAGGTTTAGCTGGCCACTTTGAGAAAAAGAAGACCCTGGAGATGCTCAAGGAACATTTTTACTGGCCTCACATATTGCAAGATGTGCACCACCTTTTGAAACAATGCATAATTTGTAAGAAAGCTAAAAGTAAAGTCATTCCTCAAGGTTTATATATGTCATTGCCTGTACCAACTCACCCTTGGATTGAAGTAAGTATGGACTTTATCCTAGGTTTACCACGAACTGTAAGAAGTAAGAATTCAATTATGGTAGTCGTGCATCGATTTTCTAAAATGGCACATTTTGTGGCGTCTAACAAAATCGATGACGCCACTATCATTTCTGACATTTTCTTGAAGGAGATTGTCCGTCTCCATGGCGTGCCACACTCAATAGTTTCTGATAGAGACACCAAATTTTTAAGCGCTTTTTAGAATATCTTATGGAGAAAATTGGGGACGAGACTTTGTTTTAGTACTTCCTTCCACCCCCAAATAAATGGACAAACTGAAGTGGTTAATAGGACCTTGGGAACCCTACTACGATGCGTTGTTGGAAAGAAGTTGGGCAATTGGGATATAGTCCTGCCCCAATTGGAGTTTTGCTACAATCAGAGTGTCCACTCCACGACCCACCAAACACCATTCGAGGTTGTTTATGGCTTTAACCCCTCTACACCACTCGACCTTGTGCCTCTCCCTACTAAGGACCTTATCAATCCTTTTGGAGCTAGTGAGGCTGAACAAATAAAGAAATTGCATGAGACAATACGCAAAGCTATTGAAAAGAGCAATGCGGGGTATGCCAAAAACGCCAACAAAGGATGGAAAGAAGTTATATTCAAGAAAGGAGATTTGGTGTGGTTGCATTTGAGGAAAGAGCGATTTCCAGATAAGAGGCGCTCTAAACTACTTCCTAGAGTTGAAGACCCATTTAAAGTGTTAGAGCGGATCAACAATAACGCTTACAAGATAGACCTACCGGGAGATTATGATGTGTCAGACACATTTAATGTCCAGGATCTTTCACCATATGTTAGTAATGAGATTAATGATGAAGAGACCGAATCATTAGATTTGATGTCAAATCCTTCCTCACCTGGAGAGGATGACATGCCTATGAGGCCAATCACACGCTCACAGATAAGGTCCCTTACTTTACTTTTTCATTTTACTGATGACTTTGTTTCTTTTGCAGGTCTTGACCTTTTGGAAAGATCCACTTGGGAGATTAGCTCATTGGATATGGGGCAGCCCCTCCACATGCTAGCATGGGATACACGGATGGATTCGGAGCGTCATCAGACGGGAATTTGTCTTCCCGGCATCCTAAACGTGTAGCCATTTATTTTATGCATATCTTCCTTTACTTTATTTTCTTTTGAACACTTTCGTATTTTTGCTTTCTTTGGCAAACACTTAACTCTTTTTGTAAGAGTAAGATATATCTATAAGTCTTACTCATGTTATGCATTAGATTGTTAGTTAGGGTTAGCTGTATGCATGGTGATTGACTTTGAATTGAAGACAAATAAGCCTCGGCCAATGACCAAGTCTTGTCTGTCAACTTAGGCGCACCAAGGAGGGCTCGGCCCATCAAGCTAGACGCAAGGAGGAAGCCTTCCAAACCCTAGCTAGTCACCATCAGGGTTTATTTATATGCATCGCTTAATCACATTGAAGGACTTTTGGCCAATTTCTCAATATACGAGTCATTTGTCTTCCAAAAGAGAAGCAATATTACCTACAAGGGAGGTAAGCTACAGATTTTCCAATCCATGAAAGGAGTATGTCTCCCTTGCTTGCTAGCTCAAGGTTGCTAGAGTAACCTCGTATTGTCTTCTTCATTATTGTTCCTTGGAAGTTTGATTTATGAGGAGGCCGAACCGGTGCCCGATAGTGGTTGTTTTCCTACGGAAAAACATGCACCCGTGAGCATAACATTAAGATAGCTCTCGGGTCCGCTTAGGGTTTACATTTCCTCTCTCCACATTTATTTACTTGTTGTTCTTCATATACACACACCGAACACATTTTCTTCTTCGTTTGTGGGTTTTAACACGGGTCCTTTTTAGGTCCGGATTGCGTCAATTTATTATTTAAAAAATCATCAAATCTTCGTTTCTCGTGACGTCATATTGCACGAATCAATTGTTATGTACCATAATCTTGTGTCATCACCGCTTAAAAATTCAATTAGCATAAATGCTCAAATAGATAATAAAGATCCAGTTGATTACTCTATTACACTGTGCTTCCTAATCTTATTGATACTTCTAACGACGAAATTGCAACCGCACTCACATCCTCTCCACAACATGTTATTACTCCTCCATCTATTTCTGTGAGTACCGATGAAACGGTCCCCATCCTTCGAGATCATCCTCAGCGCACTCGTGGTCCTCGCTACATCTCTTTGATTATATTTGTAATCATATCTCATCCTCAACTACTTGTCCATCGACAAATTATTTTTCTATGTCTAATTTAAGTATCCTCATAGAGCTTTTCTCACATCTGTCATTGACAATAAAGAACCGTGTTTTATTATCAGGTTATAAAGTTAAATGAATAGCGTGATGCCATGGCCAAAGAAATTCAGGCTCTTGAATCAAATAACACTTGGTCCGTATGTTCTCTTCCCGATGACAAATCAATGATAGACTGCAAATGGGTTTACAAAATAAAATATTGTTTTGATGGCTCTATTGAGAGACATAAAGCTCGATTAGTCGCCAAAGGTTATACTCAAATTGGTATAAATTATCATGATACCTTTGCTCCTGTGGCTAAATTAGTCACTGTTCGTCTTCTCCTATCCATCGCTGCTATTAAAAATTGGTCTATATACCAACTTGATGTCAATAATGCTTTCTTTCAAGGCGATCTTTTGGAAGAGGTGTATATTAAACTTTCTCCTGGATTCTCTCGTAAGAGGGAAACTCGTGTATGTAAATTAAATCAATCTATTTACGGTCTCAAACAAGTTTCTCGCCAATAGTTCTCTAAATTTTCTACAACTCTTATTCAAAAAGGTTTTTACCAATCCATTTCTGATTATAGTCTTTTTACTTATTCTTAAAATCAAACGTCTATTTTTGTTCTTGTTTATGTCGATGTATTATTATCACTGGTAACAATGAGGATGCAATTTCTGACATTAAACTATATTTTGCTCAATCTTTCTCAATAAAAGATCTCGGTCTTCTTTGATATTTTTTAAGCATTGAAGGGTCTCGATCAAAGAACGACATATTTCTATGCCAACGAAAATATACTCTCGATATCTTAACTGACTCTGGTCTGACTGGTTGTCAACTGTCAGATTTTCCTATGGAACAACAGCTTCGCCTAGGACTTAATGATGGTACTCCTCTCCCTGATCCAACGATCTATCATCGCCTGGTTGGACGTCTCCTATATCTCACTGTAACAAGTCCTGATATTCAGTTTGTTGTAAACACTCTAAGTCAATTCATGCAATCTCCACATTCCTCTCATCTTAATGTCGCCACATGAGTTCTACGCTATCTTAAAGGAAGTGTTGGTACAGGATTATTTCTTTCTGCATCTAGTTCTATCGATTTAGTTGGCTATACTGACTCCAACTGAGCAGGTTGTCCTACTACTCGTTTCTCTACCACTGGTTATTTTACCATGCTAGGTTCGAGTGCTATTTCTTTGAAAACTAAGAAACAACCAACAATTTCTCGCTCTTCTACTAAAGCAGAGTATCGTTCACTCGCAATTTTAAGCTCTAAATTACAATGGTTGAAATTCCTTCTCTCTGATCTTGGTTTTGATCATCCACAACCAATTCTAGTTTATTGTGACAGTCAGGCTGCAATTCATATTGCTGAAAATCCAGTGTTCCATGAGCGTACAAAACATATTGAAATTGATTGTCATTTTGTTTGTGAGAAAATTAAAACAGATCTTATCGTTCCTTGCTATACGCTCTCATGATCAATTGGCAGACATCTTCACCAAACCATTTGGAAGCAATACTTATCAACGTTTTCTTTGCAAGTTGGATGTTCTTGATATCTCAATCCCAAAGCCAACTTGAGGGGGAGTATTAGCTATATATCCAGGAAGAACACAAGCAATCAAATCAATTAGGATTTTCCCAATCAATTAAAATTACAACCCAATCAATTAGGATTTTTAAAAATAGAATTTTCCAATAAATTCCAATTAATTAGGATATTTTGTAATTGTTGTTAAGCTATCTTTGTATATCTGTTTCCTTTTATGTATATTGCTTACTTGTGTAATTCAGTCTATATATATGACATTTCTCTAATGATATTTTATATGTTTAAATAATTTTTTCTCTTATTGTATTTTAATTTTATAAGTTAAGCAGAGATTATTCAATATCTTAGATTGAAACTGAAAAAAACAGCGATGTCACGAAATAAGTCAACTCTGACAAATATTCATCACAGAACTTTCATTGATAACAATTACAATAAGGTAACCTTGCTCTTACCACTTTCATCAGCCATGTCAAGAAATGCCTGAAGTTTCAAAGCCCGTCTATAGTACATCATTCCTCTAACTGAAATCAGTATAAGTTAGTACCATAAAGAATATCACCTAATGAACTCATATAGATAAGAATTCATAAATTACCAGTTCTGCAGAGAGTTTGTCCTCGCAAGGAGACCCAATGACGAAGATGCAAAATGTTCTCTTCATTTTCCCAAACTTCACTATCTTTTTTACAATTGAGCCGCTCCATGAAGTTGTTCCACTCATCTAATAATTTTGCAAATACTCACTTAGTAGATGGGGCATAGCCTCTCAAAGAAAGAACAAAGACTGAGTTAATCATGATACTTCTAGACTTACTAACCAGGAAAGATCTTCTGTAAGTAATAGATAATTGATATACCATCTTCATTTTCCATCTCAAGATCCATTTTAGAGTAGACAGTCTCCTCACTATAGTATGGAGTCAAGACACTGACAATGGAAAAAATTTATATCTAACAATATTGAAAAGATGAAATTTAAGAATATTGAAAGATGAAAGATACAACAAGAAGATCCATACTAGCTAGTTAGATAAACTTACAAACAACCATTATCAGAAAGTGACTACATGGGAAACGAAATCCAACCTGACGAGCCAAACTCATGTCCATCTTTATTGTGACATTTTTAATGATGTATATTTTCAGTTGTTTTTTATGGAGGTGTGGTATCAACATCTTTTTACAAGCCCTCATGTTATGTAAGAGCAACGGAGGATTTATAAAGATGTAGTTTTGTGTAACCATCAATTAGCAAAAATTTTGAGGTCAAACCTGAATGATAGCATTTTACGCACACGTGGAGCTCGTGGCATATGCATGAACAATGAATTTGTAAAAAATGCAATTCTTCTCCGTGCTTCAAGGTTAGTTGGCACATCAATGGCTGACTCTTTCACAGTCAATAATAAATAGAGGCGTCTCATCTGAATAAATGGTACCCTATAAGCTATTGGATTTCTAGGTTATCATATTTAAGTGTAATGCATGGTCCAAAAACTGTAATTATAGATCTATTTACTTGTTCCTCCCATTGTGCAGTGACCGCTGGAAAAACTATTGCAGGTTTAACGTCAGTTCCAGCAAAGAGTTGCCTTCCAGAATCCTTGCCACTATGACCAAGTTCTACCAATTCACTGTAACACAACATTGGAAGAACTAAGCTTCGCATGAAATTTCTAGTCAGAAAACCGTAAATATTTTACATGTAAATAAATATGTTATAGATTCTACTCAAACTATCAGAAGATCAGGTTTTCTTACCGGATCTCATTAACCATCATATCCCGAGTAACCACTTCTAACATGTCTTGCAACAATAGCACAACCACATCTCGCTTGGATTCATCATTATCTCTCTGAAAAAAATGCATGGGGGTGCATGTCAATATGTAAGAAGCACAACAAAATGACAGGAGCCAGAATAGATTAAATTTCTTAGTTACTAACCAAAATTTCAACGAGCTCAACATATTTCTTGCATAGAGTGGGTAGGTGTCCCATCTTAAAATTTGCAAGAAGTGTATTCTTTGAGATGTTGTTTTCAATTTCTTTGATGATAACCCCAATGATTCTATCACAATAGAATGCAATCAGATTTTTTAAAGTGCATAAACATGTAATAAATTTTTGTAAGCAACAATATATTAAATAAAGAATATGTACAAAAGGAGGATGAGAAATCCTTCCACAAATAGTATCATGAACCAGCTATACCACGACTGGAAAAAATAAAAAAATTAGGAAATTCCTAAAACAGTTGAAGAAGAAGTTCAAGTACCAACCAAAAACTTAATTTTGTCTCAAACAACCTCTTGAATTGAAGTTATAAAGAATTCATGATTAAAGAATGCTATAAATTTCCATGATTTGTTAAATGCTTTTACAATATGGAATCTAAAATAGTTCAAGTGATATAAATCGGGTCAGTTTAAATCACTTCACAAAGTAAGCTCTAATAAATTTTAAAACGCTGTAGGAAGTTAGTATGATCATTAGGGAAGGCAGGAAGACATAAGGAGTAAAGAGTGGATGATGAAATTCTGTAAGCTTGAAGGACTTCTCTATCTAAACGGTTGTGAAGGATGTACAGTCAATATACATTTCTACTCAGTTTATTAATAAACTCGAAGCTAAGATCATATGACACTTTATGTTATGACAGTTCAAAAATTAAAACCTTTTCTCATTTTCTCCAACCACCAGAGCACCAAGGATATGTTTGAAAGATTCATAACATTCAATGACCGCACATTTCATATAATCATCCGCACAAATACGCTTCCAGAGGTCAGAATCTTTAGATCGAAATTGAGCTGCCATATCCAATGCTATTGGTATCTGCCAAGATTGAGGAGCAGTTAAAAACAAATATGAGAAAGAGAGAGAAATTAGAACACTGACCTTGCTTGCAAGTAAAAAGGGCGGCCACTGGATGATTTTTAGTCCAGGATCGGATGAATAAGGAACTAGCAATAAATCCATCTCCCTGATTTAATAGAAAATCTAGTTTAGTTCTCATTATATAATGATTATAAAATAGTCAGGCCAAAGAAATATAAACAAGTAACTAAGTTGAATAAGCCTTTCCTGTCACTTATGAGATCTTCCTCCCGGAAACTACATATTACTTCATTCCACAACTGAGCAAATTTCGCAGCTTCACTTCTCCTGCTTGCTGTTACCTACCAGGATAATATGACATATAAGTCAACATGAACGAACTAAAGACATCTTCAAGTGAAGCCGAAAAAAAGAATCTGAACATAAGCAACCTCTGAAAAATGCTTGAAGAAAGAAAATCCCTTTTTCTGTGACTTATCAGATGGAACCAAGTACGAGTTGAATGCACCAGGTAAGGATTGGAAACGTGATCTTAACATACCAAGAGTTCGTATCTGCACAAGCAAAATAAATTGTGACAGTGCAACAGACGAGTCTTGTAAAAGAAAAGCAAACGAACCAAGGATTATTTCTGAAAAGTAGTTAATGAGAGCATGAAATAAAAGCATTGAAGCAAATCTCCGAGAGTATGACTTGTTTTACTCATATTAGAAGGAAGCAACTCAGAATTTTAAAGATACAAGCAATAAACTTGGTCCTTTTTTAATAAGTTAACATAGTCAAAATATTTTCCTGATGAGTCTAAGATAATGATGTTTGATGTGGACATCATCTATTAAAATTTTAATTATTTTATTTATTTCAGTTTGTATTAAAAAATTTAATCTTTTAGAAGTATCTTTTGACCTTTTAATTCCTCTCATTTTATCTTTTTGAGTCTTGTATTGAAATAGGAAAGAGGACAGATTATTGAAGAACAAAAACTCTCTTTTCCAACCCTCTTTTCTCTTCTTCTTTCTTTCTAGCTTTCTCCTTGTCTGTTGCGTCAAATTTGGTATCAAAGCCAGATTATTGTTTTCTTAAAATAATCAATTTTCTGTACTCTCGTCTCTTTTTTTTCCCTACTGCTTTTAGTTGTTTCTTTGCATCCTTTGCTTCTTTTCCATCTACCATTGGTATACACTTGCTCCAGATGAGATTCTGACTGGAACCTTATATAGGTTGACGGTTGTTCGCCTCTGCAACGAACACATAGAGAGAGTGTGTGAAACCCATCACCTATCTTGGAGAACAAAAGATAAGAGGAGTAAAAGGTAATTTTTTCTTTTCCTTTTCCACCGCCATAACTCTCTCTTTCTCCGGAAGACTCCTCGTCACCTTCACCCTCTCTCTTTCTCCAGAAAGTTCCTCACTGCCTTCACTCTCTCACTCTCTTCTCTAGAAAACTGTTCACCGCCATTACTCTCTCTATAAATTCCAACCTCCACCTTTAAACTCACTCTCAGCAAAAAATCTCTTATCCTACGGTAGTCATTCCATTGTATATCTCTCTTCCTCTTCAACGTTTCTCTGAAGAAGAATCGTTATCTTTGAACGAAAAATCGATAGCATAATATTCTGAAGCAGTGTTTAGGTGTGAAATCTTGGTCGACAATATTATCTTGGAGTTATTGTAATCTGGTCAGAAAAGGAAATCAATTTATCGAATTAACGTGTAGAGTCATTGCTTTAACTCTTAGATTTATTGGGTAGATAGGAGTTTATTTTATTTTTGATTAAGTATTATATTTAATTTAGTAATTAAATTTTTTGAGCATTAAAATTTTTATTTAAATTTATGAGACGTTTCATTCATATTTTATCATATTAATACTTTTATTGTTTGATGTGAACTGCATGTTTTAACTAAAAGTAATAAGACAGTTGAAGAGTCATGTCTTTGGATGCGAAATTGTAATCTTAATTAGGGTATTAATGTGGCGTGCGACAGCAGAATGTTGATGTTTTTGGCCGATGACTCATTGTGTTCAACTTCATTTTCACTGATTTTTTTTTATAAAATCTATTACTTGTTTAGTATGAGCATAAATATATTTTTAGAATTGCTGGAAAGAAAAGTGGTAGTTATCGGCTAGGGAGCCATCTTTTAACAAGATTCTTCTATTTTGATAGTCTTTCCTTTGTAAAATTATCTTAACTTGAAGGTTAGATATTAATGGGAACTTATAATCTTTAGTATATGTACCTTGCTGAGTTACTTTATTTGGAAATAAATTATCATATCATCTGGTGTCATTTGTTGGACCTATTTAATTTAATTGTTCCAAGTCTTGACTTATATTAATTTAAGAATTTCTGCTGCAATTGGTGAAATTTGGTGTTGAGGGTCGGACGATCTAGTTCTTTTCGGGTCGAGTTGTTCCCCGTTTTGTCTCGAGTTCCCATTTGGGGCGTGACAGAGAGAGAGAGAGTTAAACTAGGTGGCTGGATTAAAAAAAAAAAATGCAGAGAGCTAACCTAGGACGTTGTTGATCGTTTCTCATCGGGTTTCGCAACTCCGGTCTTGGTTCCTCACCGAATAGCCTACGCTGCACCTCGCCTCCTGGATTCTTGTTCGGGTCATCTGCTTCTCCTTCGGATCTTCCCCTCCTCCACTCTCCATGAGCCATTCCTCGTTCTTTTGTGTTTCTGCTAAAGTTGAAGCTCCTTCGACATAAAGAACGATTCTTCTAGCGTCGTTTTTTGTCATCCTCACCCGGACCCAAATCGTGTGCCATCCTCGCTCGTCGCTCCTCTAGTTTTGCATCACTGGTCCCGAGCCTACTAGTTTCGCGCCTCTTGGTCTCGCTGTCTATGGGTTACTGTCTTTGCTGTTTGAGATATTTGGGTTACTGGAAATTTAATACTCAAGTGGCTGGTATTGGAATTTATTGGCATTGGGTTGGTTTGCCGAAGGAGTTTGATAGGAAATACACGTGGATATTCATATGGATTTCCTTCCACCAGCCAATTTACACAACAATTCAGGGAGTTTTCTTTCTCAATCTTTTATTAGTTTTTCAATACTATTTATTTCTAAAATAATACGTTAATTTTATTATTGTGTTGTGGTTTTAATCTTATTTCCTTCTCATACAAATCAAACCTTAGTGCTTATCACCGGGTTACATGTGATTATTTGACCTCCCTGCCGACATATTTTGATATAATCTTTGCTGAAACTTTCATATCTTCAATTCTACCGTCTTTTTGATAATCAATTTTGTAGTGATAATTTTTTCGGCATAATATTTGTCATTCGTTTCATTATTTTAGAATTTTTATTCTACTTATTTACTTTGTTAGAATCAACATAATCGACAAAAAAAAAGATAAAAATATTGATTAAAAGTGAATTTTGGTTATAGTTGATATTATGCATTATGAGCATTATTTGTTTGTTTATTGATCTCTCCATTCCCCTTCATTAGAAATATTGCATGCAGTTACGTAGTGGTCAACAGATCTCGTCCAGCCCTAATGCTTTAAATATGAAACCTTCCCAATTCGATACCCTTTCCCGACAATTTTCACAATTGATTAACAATCAACAACAGTTTCATGAACAATTAGTTACCATCTAGACTAAGTTGGTCGTTACTCGCGAGACAAGTAGAAACGTAGAAACGTAGAAATTAAGTTAAATAATGTGGAGCAAATTCCTCATCTTTTTGATACAGACAATTCTGTAGTGTTCCATAATGAGTCTCAACATCATCAGCAAGATACTCGACGACGCTTGGAACGTGACCTTAGGGATAGAGATTACGGCCGAGAAGGTGGTGAAAATCGCTATCATCGAGAATCTCATTCTGCTAATCACCATGATGAACAACTTTTTAGTAATATTAAGCTAGATGCGTCTACTTTTTATGGTTGTCTAGATCCTCGTGTCTTTACTCAATGGATAAAAGATATAGAACTTTTTTTTTCTTGGTACGGTGTATTAAAAAATTGTTGAGTTCAAATTTGCAGTTTAAAATTATCTGATACTGCCCAACTATTTTGGAAAAGTGTCGAGAATCTCCGTGAAAAGCATTATATGCCTCCTATTGAAAGCTGAGAAGAAATAGAACGATGACTTTAGGAAAAATACTCACCTCAATCATATCAGAGCAATTTGTTGGACCAATGGAATGTCTTTGCTCAGGGTAAACAGCCAGTCACTGAGTATGTTAACTAATTCGATGAGTTTTGAATGAGAAGTCAAATTGTTAAAGATGAGTCCATGACTCTAAATAGATTTCGAAAAATGATCAACGACGACCAAGATAGTCATATTTTTTGGGGTGCGGGGAAGTCTTGGTACAAAATCCATACTAATATTCTCCCAAGGACAATTGGGGACAGAGAAAGGAGTATATAGGCCAGTGTTTTTACGTCTTTGTTTCGTCGTTTGACAAATTCTACAAACACTAACTATTTTGCCTACGTCTTTCTTCAAGTTAGCCAATAGAATTGAAGTTCGACTTCTTCTATCGTTTTATCTCTCCCAAAGTGACCAGCTAATCCACCTACGTGAATTTCTCAAATGATGAACTTTCGAATCGAGGTTTAAGGGATGCACAACTTATTAATTTTAAAAAGATAACCATCTTTTAAGTGATAATCACTGTTGTCACCCTATTGTCCATTTTTCAAGGTGAGGACAACGTCCTTAAAATTAGGACAAGACTTATAATCTTCTTTGAGTCTTTCGAAGCCAATGACTGAACACTCATGATACTTAGTAGAGATACACAATGACTTAGTGCATCAGCTGCTTGATTTTCCACACCCTTTCTGTGTTTTAGTACAAACGAGTGTGCTTGCAAATACTCAATCCAACGACCATGACAAAAGTTCAACCATCTTTTAGAATTGAGATATCGAAAGAATTCTTGGTTCGAATAAAACACAAATTATTGCGGTAACAAGTAATGACGCTAATAGCGTAAGGCTTGTACAACTACATACAACTCTGTATCATATGTTGAATAACGTTGTCTAGGGTCGTTCAACTTTTTGCTAAAATAAGCGATGTGATGTCACTCCTAGCTAAGAATGCCGTCAATTCCCACTCTTGATGCGTCACATTCAACCTAAAAAACTTTAGAAAAGTCAGGAAGTCACATAACTGGGGCCTCAACCATTCAGATTTTAAGAGTGCTGAAGCTTTAGATGTTGCTAGTGTCCAACAAAATTCACTTATTTTCATATATTCAGTAATAGGAGCCATAATTGTACTAAACCATTTGATAAAACGTCGATAAAAGGTAGTTAATCCATAAAAGTTTCGAACATCATTTAAGCTTTTAGGTTCAGGCTATTCAACAATAGCGTTAACCTTGGTAGGATCCTGGAATACTCCCGTCGTAGAGACTATAAAGCCCAAAAAGGTAACACTCCGTAAAAAATACACATTTTTTAATATTGGCGTAGAGGCTTTTGGATCGAAAAGATGAACAAACTTGTTGGAGGTGACTTCAATGTTGTTCAATAGTTTGACTGAAAACAAGGATATCATCGAAATAAACAACGAAGAATTTGCCCATAAAAGACGTGAGAGCATGAGTCATTACTCTCGTGAAGGTGCTTGGGGCATTGGTGAGACCAAATGACAAGACAAGTCACTCATAAAGGCCATCTTTTGTTTTGAAGACAGTTTTCCATTCATCGCCTAGACGAATCTTTATTTGGTGATATCCGGTTCTAAGGTCAATCTTTAAAAAATATTAGCATGAGTCATTAAATCCAACAGATCATCCAGTCTAAGGATGAGAAAACGATACTTTATAGTAATCTTGTTGATGGCGATACTATCAATGCATATCCTCCAAGTACTATCTTTTTTTGGAGTAAGAAGGGTTGAAACAACACATGAGCTTAAGCTCTCACGAATAAATCTTTTACTCAAGAATTCATTTACCTGTCGTTGAAGTTCACTATGCTCAGTAGGGCTCATTCTGTAGTAAGATAAATTTGGAAAGAAAACTCCTGAAGTGAACTCAATTTCGCATTGAATATCTCGTAATGGAGGTAGTTGGTTAGAAAGGTCTTCAGAAAAGACATCCTTAAATTCATCAATGATTGATTGGGCGTCCACGAAAGTTATGAGTGGAGGATTTGACAAACTTTCAACTACCATTTCAACAAATACGATCAAATTGCTTTTAAGTGAGTGTTCAAATTCCGTAGAAGTAATAACATTTAGTCCTTTGTGTTCAACAATTTTCTTTACTTGGGGGGACTACGATGATTTTGGGTCAGGGGCAATGAATTAAAATGAATTTTTGTTCCCTAGAATACAAAAGAACATGAGTTTGATCGCTTATGAATAGTGACATCCAAATCAAATGATCAGGGACGACCGAGGATGATATGGCTAACATCCATAGGGATAACATCGCACCAAAGTTGTTTTTTATATTCAAGGAACTGAATAGGTACCAAGCAATGTTCTTTTACTGATATGGAGAAAGTATCAATCCACGAGACATTGTAAGGTTGAGGATGAGGAACTGGATTCAACCCAAGACGAAGCACAGTAGTTGTCGATACTACATTAATACAGCTACTACTATCCACAATAATTTTGCGACCTTTGTTATTGACTTTAGATAGAATGTCGACATCAATCCCCAATGTCTTTGGGTTGGGTAAGCGTGCAGCTCACAACACTCAGTCGAGGTGACACGGAGGAAGTAGAAAGGGAAAGGAACCTAATACAACCTAAAAAGTTATCGCCTTCCAAATCTTTGAACTCTTTAGGATTAGGTTCATAAATTTGTTTTTCACTGTCTCCCAGGTGAATTTTCACTCTCTTGTATAACTAAGGAGTTACGCAAGTTATCTATATTTTTCCTTTTGTTTTCCCTTGCCAGAGGAGTATCCTAAGAAAGACTTAAAGAGTACTAGAGATTGGGATTGGCGGAGGCTGAGGAATTGCATCTTATACTAGCAAAAATCAGCAACCAATTTCAAAAATGATAAAGGCTTGCAGCCAAGCTATCAAGCTCAGTAAATAAAAAGGAAAATATTAACTTATGTGCAATCAGGATATCCTTGAAGAATATTTCATACTGAAAGAAACAAAGTGGAGAAGAGTACCTCTCCTAGACGGTCAAAGGCTCCAACAACCCCCCCACTGAAGGTTGAGTAAATAGCATACCAAATTTGAGTATCCATGAAATACACCTGCATTGAACTTGTGAAATTAAATGCGAGGCTTTATCAAATATGGTGTAATTTTTTTTAACAAAGTATTAAATTAAAAAAAATGTTAATAATATTCTAATTTATACCAATATTATTGGCGCCCAGAGCGATACAACTGCCCCATAGTTGTGTTGAGCTGCACTAACAAAAGCACTTCGTCACATAACTGAAGATCAAGTGGATAAGTAAGTAGACAAGGGCAAATAGAGAAACAAGAACCTTGAGGAAAAAATTCATGCCATTCATAATCAACTCGACGAATATCCATTATTTCTTTTGTTGGCTTTACCAGAGGCTTGATCTAGAGGGATGGAAAAACAGGACAATTAATTACGTTTTAAAATGTTCCAATGGTATCTGACGAAAGATTAAACAATAGCATTACCTGCACAAAGTAGCTGAACGCAAATTTGGAACTCAAGAGAACCAACCAGAACAAAGTATACCTGATATATTAAAATTATAACCTTGATTATACTGAAAGGAAAATGTCAACCTGATAACAACTTAGTAATTTTGACTTATTGCTTGCCGAACTCACTTTATAAGTGCAAATTGACTTTCATGCATCCCCCTCCCAATATATATTCTTGGCTGCAGCGAAGTAAACTTTTGTTTCAATATCAAATATCCCATACAATATTATGTAAAAAAGCAGAGGTGTTATGTGGCATGTGAAGATGAATTTGGGAGGGTAACATTCTATTAATTTACGATTCATAGTCAAATAAGAAAGATTATGAGGGCAAGATATAATTTTAAAGGAACTGAATGATCACAACACGAAGAAACTGTTAAAACAATGGGAGGAAAAAATATCAATATTAAATAATACAACACCGTAGACACTTCTGTAATCTGCAGTGACCATATAAAAGAAACCGAGAGCCAAAAAGGGAAATGTATCCCCACAGCAAGAAATAAAAAAATTCAGGTAAAAGTTGTTTCAAATGACTCCTGCTGACACTAATTCATTATATTTTGAGAAGATTTAAATGATATCTAACTTATAGTGAGTAAAATAACCAGATGTGCGTGCTAAAAAATAAACAAATCTTGGTTCAGTTGTTATTAATCACTCCTGCTGAAGCACATTCCTTCAATTTTGTGAAGCTTTAAACAATGTTTTGACTTGGGTTGGTAAATAAGCCAGATGTGCAAACTGCACTTCCTACAAATTTCTTTAGATGAAGGTAGGAACAACATATGTTTTCAATGTTTCATGCAAATCAACTTTTGAGCACATTTCTTTATTAGTTCCCTAGTTTTATCTCATGCCTTTTAAAGGTTTTTTAGCTTCTTAGCATGTCAAACAATCAACGTATTTTTGAAAAGTAAATGACGCTATACATAGGAGAATAAAAGAAAGCAAAAGAAGGTAACTACTAACCTGGGACCACCAAAGGAGAAATCTAATAATGTGCCAATCTGAGTTCTCAATCCAACGTCGTAACATTGGAAATATGAACAAAACTGCTGCCAGTAAATTTGGAAGCAAATACAAAGCAACGACCATCATATATAAACGAGAAATCCCCTGTATCTTATTAAGAAATGAGAGCACATCTTTAATATTTTCTGGTGCCAACTTGAAGGTATGCACGTAGCACAGTGGAAGAATAATAGCCCATGCTAGACTAACTATAACTTTGAGAATATTTCTGAGAAGATCAGTGAACTTCCACCTATGAAATCCAGGAAAGTTTATAACTAGATCCAGAACACCTGAATTAGAATTAAACAAACATAATATGAAAAAATTAAACCAAATTAATATTCAACAAACTAAAGCGAAGTAATAGAAATTAAATCCTGTCATGCTTCATTCTGCGCCTTCGACAATTTTGAAGAAAAACTTGAGACCAACTTTTTAATTGTACCAGATGGAAAAAAATCAACAGAACAAATGAGAATAGTAGCAATATTGCAAGATTTGAAAGTATAATACTTTGAAGAAAACGAAGGAAGGCGGCTGTGATGAAAATGCTTGATAGGGAGTACAGGACGTCCTTTTGAAAAATTTCCAGAGGAGAAATCCCTTTCCATGCAACAATGACCATGCCCTGTAGCAAATCAGTGTTTAAAAAGGGTTTGGTAGATCCAAGCACCTGAAATCAAGATGCTTGTTTCAATTTTCTTTTTTTCTGAAGTCACATACCTGTAGAGCCAGAATATAGAATGTCCATAGTCGATCAAAGCTCCGAAATACATGCCAGAAAGTTCTGGTTTCTACAAAATATGATTTTCCAGTGCTTCCAGATTTTCTTCTTGGGCCCTTTCTTCCCTATTACAGCAATGCACTGTATTGAGTTCAAAGCAACAGCGACAAGTAAAGAAGCTGTGACAAGTAAATAGAACATGGGAGTACCTGTACCAAGTCACCAGTTGATTTAAAAAAATCACCATCATCACGCATTGGCCAACCAAGAGAGAAGCAACCAGAGGACCTGAAGATATAAGAGCACATTTCGAAATATGGTGAAACTAACATCATATAGTATCAAGATCAATGTTCTACTCGAAGTATGATATTCCTTAGTACGAACCAGAAGTACTCATTTAAATCATCATAATTGCACCAAGCAGAATGAGGAGCTTTTCCATTTTTACTCTTCTTGGCTTCCTGGTAATTTAAAAATAATACTGTTTATATTTAGGATAGAAGATCAAAAACTTGAGAAATGAGTTGCCTACCATTTCAATCACACGGTAAAGTGGTGTTATAACTTTCCGCAAGAATGCCTCATCATCTCCACCATAAGAAGGCTTAATGTTTTCCCCAGTTACGATGCTGACGTTTCCAGCCAATAAACCATGCAGTTCATATGCCATCTAATTTAGACTGAGGTGTTAGAATTAGATAAGGAAAAAAAGAAAATTTCCAACCTAAAATATTTAATCAATTGCAAGAGGCAAGTCTGCAAGATAAATGATACTTACATTATGAAATATATAGCACAAACATTCTGGCATAAATCGAACATTTGCTGCTTCACCCCATATCAGAAGATATAAACCCATATATAGCATCTTTCTCTGCTGTATTTCTTGCTGACCCTGTGGGAGACTTTTATGGAACAAGATATATAAAGATCTAGAATAAGAGTCCACACACAGCCCTATCCAAAGATGGACTATACTTTACACCGATGAAATTAGTGATATTGAGTTTTATCATACCGTAGACTATGTTTCTGTCCCAAAAATTTGCACCAAGTTTTGTAATTTTTAAAAAGCTTGTCCATAACAGCATCAATGGCTCGCTCATCAAGCTGCATCCATAAAATTCAGAGATGAACATGAGGAACTGAACTACCACCCATTCAGCTTCTCAAATACTGTAATCAAATCCAGGAATAATATACGAGTAGTTTGGGACCGACAACATATATTCTGAATACACAGGCATGTAACCCCATTTTCAGATCCACAATAAGACAACAAATATACAACATAAACATATATACTAAATCCGAGTTAGTCATCCAAACGACAAATAAATAAAGTACATGGGTAATATATACCTTGTTAAGAGGTTCAGGCTTGGGGTTAAGCCTTATATGAGAATTAGCTAGCAGCAAAATTAAATGTTCCCTCTGGTTTCTGACATTGTCTCTCTGTAGTCGCAAATAACAAGTGCATTAATATTTCTTAGATTCTTAACTAGCATTTTGACTTGTATCCCAATGTCTCTTTTAGATAACACACCTGGAATCCAAACATTGCCCTTAACCAATCAAGTAGGTCCAGATCCCCGATTTTCTGCCTCCGCTGTTCAAATGAACTCGGCCAGTTCAAGCCACGAGTGCTCCATAATGCGGCCACAGCAGCTTTAACCTGACCAATACATAGAGGAAGCAGGCTTGAGCTTGATCTGTAACCAGGTAGATTGACAACCTGATATCTGATTTCACATGGTAAATTACCTCTTCAAGTTGCATGATAGACTGAGATGCTCCAGCAGAATCGAGAGGAAGAATGTTATATGGCGCATAAATTTCAGTTTTTTCCTGCACATCTCTAGCTGCCGCAATAATCTGTATACAGAATATTATGAGTTTGTTCAAATAATAAAACAAAAAAATAAATAACAGATTTAAAGAATAAATACAATCAAAACGACATGAACTGGAACTAACTTCGGGAGCAACTTCTTCAACTTTCTCAGTCTTGTTAACTGCGCAAAGCACTTCGAAGAGCACTCCAGCGGTTTGGTAAGCCTTCCCAAGCTGCGCTCTGCCAAGATATGGAAGAAACTATCAAGCAAACTTTTAAAAAAGATTAAATCAACAAAAAACATTTGAAGGATTACCTATCTGCCTGTTCCCCCTGATCAAGAGCACTGACATAGTGCTTATAGTATTGCTGATAAAAGCACTCAATCTCCCTTGCATCCGTCTTCTTAATTCGGGACGCAAGACTGGAAGCATTGTCCTAAGAAACAGAGATTGGATATCAGTTTTTATCATTCTAGATCCCTTAAAAATCAGTTTTCCAATTCTCTATCCAAAATTAATCCTTTTGGAAGGTGGTCATTCGGAGATAGATGACTTCAGAATCCCCTAGTAATTTAAATGACAAATACAAAGAATATTAGAAAACCAGTGAGGCAGGACGAAACCTCAATAATTATTTCTAAGTACATACTCTTCTACAGGACAAAAAGGCGCGAAAAACAGGAATTCTGGTTTTTTTTTTTTTTTTTTTTGTTTACTCAACTGGATGATGTAAAATTTCAATTAGACAAAACCCAACCCGTTAACCTCGCAAGAGATTCAGAGTAGGTTCACTAAAGTTACAATGAGCCCAGAGGTTATCGGAAACTTATCTCCCCCGGCAAAAACAATTGAAATACCAAACTTTATGTCGTAGATATGACTTTTAAAGAGCATGTAAATGACTCGCTGTGAATAGTGTGAAAGGCGTCCACGATGCTGATTAGAACTTAAAGAAATCTAGCTATCCAATTCTGAGGAGTCAACGATAAAAATGAACCTGAACCGGAAATACGAGTCAAAGGAGTCGAATAAATCAGGTTGGGTTTGCAAGCCGACCCTATTGTATGGGCCAGGCTCGGCTGTTTAATACTGCAAACCGAGCCTTTTGCATCTCCAAGGATGGGAAGATGAGGAAATGAATCACTCGAAGAAAATTAATTAAAAATAGGTGAAAAAAGCTACCTTGAGCTTGTGCGTCGAAAAAGATGAAAATTTCCCTACTATAGTGAGGTGTTAGAAGTTGGCAGGTTCATATAGCACACTCAAGCTTAATCGAAAAACTTATCAACCTCATCTCCCGACCAAGCTAAATTCAGGAACCCCTAACGTTTGAAAAATTTTCAAACACTCTTCCTTGACTATACGATCGCATTTGCTTACAATTAATTGTTTCGATAGTATCACTGATATTAAAGATACCGAAAGAACGTTTCAAAAATAAAATACATAAGTTTAGCTATTTATTTATTTCTAAAATATATAAAAATTTAAACTTTTTTATTACAATTGAGATTTTACCCTTTTAACAAAAAAAAAAATGGTCTTGTACGTCGTTTAAGGTGTATTGCACTTTTTGTAAATGGTAAAATACGAATTCAATTTAAATCATCAAATTTTTTTACCAAAAGTAAAGTCAAACTTTGGAGTTTGTTAAAAACTCCAAATTTTTATAAACAAAATAAAACTCAAACTTTGTGCAAATCTCAATTAAAATTAGATGTTGCTTGATTCTGCTCAAGTGCGAACAAATACTGAAATATTATATATTTTTAATTTTAATTACAAAAAATTGAACCAAACCAATTAAAATATGTCTAAACTAACTAAAATAAACCCTAAATTGAGTCCAAACTGAAAAAAAATCTAAAATCTAAATTGAATGAAAGACAAATTGAACAAAATTGAAATAACGGTTTGAAATTCATTTTATTCTAAGTATAAAGTTTAAGTTTCATTTTCTTGAAAAAAAATTCAAAGCTTAAATTGAACAAATACCAATTCAAGATTTATTTTATTAAAAAAAAAAATCAAACCTTAAGTTGAAATGACTCTTAAAATTCAAAATTTAATTTGTACTTTGCCCCTTTAGAAACTTCAATAATCTTGGTAAGCCAAAACCTCCCTGAAGAATGTGAAATGTTCTAAAAAATTGTGAACTGATTTCTATATGGAAATTTCAAAGAATAAATATCAAGTAACGTGCACAAATACAATCTAGTGACCCCGTGACATATTATTGTCTCTACAATTTAATTAATATTTTATGTACAAATATTGAACCAGCGAGCGAGAGATATTATTAAAAAAATATTCAGGTGACAGTGTTCTCAACATAGTGTTGACCACAAAAACAACAGAGTCATAAGAATTGTAGAACATCTACTCACACTTCATCTGCTGACCCTACATATACTGGCTTACCATTTATTGTGCATGTACTTGTGGGCTTAAAACATTGAGCAAATTTCTTAATCAGACTTAAAATACTGTAAAGTATATATGTCAAACAATTGATTCAAGTTTTTAATATTCATATTAATTATCGTATATGAAAGTAACATTAAACCATTAAAAGTAGAGGTGAGACTCGGCCAGTTAGATTCTATTCCCGTCGAAATTGAAACAAAAAATGACATGGTTGTTTCTTTATTTTAGGAATATATGAACTAGCAAGGCCCAAAACTGAATTTAGTCTTTTTTGTTCGATTTAAGTTCAACTTTGCTAGAGGTTTAGGTGTAGTTGTGAGTTGATTTTTGTTCCATTTGAGTTAGTTTTGATTTATAAATGTTCACCAATTACGAAAGATCCTAAAGGACTTGGTTGACACTAAATAAACTAGTGTGTTCCGAGTACCTTTGCTATTATTGCCTATTTTATATGACAAAAAAATGGTAATATTTTACACGACAACAAAAGTGCTAATAATCAAAGAAAAAAAATCAATTAGTAGTTGTTTAAAAAATATCAAGTCTTACTCTCTCTAATCGTTGCAGGAGCGATGTTTTGAACTGCCTCACACCGCGACCACTGGAGCTCGGATCCAATCTGTGAGCCTTCTCAAACGCGTAGAATCGACCTTCGAAAGTAGGAAAGAAATAGAAAATATAGATTATAGCAACACAAGAAGAGAATGATTTTAGGGAAAGCCAATTCACTCAACGAAAAAAACCCTAACAACGAAAAACGACGTAAGTTTGCGATCTCACAGAGATAAGCGACGCGAGGTCGTTCTTGCTCGATCTCCGTAGCAACTCGGAGAATCGGAGCGATAGACGCGAGGGAAGAAGGAACGACTTCGGTATCGAAGACCTCCGTGGAGAACGTTGTCATGGCGGCGCTGCGAGATGGCCTTCTCGTTAGCCCGAGAGGGGGAGTCTCGTGGTTCGCCATTGCAGTGACCTCGAGGAAATAGCTCTATCCTTATTCAATTCCCCTGCAAAACGAAATCAACGAGAATTCAGAAACTAAAACGGGAAAGCGTATCTGTTGGATAAAACTTCCCAAAGAGATCGCAAACTAGCAGGTTGTAGAAAAATGGAAGTTGAGATAAGTGTATTTGTTCATTCATGAGAAAAAAAAATCAATAACCAGATCTAACGAGGTCGAATATTCTTCCAGAAAATCCAGAAAGAGCTCAACGTTGAAGAAATAAAACAAAAATAAATTGAATCACAGCACAGATTGAAAAAATTCGACGAAACAAAAGGATGAAGACGAAAAACAACAATCCAGGGTGAAATCATTACTACGACATAGTCAGAAATTCAAAAAAAAAAGCATAGACAAACTCAAGCAGAGAAAGAGGACGAGAAAGAACTCACCCAAGGTCAAAGGGAGGCAAACATTGCCGGAGAACGAAGAGAGAGAGAGAAATGGAGGCAGACCGTTAGAGAGAGAGAGAGAGAGAGTTTAAAACGCGGGAGGAGATGTATGGAAGGAAGAGGAATCCCAACGGTTTAAAAAACACGTGGCGCGTAATGATTGGCTACTGCTGAGATGAAAGAAACTCAGAGCAGCTGAGACAGAGAGGGAGAGAAGCAAAGCAATGGCGCTACGTCGTTTTCGGAAGGGAGGACTTTGAATTTAGTTGTACGGCCGCAGTAACTAATCCCAAGTCTCGTTTGTTTCTCATTTTTAGGAAATTAAAAATTAGAGTTGTTTAAATTGGCGGGTTGGGGAGCCCACCCTCGTGCTCACTCAACCTGCTATAATAACGGGTCGAATTTGGCCCGATCCCAAAAGACAGACAGAGTTAAACTCAAGAATTGGACTCACGAGCCTAGTCCATCGAGCCATCTACCTCTGCTCCAGTAACAAGCTGAGGCTCACCGATCCTAAGAGACAGCCCCCACCCCCCAATGTCCTTTTCCCTCCCTGTTTCTTTCTCTTATGCTATAAATATTCTTCCATTTTTTTATTGTTTTTTAAAAAATTATATTCAATCTCTTAAATTCATTTTTCAATTAATATTCTCAGTTAAATTTTTTTTTTTTTACAATTCATTCTTTTCTTCGTTCAACAAGGTATATTTTAGTTTTTTTTTTCATAATTATTAATTATAGTTATATTAACTAAATTTTTTGCATTAATTTTTTTGAAATTTCTTATACGTGGAGTTGATCAATTCACACCACCTACAAGTTTTTGTTGGACATTGATTTTGAGATATCAATTTATTATTAAAATTTTAATTTTATATTTAGTTTTATTTATTATGGATCATCGCAATTATAATATTGATGCTAATGACTATTACATAGAGGAAATTAGATAATTAAATTCTACATTTTATGTGGGACAATTATCTACAAAATCATTCACTTTTTCTAGAAAAAAAAGATATAAAATTTTGAATGTATGGAACATTTTGATTTAAAAAATATTAAAATTGCAGGATAATTAGAAACTAGGGTTCAATATAAACATTGTGCTAAAAATTATGTTTATACTTCTAGTAGCTATAGTAGCATTATTGGTAGACATTTTAAAAAAAATGTTGCTTAAATGAGTAAACATGAAATTCAATAAAATATCAATTAAATGTTAATAATAATGACATTTTCACATATTCACAAAATAGAATGAGAGAAACAATAGTACAATTTGTAGTATAATCCGAGTTGCCTTTATCATTCAACGATAGTGAAATGTTTGAAAAATTTGTAAAAGAATATGTTACTCCTAGTATTAAACGTGTCTCTAGAAGTAGTTGAAAAATGATATTATTAAAATATTTATGGATATGAAAAATGAATTAATTACATATTTTTCAAATACTCCTTCAATGTCTATTTGTATTATTTCTGATTTATAAAGTGCACGTAATGTTGTTGGTTATATAGTTGTAACATCTCATTTTATTGATAAATCTTGACAATTAAATAAAAGAATTTTAAAATTACGTAATTGTAAATAGTTTCATTTCAGCATTACCATTTATAAATTTATTATGACAATATTACAAGAATATTCTATTAAAGTAGAACTTTAATATAACTCTCGATAATGATGTTGTTATTTCTCAATTTAAAGATTATTTACAATTAGATATTACTGGTGATTCTCTTTTTTACATGAGATGTATGTGTCATATTTTAAATTTGGTTGTTAAAGATAGTATGTTATATATTTCACCTCATATTGAATTAGTTAAGTCCGTAATTTCTTATATTATTGGGTATAATTCGAGATAACAAAAATATAAAGATTATTGTATAGCTATCCAACTTAAACCAAGAAAGTTAAAAACCAATATAGATAATAGGTGGAATTCAATTTATTTGATGTTGTAAAATGTCAAGTCATATTAGTAAGTTATTTATGCTTTTATTAATGATAAGACACAAAATATTAATATTGTCAAATTTAGTTGTGATATTGTTAATATTTTTTTTGATTTTTTAAAACTTTTTTATGACGCTACAAGTCAATGTTTTAGAATTTGTTATCTCATTTATAATATTATTCTTCCTATTTTTGTAGATTTAACATGTAATTTTGTAACATATCAACTAGTAGATGAATTTACTAATATTCTTAATAAAATGGAAACAAAATTTTAAAAATATTGGGATAACATTTTTTTTTTGTTATGTATATATCATGGATCCAATATTTAAATTAAAAATATATATGTTATATTTAATAAGATTTCTATAAATTTATGTATTGCACTTTTAATTACTAATGATGACATAACAAATTGAGTTGTTAGTTTATATAATTCTTATGAAACAAAATATTCCAATGTTAATCGTTATTTTTCACGACTTCTACGTACTGAAAGTTATCCTAGTAGTAATAGTGGCGGTGGAGGTAATTTTAGTCAAGAATATAGTATTGATGATATATGAAGTGAATTATAAACTGAAAATTATTCTATTTCTTCTACAAATGAATTCAATATTTATTGTTAACCTCGTTATCAATTTTTTCGAGATGAGAATTTGAAACTTTAGATTGGTGGAAAAGACATTCTACCACATATTCTATTCTTTCTATAATGACACATGATTTACTAATATCTCTTGTTTCTATTGTAGCATCAGAATTTGTTTTTAGTGCAGGTGGACTTTTTAATGATGAATGAAAAGGTAAAACTTGTACCGGACCTTGTTGAGGCGTTTATTTGTATCAAACATTACATTGGCATCAAGACGAGAGTCAACAACAAGATGATGAAATATTTGAGGAGTTTATGCAGTTAGATATTGAAGACTACAAATTCTTTTTATTAAATTTCTTTTGTAATTTGAAGTAATTTTTTTTTTATAATTTTTTTTCGAATTTGTAATTTTTTTCAAATTCTAATTTCTTTTTATATGTCAAAATATTTTTAATGATATTTATATTATATATTTTATTAGATAGTTTTAAATAATTTTTTTATTAATACATTCATTATATATCTTAAAATAACTAATTTTTAAATCAAATGAATAAATATCACTAACATATAATTATTATAATTTTAAATGAAAATTTTTAAAAAACTTATATTATATTAATATAAGTTGAAAATATTTATATAGGTTCAGCTTGTTATACTCGGTTCGTTATGCATCGTTGAGCTGCCTCGACTCAGCTTGTTTAACTCGTGGTTCACGAACCGATTTAGGTTGAAATTTTTCTAAATTAGCTCGTTAGACTCAATTCGTTTAACTCGTTAGGGTAGAGTCGTTTAACTCGTTAGAGTCGGTGAACTGCACTACTTCTGGCTAAACTCGGCTCGACCCGACTCGACTCAATCTGACCGACTCATTTGTCGTGCCTACTAAAAACGTGAATGTTTATATTTTTTAATATTTTGATTTATTTTATTTGTATTTTGTCAATTAATGTTTTAACCTCAAAATATAATATATTAATATAAGTAGATAGTTTTTAATTTCTCACTCCTGCAACAATCTTTCTTCATCTCTTTATTCACTTACGCATCATGTTTTACCTCTCTACACTTGCAACAATTTGCACCATATGTCAAGTAAATAAATAAAATAAGAAGAAAAAGAGTTGTATTTTTCACACTCTCTCTACATGTGCACACTGTTACGAGTCTTTTCTCCTTTTTTTTTTTTTTCCATGCTTGTAGCATGTTTTTGCTTGGATAGCATGTTGCATTGCGCACAGACTATATTTATATCTCAATTGACAAACTAAAAGTGTAAATCTATTTTCTAATATATTTTTATTAATTTCTATATAACATGTTTTAATATGTATTTTTATTGTGTCATCTTTTAATGTAATTACTTTAATTTTTTAATGTATTGTTTTTCTTAGTAATTATTTTATTATTTACTCTTATTATAATAAATATATTCATATAACATATTACTTTTAAACTCTTATTAAAATGAATAAAACAAAAGAAAATAAGTAAACTCTCGCACTCCACCTCCAAATTCCAAAACTGACGCTTGTGATTCTTGTTTCTGCCCACGCAAACATACGGGTTGTGATCCTTTGTATCTAATTTCTTGTATTAATTTATACTTTTACTTTATTTTTCTATATTTATTTGAGTTTATCAATTGACCTTTGGTTTTTTTTATAATGAGGAGTGTAGCTCACTAGATTGGATAGACATTTCGTCCTCCATAATGACTCTATTGAGTTTGATTTTTCGCATTTTTATTTTTCTTTGTCTACTTACATCTGGATTTCAGTTTGAGTTCTTATATGGTCTTTAAATATTATTGTTTGTTGTCCAGATCTCTAAAAATATCAAGTTGTATGTTCTCTCTATTTTATATTATTTTTAATGTTTTAGTAAATTAAATGTTATTTCTTCAATATTATTTGCTAACTAAAAATAGTTAATTCAACATAAAAAAAAGTGTTTCTTTCTGCGCAGCGAAGCTTTGTGAGACATAAATTATAGAAACTGAAAAAATGTATACCTACTAAAAAATATGTGAATGTTTATATTTTTTAACATTTTGATTTATTTTCTTTCTATTTTGTCAATTAACGTTTTAACCTTAAAATATAATAAGAATATGGAGAGTAGAGTCATCATGCAGTTGATATAAGACTCAATGCCTATGCATAATCTTACCGAATAACTCAACGCTTATAATGTTATATTTTATTTATGGGTAAAGTGTAATTTGCCCCCCACATTATGGTAAAAAAGACAATTTACACAGTAAACTTGGATAATAGGTAAACACAACTTTAATATATTGATAATTGATAATTCACCCTCTACTGTGTTATTTTTTGTTAAAATAACATTTGTCACGTTTACTATTTTACTACCCAATATGTCACTTGTATCTTCTTCACTCAATTCCTCTCTCTCTCATCTTTTTCCTTCTCTCTCTCTCTAAACTTATCTTTCTTTATTCTCTTACTCATTCTTGTCATGACTACCTGTGAAAGCCTCCGCCCTATGTTAGAAAACTCATTACTAGAAACCCATCGTTTCTTGAATCTCTCGCAAGAAACCAGATTAAAGCCTGTCAATTCCATTATTGAGTAGTCGTCATTTACCGAGATTTTTGGCAAGCTTCATTTGAAGAACAATTTGGTTTTTTCTTCCTTTTCTTCTTGTTTTCAGTCTCCTTCTACCTTGATAGATTTCAACTCTGTACATACAAATGAAACAATTTCAATTCCTATGACACAATCAAAACTAACTATTCTGGCTGCTACCGGAAGGGTAATAGCTTTTCGTCTAAGAAATAGGAAACTTTGCAGCTTTGCACGAAGGGGCTTGGCTCTGAGAGCTCCAACAACATCAAGGATCTAGATGGTGAAATGAACGAATAATGGGCGAACAGAAAGGAGAAAATGGATATTACAAAGCATTTTCAACCGAAAAGTTTGAGCTGCGAATCGAGGAGGGCAAGAACATGATGGGGAAGTTTCCCTCCTTCTATATCGTGTATCGGCATAAGTGGAAAACCATGGGTTTCTTTCAAGTTGTACAGACAAGACATAAGATTTGTTTTGAAAGAAATAAGAAAACCCACCCAAGAATTGTTGCAGGCTTGCAGAGAGAATGAGCGCCTAAAGTTGCAGTTTCAACCAAACCAAGAAATCCAAGAGGAGGATGGGGAGGAAGACAATGAAGACGAAACTATAGAAAATCGTTGTCGATGACGACGATGATAATGGAGGAAAAGAGAATAAAGAAAGATGTGTTTAGAGAGAGGAAGAAGAAAAAAGACTAGAGAGAGAGAGAGAAGAATGAAGTGAAGAAGATGCAGGGGCATATTGGGTAGTAAAATAGAGCACGTGACAAAAACATTCAATTTTAATGGAAAATGGCACTGTAGGTAAACCGGGTAAATCATCTAAGAAAACTTCAGGGAAGTGTTGAACAATTAAAACATCCTACGACCCTGAATCCCTGAGAATTTACATATTTATAAGACTGGCAAGAAAATCGAAAGACTTACTAATCAAAACTTGACGAGCACTAACAGGCGCCATAACAGATATCTTCCGGGCATTCTTTGCGGCTTGAAATGTATGCTTCTCACCATCCGGCGGTTGAAAACTCATTGTGCCCGCCCTACAGTCAATTGCAGCATAGTGCTTGAACAGGCAATCCATTTCCAATATTACGTCATATCCCGTTATACCCATAATAATGAGATCGGCTGCTAAATTCTTGTTTCCCATTGACACTACGCTATCTCGTACCACTTGATTTGAATGCATACGCCCACTAGAAGGCAACATTACCTCGTAACTACAGTCCGTTGACACAGGCTATATATCCAACTTAACCACGAATGTAATTACAATAAAGGAGTGCGTCGCACCAGAATCGATCAAAGTATGTGCAGGTACAGAGTTTACCAATATAGTACCTAACATTACGGCTAGCTAGTCATTCTCGGCCGACTCGATCATGGCAAATACTCACAGTGTTGTACGTGGCGGAGCTTTGCTGACGTGGCCTACCTCGTTATAGTTGAAACACCGAATCACTCAAAGCTTCACGCAATCTCTAGCTAAGTATCCAGCTTCATTACAGTTGTAGCACTTTTCCGGGTTTATTCTACATTCGCCCAGGTGATACCTCAAACACTGAGAGCATTGGAGGTACTGCGCCGACCCTTGAGGCCTTTTACTACTTCTCTGACTACTCGAGCTCTCACTGAACCTCTTAGTGTCCCTCTGTTGTTGCTACTAGGAAGCACTTTTGCTATGTTGTGGGGCAACCTCCTTGAAAAATCTCCTGGAAGCTTCTTGCTGTTTGATACATTTCATCTCAGCCTCCTCCACTTCTAGCTCCTTAGCCACCACTTTCGAATACAGCACCTCCTGAGTTCTGGCTATCTTTACTCCCTTGTATATTTTTGGCTTTAGCCCCCGTACATACTGAAACACCTTATCTTCATTCCGGCTCACTAAACTAATGGCGAACAGAGATAAGGACTCGAACTATCGGTTGTACTCAGTTACCGACCCAGTCTGTTTCAACTGTAGGAACTCCATTCTTTTGGCTGCTTGCACTGTGCTATTAAAGTACTTGACACAAAATATCTCATTAAAATTTTCCCACGTCACGTGCTGCCTTTTAACAGTGGCCTCCAAGGACTCCCACCAAAATCGGGTGTCCTCCGCTAGATGGAAGGTGGCTAGCGAGACCTTGTCCTCTTCTTCCACCTTCGCGTATTTAAACATACTCTCCATTGTACGGACCCATTCCTCTGCGACTGTTGGATTCAACGACTGTCCTTCATACGTCGGGGTCGTAATCTCTGAAATCTATCTCCCGATTGATCATGGCCTAAACTAGAGCCTGCACTTCCTTGCACTTCTTGATTAAGCAAGATCCTTAACTGCTGAGATTGCCGATTTACTAACTCTGTCAACTGTCGGATCGTCATTGAATCATCTTCGTTTCTTGGTTCAGTTGGCTCTCTCGGTGTTCGAGGGCATCCTGGTCGTCTAGACATCTTGGCCAATTTCTTGGACACACTCAATTTCTCTCATAAATATCTAGTAACTACAGTTAAACTCAAACACTTACAGTTATTGAATTACGTCGTGCGGTGATGAATTACGTCGTGCGTTGATTAGCACTGTTAGGCAATCATTTGAGCGGTTTGACTTACTGACTCTAACCCCCGTAACACCCCCTCCTATTATTGATTGACTATCCACTCTACTTTTTCTCAAGCGGTGTGGGAATTGTGACAGACTCTCATGCCTTCACAATCCACCCCTCCTCATAGGGGCCCGACGTTCTCGTCGGCCACACTTCTGATTGGGTAAACGCTTTGATACCATCTCTATCATGTCCCGGAAACCTTACACGATTCCCGGTTCGCTAACCACTAATACTCACTGCTCTTACTCATGATCAACTAATAAAATTCGTTTAAAAATTTGTAACTTATTTTTCAACTTGAAACAACACTTTTAAAATTGATTGAAAACCTCGCAACGAAAGACTTTTGGTTAAAAATCATTTTAAATAAAATTTCATTTTATGAAACATAAACGGAGAAACCGATTGACACCTGTAAACATCGGTCGACACTTGGGTTGTCTCGGACTTTTCATCGGTCGACACCGGTAAATGCCGGTCTACACTACGTTTCTCTCGGGTCTTTTCGTCGGTCGACACTGAGAACACCGATCGACACTTCTACGTTCATCTCAGAGAGCGGTCGACACCTGTTTTCACAGGTGAACACCTTGATTCTCTCAGTCCGCGCAGGTCGACCCTCGCGGTCGACACCGCTGCCATTTTTACACTACCGGTTTACACCTACAACCATAGGTCGACACTTACTTCTGCTCTGCCCGTGCAGGTCGACCCTCGCGGTTGACACTTGCAGGGTCTGGTAGACCACTAAGCTTATCGGTCGACACTTTCTCCCCCATAACTCTGTTTAAAAACCTTAAAAACTTCACAAAATCAATCGGATTTCGACTCAACGGTAATAATAACCCAACGTACACTTTTCCATCAACTCAAAATCATAATTTAAGTAAAGAAAACGACTACTAAAGTTTGAAATCCGTTCATACATTTAATCGACCCAAAACCACAAAAATCATTTCAATTACACTCCCAAAACCCATACCTATGCCTACCATAGTCAAAACGTCTTAACAGCCGGCCAGATCGTCCCCTTGCGTACTCCTCCAACCGTCTCCTAGTCCTGGGTATGCTCGGAGTACTCACCAACTATAGCGTTGCCACCTACGTTATAGAACTCAACTATTAGCCTAATGCTAAGTAAGTAATGCATAAAAACTTAAACACTGAAAACAAATACATCCTAACATATACAGTTTCGTCTCTACTTTTGTTTTCGTCTTTTTCTTACATCTTCTTTATTTTCTTACTACTGGGTTCTTCTTTACGTGATAGACTAATGTGACACATCTCGCGGTCCCCCTCATACGACAGAGCCAACCTCAGTCTAGTAAAGTGACACACCTCGCGATCCCCCTCATATGATGCGGTCTCTCTCATAGGACGATGTCACCACGAAAAACGGGAGAAGAGTGACAGAGCTCACGGTCCCCCTCAAAGGATGCGGTCCCCCTCATAGGACAATGTCACTCAACCCCACCTTCATTATCTTCTTACGTATCTTCTCATTTTGTTCGTCTCATCACATTCTACTGTTTCACTTCGTAAAAACAGGAAAATTCATTTTTATCTCGTTCTCATAATTAAAACAATGATGCACAACCATGAAAGCATAACATAAAGTAAACGTGCAATGCATCCTACTGAACTGTGATGTAGCCCGAATGCAAAACTTCTACTACATTACTTATCTGGCGTCCTTAGCAATTCGTATGCTGAAACTCGTAGTTCGCTCGCTAACTGGAATACCTATACAATCACACATTTATTAGCTCTACTTTCCATTAAATTCGTAGAACTATAAAGGAAATAACAACTAAACTTCCACTCGGCCTAAACCGGAATTCTAACTCAATTTCTGACTAACCTTCGAAAATTCATAACTTCTTCAATACTCGCCCGAATTGAACAAGTTTCTAACAGTATAATTAAATCCCTAATTCAACACATACTGCTTGGCTGGGAGCGCCGGTATGGAAGCCGTTCTACAATTCGAGCACTCGGCTATCCAAACGCTCAATCTTCCCCATAAAATCTCGTAACTTACTCTTATTTCTAGTTTAAACACCAGCATATTGATAGGAATTAACTCTAACTTCAAATTCTCGTATCACCCTACTAAGTTTTACCAAAATCACATAATACTTCCTCTAACTTCATTTTTAACACTCAAAATAACTAGAGAATTAACTATCTACTAAGAACTAACTAAAAATTACCGTAGATTTGAAGATTAATGGAAAATCGGAGAAGAACTGTAGGCTGGAAGGATCGCCGAAGGAAGCAGAGAAGGAGAAGAAAGGAATTTTGGTGCTGGATAGGTGTTTTGATATTTATTATTATTATTTTTTTATAATAATAATAATAATAACTTAATTACTAAATCGCCCTTAACCTCTAATCGTTTAATAAATCTGTTATTCGGTCTGATTCTGGTTGGATTTCTAAATTTTTCTCTCCTCTATTAATCTCAAAATAATCTTTTACTTACAGATAAAAATTTTTCGCTCTCAATTCTAAATAAAACTCTGCCGATTACAATTACGTAAATACAAAATTAATTTTAGCGAAAAATTCTGAGTATTACATTTTTTTTCCATACTAAATACTTAAAGGATAAGTGTTAAAAACCTAACTTTTCTCCTATTCCCAAAATTACCCTTCACTTCATTTCTCCTTTCTCAAACGTGAAGGATTTCTTTTCATATGAGTCTTCTTCTCTCCATTGCCAAACAATAAATTTTTGACTTTTCCACCTTCTTTCTCACGTGATTTTCTTCTTTCAATTCGTTCTTTTTTTTTCTTTCTAACGCCAACACTCCACTTGCATTTTATTCTTCTTCCTTAATAGTTAATTTCTCATAATATTTATTAATAATTTGACTAAACAGTATGCACATATATATATATATATATATTAAATCGATAAGATTTTCGAGTGTTACGTTAGAAAATTATTTTAAAAGACTATGTTAATTGCCTTTAAGACATCGAAGGTGAACCAACATAGGTTTCCATCCTCCTATGCTTTTTGTCAAGATAATCACAAAGTGGACACAGTTTCCTCACATGCTGTTACATATTCAAATTAATCATAAAAGAAAACTTTTGCGACAATAAAATTTATTAAAAAGTAATCATATCAACCAGAATAAATAGTTACAAAATAACTAGCAAACACATTTGTTGATTTATAAAAACAATATTCACAAAAAAATATTTAGAAAATAAATTCAATATCTTAAAAAATTTTAGCTAATTCTAATAAATTTACCTCTTTATCGCATTCTTTAGTATTAACTCTAATTTGTTGTTGATATATTTTTCACTTATCCATTGTCGCTTCAACTCGTTTTCTATAAATTCTTAATTATCATGAATTTATAACTTTCTTCGTCAATCTCCAATTCAATTGCTAAAATTGCATGTCGATATTTTTTTATTAAATCTTTTGTCTTATATGGCAATTCGTATTATTATTAAATAAATTTAAACAAAATATAAATGTTACAAATAATTATTTTTATTAATTTTTTTAGAGTCATAAATTACTTTTATGGATGATGAACAAACTTTGTCTTCCATTATCTCATGCTTATTGCCAAGATTATCACAAAGCAAACAAAATTTTCTCACAATCTATCACATATTCAAACCAATTACAATAACAAAAATTTTTTGAGGTAATAAAAATATAATAAAATAATTGTCATATCATCCTTTATAAATATTTAGACAAAGTAATTAGCATATATATATTTACTGAGGAAAAAACAAACTGATAGAATGCCTTAACTTTGACTTCAGGAGTCACAATATTATTTTTTAAGAAAAACTTATAGTAAATATATTAAATATATAAAGAAATTTTAGTTGATTTTAATAAGTGAACCACTTTCTCACCTTTTTAGGTATTAACCCTAATAGTTGTTGACATATTTTTTTTCTTATCCAATTGGGACCCCAAGTCGTTTCTCATTAGTTTTTAATTATCTAAAATTTATGACCTTCTTCATCTATCTTCCATTCATTCATTAAAATTGAATGTCGAGATTTTGTTAGTAAATCTTTTGTGTTTTGCGTTCTTAGTAGATTTTTTTCATTTATCAAGATATGATAATATATATTATTATTAAATAAATTTAAGTAAAACGTAAATGTTACAAGTAATTACTCATACTAATTTTTTTATCATCATAAATTCTTTTGTTATACATACTCCCATATTTACAGGTTGGCGGCAGATATAGTAATCTAGCTCATTCATGTTAAATTTGTTTTCTTTAATGTCATATATAATTAAAATAATTATTACATAAATGAAAGAAATATAAAACAAAATTAGTTTGTTTTATTTACATTGACGTCACGTTCACATATATAAATTTTTCTTTGAAAAAATTATATCATTGATTATTATTTAGCGGAAGTACACACAATAATGTTAGAGAACTCTTGTTGATCTGCGATATCTTTTCTTGGATTTTTATTCACACAATCGATAAGTTATTGTACGACAACTGTATTTTGTTGACTCCTCTTGATATAAAATATTAATTAAAGAATCTAGAGTAAAAGAAAAAGAGAATTACTAATTTATTTGTTCTTTTATTATTGTTTAGTACTATAATATTATATAATAAATTGTTGCAAATACTTGTTCTATAATCTATTTGTTACCGTGTGAGTATTTGAATTCTTTAAAGTTTTTAAAATTAACCTTTGTGAATTTACTAATTTCCTCTTTTTTGTAAAACAAATAAATTTGGGCAAATTTAGTATACAGATTTGGATTTATAAGTTGAAACATAAAGTAGTTATATTCAATATGAGAATGAAATGCAATCAAAGTAAAGAAGAAAAATATATAAAATATTCCTAATATAAATATCATACAACACATAATATACTGTATTTGTAACGCCCCGAAAATCCTCACGGTTCTCGGTATGCTAACTACTACTACTCACATACATCCACTCGAGTAAAATTTGAGTTAAAATTTTAAACTTTGTTCCACAACTTAAAACGACACGTTTAAAAACGTTTAAATAAAATGTCGCAGCGGAAGACTTTGATTTAAAATCAATTTAAATAAAATTGTAACGCCATGAAAAGCCACGCGGTCTCTGCCTCACACTTCGCTATCACCACTCCTGCGGCGCCCTTGAGTCGTCCTCGGACCCCAGGTCGCCAACCGTACATTTACTCCTCACTTCGACAGAATTCGTATAAAATTTAAAACTTTTGTTCCTCGACTTAAATCAGCACTCTTTGAAAACGTTTAAACTTATCGCAGCAGAAGACTCAATAAAAAATCAGGTTAAATGACAATTCACATTTCAAATCATTCTAAAAAGAGGTACCGGTCGACACCTGTAAACACCGGTCGACACCTTAATACTCTCTGCCTGTCTTGGTCGAACTTCGCGATCGACACTTCTACGCATGTAACGAAAAGCGGTCGACACCTGCTTTCGGCGGTCGTCACTTCAATTCTCTTTCTCTGTACAGGTCGAACTCTGCGGTCGACACTCTCATTAACCAGTCGACACCTACAAACACCGGTCGATACTTTATTTTTCTCTGCCCACACAGGTCGAACTCTGCGGTCGACACTCTAACTGATTTTACACTAACCGGTCGACACCTACAGACACCAGTCAACACTTCATTTCTCTCTGTCCGCACAGGTCGAATCCCGCGGTCGACACTTACATCACATTTTACACTGATCGGTCGACAACTATGAACTTTGGTCGACACTTTGCACTAGCAGTCAAAAAAATAATACCAGTTCGAACGAAAACGGACGTAAAAAACTTTCACGATTAAAACCACAAGTAAAGACCTGTATTTCCAAGACAAAATTCCACGAGTACTTTCAAAACACGACTATACATCAATCCTAACTATTAAAGTGCAAATCAACCTATACTTACAATTCCTATACACTTGACTTGAATTCCACCAAATGCAACCCTCAAACCTACAATCCAGCTTTGCTCCACGGGTTTTGCCGCCATGACGAACTCCACCTGCCGGCACATGGTAGCACACCACTGCCAACTGCCTACTCGTCCTGCCTAGGGTCTCGTAACTCACCAGCATGAATCTCTGCACCTGCACCACGGAACACACAACATAAGGCTAACGCTCAGTAAGTAATGTGGTATGACAAGTAAAATCGACAATGTAATCCTATCACATGCAGTCTCTACTCTCACGCTCATGTTATCGTCATCTGTGACGCGTAGTTTAGCCGCACCAGGGTGAGAATGAACCTAGCGTCATTTTACACCCTGATACGTCACCACCGTTCTGGACTCCCCAGCAACGAGACCCCCAAGCTACACACCCGCGTCACCACACAGCAATCGCATCAGGGTGAGGGTGAACCTCGCGGCACGCTACACCCTAACGTGTCGCCCCCATCTCGGCCTCCCTAGGAACGAGGCCATAATTACCACACACGCCCACATCCGCAGCAGCCATGCTAGGGTGAGCCTGAACCTTGCGCTACACTACACTTTGCCACGTCGCCAAAGTCCCGGTCTCCCCAGCAATGAGGCCAAAGCCACCCACATACGCGTCATCCTTACCATCACATATCACAACATTCCACAATTCAAAACCATGTTCAAATTCATTTTCGTACAACTTTTCAAAAACATGATGCATGACAAAAGTAAACACACATATCAACATGCAACAAACCCTATCGTTCCATAGTGTAGACCTTTCTGGGCAAAGCACATGCATGCACTACTTACCTGACGTTTTAACTTTCCGTGGTGCTCGTTTCTATCACTTCATGAGGCTCAATCTATCACATAACCAATTCACAGTAAAAACTCATGTCACAACTCATTCCACGTACTAAAATTACATCTACTAACTCACTTCACCAAAGCCCAACTCAGATGGCTCGCTAACCCAATTTTCGGTCAAAAATCAACCTAACTTCCAACGCGCATAACTTTTGCATTTGTTATCGAAATTACTCAATTCCAGTGGCCAAACACTCCAATCATAACCTAGTTTAACATATAAAAATAGAATTTAAAACAATTAACCGTAGCTAGGTTAAAACTATCAAAAATAGAACCGAATTTCACATTAAAATGCCCAAAATTTTCATTCTCGGTTTTCTCAACAAAACTCACTCAATTTCTCAACAATCTATCACACTCCAACCTATTAAGCATAATCTAACTACGTTGGAGATTTTGAATTCAGAAACCCGAATTGCAAGGTGCCTTCTCTCGGATATTCTTCAATTTTCAGAATTCTCTCCCTTCACCCACTCCAAACCGTTAATTCTCTCATCAACCGTTCTAAATCCTAGCATAAACCTTCAGAAACCGAAACCAAAATTTAACCCTAGATTATCGATCAACAAAGGGGAGGAGAGGAAGAGATTACCGGGGAGAAAGAGAGACTGGGTTCTGCATGTGGACGGGAGGAGGAAAAAAAATCGGGAGTCGCGAGCTCGGATCGCCAGCGATGAGGGAGACGAGGCGCGCACATGAGAGAGAAAAGGAGGTTCTCCTCTTCCTTTCTGCCGAGGGGAAAGAACAAGAGGACACTCTGGTTCTTTTATTTATTTATTTAAAAAAAAAAAAATAATAAGTTAATTATTTTTTTGCCTTCACACTTTAATCTTTTAACCAAATGGCTATTCAGTCTGTTTCTGGTCAAATTCCTAAAATTTTCTCTTCTCCATTAGCCTCGAAATAATATTTTATTTCCTAGTATAAATTCCTTGCTCTCGATTCCAACAAAAACTCAGCCGTTTACCAATACGAATTTCTGAAAATTAATTTACAGAAATCTCGGGTGTTACATTCCACCCCCCTTCAAAGAAATTTTGTCCCCAAAATTTGCGCAACGATAGTTTCCCGACATCGACACCACAAAATTCACTATCTTGTATTTAGGCTCTCTCTGAGCAACGTCGAATCTACCTTGAGCTCTTAGTTCTTTAATGTCCTCGCATTTAACTTCATTCTTCACCTAGTGATCATCTTACATATCCTCAAGTTCATTCCATCCAATTACTTCCGGGTTCCTATCTATATTCCAAAACTTTAGTGATTCCTCCATTAAGATTTCAATCTCTTGGTTCTCTAAATCATAATTTGTATAAGAATAAATCTATCAATTAATAACGACGAAAATCCACAGTATAGAGCAATATGATGCTCATATATATGGCCTATATACACATGTCACCAAAATCATTCATAACACCTCCTCCAAAACCCTAAACCTGACAACTCGTTTGGACGGGGAGATCTTCAAAAATACTTCATCACCTTTAGTAAATTCCAACTTTGGTCCCATGCTTGCGTTTGCTATCTTCAATCTAACTATTTGCATGCTTGACTAGGTATCGAGCACTATTCAATTCCACAAATCAATTATGTACTTTACACTCAATTGTTCATTAATTTAACCATTTATAATTCAACTTCTCTAACTCTTCTATTCTAACTCCATAGCTAACTTCCCTTGGCTATAATTTGCTCAAACCTTAACTTCCTTACCCCAATCATCCCTACAGGCTTCATATTTGAACTATTTTAAGCTACTCTTTTTAAACTTAAATCGTTTCTGAACACTCTTTTCGTTTCCTCACAATGATTCGTCCAAGAATCTTATTGTTTGCAAACTTGTAGACTATGCTACACTGTTGCTCCAAATCTCTTCAAATTCTTACGTCCTCAGGTCTAACCCAATAGTGATTCTATGCAATTATCTATAATCCCAATCTTTGAAATCACCAAACTGGATTTCTTCTCTACATCATTCTCAACGAAATTTCATTCAAATTTTTAATTTCCAAACTCATACTTAGCATTATTGATAAAATATTACCCTAAATATCCTCGAGTAACACTTGTTTTCTACTAAGTATCTAAATTAAAATTCTAAGTCCTTAATTTTCACTAGTAACTAAACCTCTTACAAAATCTTTGCTAGTAATCCGCCGTCTCATCGACGTAACTCCTCAAAATATTCCCCAATTAGAGCCTCAAACAATCATCATTCCATCCAAATACCTTTAACTAAGAGTACCAAAAATTATGCGCTTGGACTCATAACTTATTCTTAGATTTCTCGATCCTCTTTCAACTAGTCTAAATCTCCCAATACAGCCATATATATTTTCACTCTCCTAATTACCGCTCCCCTTGTTGTTTCATAATAAGGGTTACCCTACGCGCCACCTTGATTATAGCCTTGCGCCTACGTTTCACAACCTTAGTTGGATAAGCTATAACCCCATAATCTAACCCTCACGTTTTCAAGTCAAAAAGAATCTTTCCACTGTCACATTATCACCTTGTATCAACTGATCCAAGTATAGGTGCTTCCCTGACGGCAACAACACACTATAAAACTGCCTAAAAGAGCTGGGCACTAAATTTGCCTTGACCATGAAGGCAATAGATACGAATGAATGTGTAGCACCCGTATCGACAAGAACGTAAGCCGCCAAGCCCGAAATAAAATATTACCTGAGATCATCGATGGCTGGGCGGCATCATCTAGTTCAATGAGGGCAAAGACCCTCGGCGCCATCTTCGCTGGGGTCTTGCTCAAATTCGGGCAACTCCTAGCAAAATGCCTCACTTCATTACAATAGAAACACCAATTTTGTTGCGGCTTCTGACAATCTCTTAACAGGTGGCTCGTCTCACCACAGTTGTAGCATCGCCCCGCGCCTATCATGCACTCGCCAGGGTGATTCCTCTGACGCTTAGAGTATACAGGGAACTGCTCCGACTCCTGGGGCCGCTTGTTGCTCCCTTGACTGCTCGAGCTATCGCTAGCCCTCTTCAGGCCCTTCCATTAAGACGACCCTTCCCCACTCTGCTGGGGCAGTAACTCCTTGAAAAGTCCCCTGGGTTGCTCCTTAAAGGACTCTCTGTAACTGAGAAGTTTCATCCCAGCTTCCTCGATGTCAAAGAACTTGGCCATAACATCCTCATAGGGCATCCCTCGCGTCCCTGTTATCTGCATGCCCATATATACGTCTGGCTTCAATCGCTACACGAACTGGTGTACCTTGTTCTCATCTAGGCTCACCAAATGTCCGGAAAACCGAGATAACGCCTCAAACTGTCTCACATACTCGGCCACAGTATCCGTCTGTCTCAAGTGGGTGAACTCAACCATCTTCTGGGTCCTGACCGAGTGGCTGAAATACTTACCAAAGAACATCGTCTTAAACTCTTCCCAGGTCATGACCTTCACATCTCCGTGACCCTCACCGTATCCCACCAATAGCGGGTGTCACACCCCAATTCTCGCACCTAGAATTTTTCGCCTTCTCGGTGGGATGTGCGGCGCCAAGTCCCCGACTTGACCAGCCTTCCTCCTCCTTCGGTGCTTGCGGAACGAATTGCACAAGAGACAAGTGTTTACGGGAGCAAAGCCTCCCAACCCTCTTTTCTATTCCAAATAAAAAGACTAGGACACTCATTCAAGGCACACCACAATAGCTAAGGAACTCCTTTGTCGGATACCTTTAGCTTGGTGTCTCAAGAGGCTTATATACATCTCATGGCCGAGCCATGTCTTTAATTGGACACTAAATGCCCATCGGATGCCTATCTTCAATGCTGGCCGCGCGCACCATGAATGCCCACCGCGCTCCTGCTGCGCGCAGCATTGATGCCCGCCGCGCGCCATCAATGCTTGCCGCGTGCGCGCCATCAATGCATGCCGTGTGCGCCAGGGCTCGGTCGCCAGCCTGCCCAGTGCGCCCCATCTGAAGGTAGCATCCCGCGCCCAGCGCCCATCTGGCACGCCGTGTCCGTCCCGCGTGCCTGCCGCATACCGCGTGCGCTCGTAACGTCCCGCGCCAACGGCTAGTTAACGCCTCACCAACGGCTATGTCTGCGCGCCAACGGCTATGTCACCTGCCGTAACGCCCCAACGGCTATCCCCATGCCGTGTCCAGTCCGTGTCCGCTCCGTGTGCGCCAACTGCACGCGCTCATAACTGCAGCGCCCTGCTGGAGCGTAACGCCCCGGCTGCGCGCACCGCGTGCGCCAGCCGCGCGCCGCGTGCGCCCCGTGTGCACACCGCGTGCTTGTAACTGCCTGCTCAGTAAATGTCCTGCCCAACACTTAGCCAATTTAGCACTTACTTGCATAGCTTCACGGATCTGCCCTTTGGCCCATGTCTGCTTCATGGCCTGTGCACCTTGTGCGTCTTTGTAGGCCGCGCGCCCATCTGCCGCGCCCATTGCAGGCCACGCGCCCCTGCCGCGCGCCCATCGTGTGCTTCATGCCACTGCGCACCCGAGGAGTAGCCCAGCTGCTCCTCTCCGTTGGGCCACTTGGCCCTAGCCTTTATGCACCCTAAAAAATGGGGTGTAACAAGGGCATCCTTGGCCAGGTGGAATGCTGCACTGGATACCCAGTCTTGATCACCCATCTTGGCATAGTCCATCATGTCTTCCATATTTCGAATCCACTCCTCAACACTGAGTGGGTCCGAAGATGATCCGTCGAATACTGGGTGTTTGAGTCTGTGCAACCTGTCACCCCCATGATCTGCCAAAGTTTGGGGACTAGACTGGCCCTTGTCCTCTCTACTAATAAACTGCTCCAGCTGCTGAGACTGACGGTCGACCAACTCGGTAAGCTGTCTAACGGCGTCATCCATATCGCTTACAGCTCTACGCGTCTCTTTTTCGATAACACTAAACCTGTACACCACAACATCTAGTGAGTCTAAATGAAACTACAAGGGTTCTAAGAAATACTTACAGTTGGTGGAGCACTCCCATGCAGCGGCTGGTGGTATTAGGAGATCTATCGAACGACGTCGACCCCGTGGCTCTGACACTCGTACCATAACCTCTTCCCACCTATTAACCGTCCCCTCTACTTTTCCCCCAAGCAGTGTGGGAATTGTAACAGGCCATCTTGCCTTCACAATCTCTCCCTTCCTCCGAGGGCCCCGACATCATCGTCGGCCACACTTCTTGTTAAGTAAAAGCTCTGATACCATAACTGTAATGCCCCAAAAACCCACGCGGTCTCTGGCTCACACTTCGCTATCACCACTGTTGCGGCGTCCCCGAGTCGTCCCTGGACCCGGGTCGCCAACAGTACACTTACTCCTCACTTCGACAGAATTTGTATAAAATTTAAAACTTTTGTTCCTCGACTTAAATCAGCACCCTTTGAAAACGTTTAAACTTATCGCAGCGGAAGACTCAATCAAAAATCGAGTTAAATGACACTTCACCTTTCAAACCATTCTAAAAAGAGGTACCGGTCAACACCTGTAAACACCGGTCAATACTTTAATACTCTTTGCCCGCCCCGGTCGAACTTCGCGGTCGACACTTCTATGCACGTAACGAAAAGCGGTTGACACCTGCCTTTGGCGGTCGACACTTCAATTCTCTCTGCCCGCATAGGTCGAACCCCGCGGTCGACACTCTCACTGATTTTACACTAACCGGTCGACACCTACAGACACTGGTTGACACTTCATTTCTCTTTACCCGCACAGGTCGAACCTCGCAGTCGACACTCTCACAGATTTTATACTAATCGGTCGACACCTACAAACACCGGTCGACACTTCATTTCTCTCTGTCCGTACAGGTCGAACCCCGCGATCGATACTCACATCAAATTTGACACTGACCGCTCGACAGCTATGGACTTTGGTCGACACTTTGCACCAGCAGTCAAAAAAATAACACCAGTTTGAATGAAAACGGACAGCAAAAACTTTCATGATTAAAACCACAAGTAAAGACCTATATTTCCAAGACAAAATTCCACGAGTACTTTCAAAACACGACTATACATCAATCCCGACTATTAACATGCGAATCAACCTATACTTACAATTCCTATACACTTGACTTGGATTCCACAAAATACAACCCGCAAAGCTACCATTCGACTTTGCTCCACGGGTCGGGCCACCGTGACGAACTCACTTGCCGGCACATGGTAGCACACTGCCAACCGCTTACTCGTCCTGTCTGAGCTCTCGTAACTTAACAGCAGGAATCTCGGCACCTACACCATGGAACACACAACATAACCCTAATGCTCAGTAAGTAATGCGGTATGAGAAGTAAAATCGACAATGCAAGCCTATCACATGCAGTTTCTACTCTTACACTCATGTTATCGTCGTCTGTGACGCGTAATGCAGCCGCACAAGAGTGAGAATGAACAAAGCGCCACCCTACACCCTGACATGTCACCACCATCCCGGACTCCCCAGTAACGAGGCCCCCAAGCTACACACCAGCGTCACTACACAACAACCACATCAGGGTGAGGGTGAACCTCGTTGTCACGCTACACCCTAACGCGTCGCCCTCGTCCCGGCCTCCCTAGCAACGAGGCCACAGTTGCCACACATGCCCACATTCACAGCAGCCATGCCAAGGTGAGTGTGAACCTCGCGCCACACTACACCCTGGCACGTCGCTTACATCCCGGTCTCCCCAGCAATGAGGCCAAAGCCACCCACACACGCCTCATCTTTACCATCACATATCACAACATTCCAATATTCAAAACCATGCTCAAATTCATTTTATTACAACTTTTCAAAAGCATGATGCATGACAAAAGTAAACACACATATCAACATGCAACAAACCCTATCATTCCATAGTGTAGACCTTTCTGGGCAAAGCACATGCATGCATTACTTACCTGGCGTCCTAACTTTCTGTGGTGCTCGTTTCTATCACTTCTTCCGACTCAACATATTACATAACCAATTCAGATTAAAAATTCATCTCACAACTCATTTTTCGTACTAAAATTACGTCCACTAACTCACTCCACCAAAGCCCAACTCAGACGGCTCGCTAACCTAATTCTTGGCAAAAAATCAACCTAACTTCTAATGCGCATAACGTTTATGTCTGTTATCGGAATCACTCGATTCTAGTGGCCAAGCGCTCCAATCATAATCTAATTTAACATACCAAAATAGAATTTAAAACAATTAACCGTAGTTAGGTTAAAACTCCCAAAAACATAATCAAATTTCACACTAAAACGCCCAAAATTTCCATTCTCGGTTTTCTCAACAAAACTCACTCAATTTCTCAACAATCTATCACACTCCAACCTATTAAGCATAATCTAACTACCATTGGAGATTTCAAATTCAGAAACCTGAATTGCACGGTGCCTTCTCTTAGATATTCTTCAATTTTCGGAACTCTTTCACCTCACCCACTCCAAACCGTTAATTCTCCCAATCAACCATTCTAAATCCTAGTATAAACCTTCAGAAACCGAAACCGAAACCAAAACTCAATCCTAGATTATCGATCAACAGAGTGGAGGAGAGGAACAGATTACTAGGGAGAAATAGAGACCAGGTTCTGTACGTGGACGGGAGGAGGAAAAAAAATCGAGAGCGGCGAGCTCAGATTGCTGGCGACGAAATAGACGAGGCGCACACACGGGAGAGGAAAGGAGGTTCTCTTTTTCCTTTCTGCCAAGGGGAAAGAACGAGAGTGGTTGAAGCCACTCTGGTTCTTTTATTTATTTAAAAAATAATAATAATAAGTTAATTACTTTTTCGCCCTCACATGTTAATCTTTTAGCCAAACGGCTATTGAGTCCGTTTCCGGTCGGATTCTTAAAATTTTCTTTTCTCCATTAACCTCAAAATAATCTTTTATCTACTAGTATAAATTCTCCGCTCTCGATTCCGACCAAAACTACGCCGTTTACCAACACAAATGTTTGAAAATTAATTTACAGAAATCTCAGGTGTTACAAAAGTTCAAGTTTTCTAAGAAAAAAAAAATTTTCGGTCGGCACCTGTGAACACCGGTCGACACTCTATTTGTCTCTGTTTTCATCGGTCAACACTATCGGTCTATATCTCTCTACTTCTCACGCTAACCGGTTGACACTTACATGCACCGGTCGACACTACGTTTCTCTCTGTCCGCGTCGGTCGATACCTGAGGGCAACACCCACGTCCATTCTACACTACCGTTCGACATTTGCGTGCACCGGTCGACACTACGTTTCTCTCTGTCCGCGTAGGTCTATCTTTGAGGTTGACACTCCCGTCCATTTTTATACTACCAGTTGACACGTATATGCACCGGTTGACACTCTGTTTGGCTCTGCCTTCGCAGGTCGACCCTCGCGGTCAACACCCGCCAAATTCGGTCGACACCTTCAGTATACTGGTCGACACTTACTAGGTTTGGTCGAGCACTCAACCTATAGGTCGACACCTCCTTCACAGAATTCTGTTTAAAAACCTTAAAACTTCACAAAAACAATCGAACTTCGATTAAACGCTAAAAACCATACAACATACAGTTTTTCCTCAATTTAAAATAATTATTTACCTAAACGAGATGACTACTAAAGTTTGAAATCCGTCTATACATCCAAATGACTCGAAACAACTTAAAACGACTCAAAACCTGTACCTACGTTCACCATGGTCAAAATGCCCTAACAGCTGGTCGGGTCGTGCACGAGCGCACTCCTCCAACCGCCTCCTATTCCTAGGCACGCTTTGAGTACTCAGCAGCTATAACATCGTCACCTACATCACAGAACTCATCTATTAGCCTAATGATAAGTAAGTAAGACATAAAAACATAACACTGTAAACAAACACATCCTAACATATGCAGTTTCTACAGTTTCGTCTCTACTTTTGTTTTCGTCTCTTTCTTACATCTTCTTTATCTTTTTACTATCGAGTTCTTCTTTACGTGCTAGTTCAAGGTGACACACCTTGCGGTCTACCTCTCGGGACAAGGTTACAGCGTAAAGCAGAGGAAGAGTGATACATCTCGCAGTCCACCTCTGAGGATAAGACCACTCAATCCCACCTTTATTATCTTCTTATGTATCTTCTCATTTCATTCGTCTCATCTCATCCTACTGTTTCATTCCGTAAAAACATGGAAATTCATTTTCGTTTCGTTCTCGTATTTTAAAACCATGATGCATAATGACTAAAACATAACATAAAGTAAACGTGCATGCATCCTAACAAATTGTGATGTAGGCCCAAAGGCAAAACACTTACTGTTTTACTATACTACTTACCTGGCGTCCTTAGCTTCTGTGGTGCTCGTTTCTATCATTTCCTTGGGCTCAACCTATCACATAATCAATTCACATTAAAATTCATCTCACAATTCATTCTATGTATTAGAATCTACGGCTACTAACTCACTCCACTAAAGCTAAACTAAATTGGCTCGCTAACCCAATTTCCGACCAACAATCAATCTAACCTCCAATGCGCATAACTTTTGCATCGGATATCGAAATCACTCGATTTCAGTGGCTAAACGCTCAACTAGCAACCTAGTTTAACATATCAAAAGAGAATTTAAACCACTAACCGTGGCTAAGCTAAAGTCGCCAAAAATAGAACCGAGTTTTCAAACCCAAAATTCCCATTCTCGGTTTCTAAACAAAACTTACTCAATTCCTCACCAATCCATCACATTATAACCTATTAAGGATAATTTAACCACAATTAGTGGTTTCAAATTCAGAAAAATCCAAATTGCACAGAACACCCCCTCGGTTTTTCTTCCAAAATTTTGACATTCATTGTCCACGGTTCAAACATTCGCAACTCACCTCTAAACATTCTATTTTAGCACAAAACCTTAAGAAATCGAAACTCCATCAAATTTCTGCACTCGGACACCGAAACGGGGAGGAGAGGAGAGAACAATACTTATCGAGAAAGAAAAGAAACACGTTTTACGCGTGCACGAAAGGAGAGAAACTCAAACGGCAAGCTCCAATCGCCACGTCGAGGGCTCTTCTTCGCGGAAGAAGATCGGCACGGGGAAAATAAAGGATTTCTCCTTCTCTTCCCCTTTCTCTTCTTTTCTCTACTGCCGAAAGGGAGGGTTGTTTTTATTTTACTTTATTTCTTTTATAATAATAATAATTTTAATTACTTTTCTGCCCTCAATCTTTAACCGTTTAATCAAACTGTTATTCGGTTCGTTTTCGGTCGGATTCTCAAATTTTCTTTTCTTCATTAGTCTCGAAATAATCCTTCACCTAACCGGCTAAATTTTTCGCCTTTAATTTCGACTAAAACTCTACCGTTTATCGCTATGAAAATTTAAAAATTAATTAACAGAAATTCTGGACGTTACTGTATTCTATTTATAGATTGATATACTTCACAAATAGTTCCAAGTCTGCATGTGATGTAAAATGTGAATTAAATTAATAAAATTACAGTGCAGGTGTATCACTCGCTGTAATTTCTTGATGTCTAACTAAAGTGAGAACATCCTCACTATTCCTATCAAAGGAATATTAAATGATAAATAAATAGACTATTAATAATAAATAAAATAAAAGTTGAATAACAAAGAAAAAGATTATTCATACATAGACTAAATGATAAATAAATTAATAATAGTACCAATATCAAAATAGATACAGGATGGTCATTGCAAAATGTATTTGTTAGAATCAAAGAAAATAAAATAAAAATACACACAATGAGAAGTAAAAATGTAATATGGTAGATGAAATGAAATGAAATGAACTTTTGATATAAAAATAATATGTAATAAATAAAATGGTACATAAATTTAAAATTAAGAAAAACCCATAAATTTCCTAAAAGAACCCCTCACAGACTCTCTTTCTTCTTTCCCAAGATCCCAACCTATCATTGTTATATTCTATTAAAGATGACAAACGAGTCGATCAAGCTGACTAAGAAGTAGTTCGGCTCACCGAACCTAACGAGTTAAATAAGTCGAGTTTAACGAGCCTAACGAGTTTGGTTTAATAAGCCAGCTTCAAAAAATTTCAATTTGACCTAGCTCGCGAGCTACGAGTTAAACGACCTGAGCTGAGCTGAGCCGGCTCAACGAGCATAACAAGCCTTACCGAGCCGAACATATATAAATATTTTCAACTTATATTAATATAATATAAATTTTTTTAAAAAATTTATTTAAAATTATAATAAGTATTAAAAATTATATACTAACGATATTTACTCATTTAATTTAAAAATTAGTTATGTTAATATATATTAAATTGAATGTATTAATAAAAAAAATATTTGATACTATCCAATAAAAAATATCACATGAATATCATTAAAAATATTTTAACATATAAAAAAAATTAAAATTTAAAAAAAATTATTAATTCAAAAAATTAAGCATTTGAAAAACACAAAAAAAAAATTAATTAAAAAGAAATTAATATATTATATAATAGAATACATTAAATTAAAAAATTAAAACAGAACACCTTTCTTCTGTTCCTGCTTTTCTAGACAGCACTGCAAAGAGAGAGCCAGAGGAGTGAGGTGAGAGAGTCGCGACCGCGAGGGAGAGGAGAGATTTTTGATCATCCGACTTCCATTTTTGATAAAACTAGTTCAATTGCGTTTCTCTCGAGATACTCTACCTTTCTCGTTAAAAAATTTCGAATATTAATTGATTATTTTTTCTTGATATTTTGTTGAATGTTCAGGGTTTTTAGTGTTTTCGCTTGAAAATCCCGTTCAATCTATCAAAAATCACAGGCGGGGGGCGGGGGGTTGAGCAGACGGGCTGGCTGGCGAGCCTGTACCGCCGAGCTAACGAGCCAGCCCGTTAGCCGGCTCGTTTGGCTTGGTCCCTAGCGAGCTCGCCAGCCCGAATCTTGGAGTCGGCTCGACCCGCCTCGTGGGACCGGGCCGAGCGCGGGCCTGCCCGTTAAACATCTGTACGTTTTTCTCACTTCTTATGCCTTGCAACCCAACAACATCAACCGAGTTCCATTTTGTATATTTTTTTTTTTTGCTAAGAGCAAACCTATACTAATAGTTGTCATCTTTATCTCCTCAATCTATATACAATTCATGGTATCCCTCTACTCTAAACGGCACGCATTCTTTCTCTTTAATCCCTAATTATTTAGAAGCTTCTCAGATTGTGGAAGGAAAAATCAGAAAATAGCTGCAAGATGTACATGAAGCCTAATGAAAAGATTAAAAGTCGTGAAATGAAAAAAACAATAGCATCAAAATTGGAAAGAACAAGAATGACATTGAATAAAGTAAAAAATATAGAGATGATCATACACATGTTACAAGTAGAATAAAAGAGGAAGAGGGGGATTGAGAAAATGGAAAAGGCATGATGGAAAAAGGAAGAAATGAAGAGCTCTTTTAGCTGCTCCTAACATTGGTCGTTCCTACTGCAATTTTTTTGCCCTCTCCACCGTTATACTATTAACAACTTTTGCCACTTACCAAAACACCCCTACCTTAATTTTTTAGGATCAAGGTTTGTGCACTCTACCAAATATATTAGACCATTAAGTATTGTCATTTGTGTCCCAACTTGAATGTTATTGTTGATGTTGAATGTTATGTATGTTTTCTCGATAATTTTATGTTAACAACTCTAGTGTTTTAAAAAAATATCATAGGGCTAGGACAACCTCATAAAATCAATACACTTGACAAACAATTGTTATAAAGCACAAAATCTCATTTATTTCATGTGGTTTACGTCTTATTTTTATTATTTGGAATGTTTTAAATCTTGGATTTTGATTTAAATTTTCATGTTTGATATCAACCATAAAACAATTTGGAGGTCTAGAAGCCAAAAACAAGTTTTAGGATAACAAGAAATTATTAGAAAAGATTTAAATCATTAAAATTTTTAAGAAATTCTGAAAAAAAAGTGTGAAATTTGGCAGAAGAGGTCGTATATTAAGATGTCCATGCTTATGGTCACGCCGTTAAAATGCTATAAAAAAGAAAATTCAAAAACAAATTTTTATTTTTGCTATGGAAAATATTTTTGTGTGTTAGGCCTACAAAATTTGAGGAATAATTAGTATAGATTAGGAGAGAGACGGACTTAGGGAAATATTTTTGAAAATGAAGAGATTTCTTTTTTGTAGGGAGATCTAAAAAGAGAGATTTTAAATTCAGAAAATTCTTGTTCTTGTTCCAGTGCTTCTTTTCCTCCTGCTTAGGGTCTTCTCTATTCTTCTATGGATTTTTGAATTCTTAGATTTTAATCAAAAAATCAATTAAAATTTTGTTTGTTAATAAGAAAATTAATCATAGAGAATCTCTCGGTAATTAAGAAATTAAGAAGAGATTAAATTATTAGAGCGGTAACTATAACTAATTTATTCAAGATGATTAGAAATCAACTCATGTTTCAATGATCTATTCACCAAACCAAAAATTGAAATCACTCTTTGATGAGATAATTTCTCATTTATTGTTTATTGTTTATATTCAATTCTCAAAATTCAAAAATCCAATTTTCCTTGGATTATAATTTTAATAGAAATAAAATATATTGATTCGACCTTATTTGTCAATCTACAAATTCATATTTTCTGAGCAATAATAATTTTTGGTGTCTTCAACTAGTATCAAATTTCATTTCATCAAAAGTAGTAGGGATAAAATTAGTCATTTGACAAACACAGCAAGACTGATGAAAATACAACACTTGCTAGATTTCTTAAACTTCTATGTTGCACTACAATGTCACATTGTTCCAAACATTAGGCTAATTATATTAATTAATTTTACATGTAACTCCCTAATATATTTTTGATCTGATCATTTTTTTTTTTTTGTCAATTATGCATGTCTCAAATACTATGGAACTCTCTAGTCCATATATTTGATAGAATTTAATAAAAAACTTTAACATTCCACTAAGGTATATTAATTATGGAATAATATTAGATTTATCATCTACTTTTAAACTCTAACTGACCGACGTAGTGCTCATTCATTGGTTTAATAAATAAGATCAATTATAAATAGTTTGAATATAACATTAATTTTACCATGAAAGAGTGTCTCCTTAGGAAGTAAAATTAGAGTGTAAAAATAGATGGTAAAACTAACATTACTCTTATCATGATGGTCTACAAAAATATTAAAAACATTATATACGTCGGCATATAAATTAAAAATTTGAAAAATGAAATATAATTTAGTTATCATAATTCATTGAATATTATTTATTGAACAATTAACGTGAGTTTTAATGGAGGACTGTTTTAAACTATTAAGCCGATTTCTTTGGATATCTCTCGAGTCCGTCTATATAGTCAATGTAGATAATCCCAAATCGAACAGTATAACCATCAACTCATTGAACATTTTCCATCAACGACCATGTAAAGTATCCCTTCACAATTCACCCCCTTCCTACAAACATTGTTCCATTAATCTTATACTTGGTTTATATTTAATCGATTTTCACTTAAATTATTCCATTTCGCAACTAACAAAGAAAAGTTTGTCTTTAAAAAACTCACGTTATTGCACTTTGAACGGAGGTTAGTTGGCGGCTGTAGTAGCCCATTCTAGTATCATCTTCTAAAGATATTGGATCGGTATTGAATTCATCGACTCCTGTCAGAACCAAAAAAAGGAAAAGAATATGTGATTATTATGTGTAGTGGAGATCAAATAAATGAGTTTGAACAAACCATTTTCAATTATATAGATCACTAGATTATTGAATATGTCTTCCTGTAGATGAGACGATCTTGAATTCCCTCCTCGTAAACATATAACCATTTTGAAGCTGCATTAAAATAAATATAAAAAAAATTTTTTTAGAGTCATTTATATATTAAATTTTAAATTATTATTATTATTTTTTAAATCTAAAAACATGACACTAATAGTTTAGAGGTTGTCGTGTCTTGCCACGTTACACAACTTCAACGTCCGGCAGTCATACTAGTCTTTTGTTTAATTCTTTGTCTGGGGAAATAAATGTAGATTGCCATCTCATCATTTGCATGGGAAACAAAAATTTCAGACTCGTCTTTTCTTTTGAATTAAATATCTCCCATTATTTCTCGTTTAGCTTTCATATAATTCTCATTCTCCTGTTCTCTAGTTCTGCAAAGTTGTGGCATTTTGCTTCGTCTCTTCTATCTGATTCTACTGACTACGTGAATTTTTTCATTCTGTTGGTGTGAAAAAGTTTCATTTCTCTCGAGCGTTTTTCTCTTTTCTGTGTTATTTGCATTTGCTTCGTTCTGTTATGGTGAATATATTTCGTTTCTTTTGGGCGCTAATTTTTTTTTTTTTATTGTGTTCTTTGCATTTGCTCAAGGGTGAGATTTATTCTTCGGCTCTTCTCTGTGGGGTGTCGTCAATTTGGGTTCTTTGCATTTGCTCAGCTGTGAGATTTCTTATTTGACTCGTCTCTCTGGATTGTCGTCAATTTTTATTGTCCGATTCTACTATTTATTTTCAAATTTTACAATAGGTTGTTATAATTTGGTGTTTGCTTGCTAGCAATTTATGTTTTTTTTCCTGGATTCAAAATTTGTTTGTGTGCTCAACTAGATTTCGTTTCTGTAGTTTTGGGTTTATATTCGATCAAGTTGTGGTAGCTCGGTGTTTACTTGTTTTGACTGCGGTTAATTTCCTATATTGAAATTTTCCTAGATGGCTCAATGTTTACTTGTTTTTTATTGTTGCTTGATTGCTGTTTATTTCTTAGATTGAAATTTTGGTCTCTTATGATGCATTTCTTAACATGCTTAAGAGTGATAGAGTATGTAAATGCAAATATGGTTGACATTAATTTTTTGGTAAATCATAATTAAGAAAATTTACATTTTATTTTAAATATGAGATTTCATAATTAGAAGGTGGTTTCTTAAAAATCAAGAAATTATCTATTTGTATTTGGAAATGTAGTTTTATGTATTTCTTGGAAATCAAGAAAATATCCATGGAAGTTAAAATTAGAATATTTTGAATTTTGGAAGTTTATTATTTTTGGAATATCAAATCTTTTTGAAAGGAAGTTACTTGGAGAGCAAGTTATCAAGATATTATATTTTGGAAAGTTTATTTGAAGATTATGAGTTTGTTAAGCTGGGTTATAGCAAGATTCAAGATCACAGTATCTAAAGCATTTAATCCTGATTTGTTTGCTCGTCGATTTCTCTGATTTTCCATATGTGTTATTTTCCAAAAATCGATTTTGGAAAGTTGATTTGATAATTGTTTGCTGGATTATAGCAAAATATGTGATCAAAACAATTGTAGGATCTATTCCTAATTCGTTGGGATGCATTCCTATTAAGTAGGCAGCACTTTCCATAAATGTTACACCTGATGTTACAGATTCGATTTTCATGGGATTCAGTTACCTTATTTTGTGTGATTTATTTGGAGAGAATATTGAAAATAAAAAACAGAAATATTCAATGCAAATAATATTTAAGCATTCCTCTCTCACAGAATGTTATGCGCGGATTATTCTTTGTTTCAGTATTTTTGTGTGTCGTGAGTTATTCTTCTTTCTTCACCCATGGTTTCATGCGGTGTAAATTATTATTCACTCGGTCTGTAATAGACTGTTCCACACACTCTGGTTTAATTGGTTTTCGTTATTTTATGAGTGTATTGTTTAGTCCATCGAAAGACAACGATTGGTGTCATTGACGATGTTATAGGTGCATTTTTTGTTATTTTCATTGAAGTTCAGTCTCGGGAGGAGGCTGTTTGGAACTCGGGAGGAGTTCTGATCGTGGGCAAGGGGATCTTGCCATACACGGATTCTGGGAGGGGTCATCATCGACAAGGGCAGCTTGTCACACACGGATTCCGGGAGGAGTCGTCATCAACAAGGAGAGTTTGTCACATTTGAATTCCGAGAGAAGTCATCATCAACAAGGGGATCGTGTTGCGTTCAGATTCTGGGAGGGACCGATTACAAGACGAGGGGAGCTCATAAAAACAAATTCACTGGGGAAGTTAGGAAGAGGTAGCCACAAAGTGAAAAGGAGTCTTACTTTGTGTTAGACCGGGTGTCTTGTAACTTTGTTAACTTTGTGAATCGTTTTTAAATCTTGACGTGGCTCTGCAGACGTAGGTAATTGCCGAAATGCGTTACCAACCTCCTATCTCTTTACTTTTTACATTTTTTTACTATGTATTATCACGTTTATTATCGGTGTCACACCTAGTGTTCCACAACACCGCGTAACTAATCACAATATTTCAATTAGTATCAGAGCGGGTCGTTTCTATTTCTTAAGCGAGATTCACGAGACTTGATCTTGTGTTATTTATCTAATAGACTCTATGAAGGAAGGAGGTTCAAGATTCGTCCACCTCTGTTGAATAGAAATAATTATGCTTATTGGAAGGTCAGAATAAGAGCATTCATCAAAGTTGTCGATGAGCAGACTTTGAAATCTATTTTGATAGGATGAGACTCTCTAGTGGTTATTGAAAAAGATGGTGTCATATCCCTCAAGCATGAAGAAAGTTGGTCCGTTATTGAACATATGTTGGCAAACAGTAATTCAAAAGCTCTTAATACTATTTTCAATGGAGTTGACCCTACTCAATTCAGACTTATTTCCACATGTAAGTCAGCTAAAAGGGCATGAGAGATTCTCCGGACGAGTTATGAAGGAACGTCGGCTGTAAATTTATCAAATATGCAAATGCTCACTTCAAAATTTAAAAGTTTAAAATGTAACGCTCCGAGAACCCACACGTTCCTGGTGCGCTCACTACGCCTACACACTATGACATACAAAAATTTGACACAAACTCACTTAATTTAATACTACTTTCATTTTCAAATCATATTCAAAAGAATATTTGTGAGTATAAAAATTTTCGACTCTCCAAAGAGGGAACTGAAATCTTCAATATAAAATATGCAGCGGAAAAGATAATTTAAAGTAGTTTGAAGAATAAGACAACAAACTTGAAATCTTAGGAAGAATTCCAACACACCCCTCGAACTACACAAATTTGGTGCCGCGCACCCACGTCCCCACTTCGACGCCCCGCGCACACTCTCCAGGTGCCGCGTGCCAACTCAACATCACCGCGTCCCGCGCACGCTCACAGAGCCGCATGCCCCACACACCCTGCTTCCGTACAGCACGTCCGCACACACGCCCTCACCCGACGCCGCACAACCCGTGCGCACCCGCAGGGCCGCGTGCCCCGTGCATCTGCGATCACGCCGCACTCCCGCGCCCATCCACACTTCTCTAGTACCTCACTGTACACACCTCGACTTATTCCATATCCTTTCGACTCCCAACCTTTCTCCCGAAATTTTGGCAGAGTAACGCCTAAAAACTACCTATCCCAAAAAAATAAAACTCTGTACACAGGTCACCAGAAAACTAGAAATATCTATCCATCAATCATCTAGAGAAAACTCCATAACCAAATCGAAATTTAAAAACAACAAATCCATCAACTACAAATGAAGAAAATCTACCATATAGAGCATTACCAAGCTCATACATCTAAAGTATACGCGTACGTCACCAAAATCACACGCACGGCATAAACCTCTATACAACTGACGCCTATACAACTCGTCTAATCAACTGTACATCGACACAGTAAAATAAAATACCAGCAATAGTCAAGCCACCACCTACCATCTCCACGGGTCGGGTTGCCCTAACAAAATCTGCTGTCTGGTGCCTCGGTCGCACGCCGCCAACCGTCTTATGCCTCAGGACTAGGCTCTCGAGGCTCACTAGCAATATCGTCAGCACCTACACCATAGAACGCACAATATAAGCCTAACGCTTAGTAAGTAGTATAATATGAAAGTAAAAGCCGACAATGCAATCCCATCACATGCAGTCTCTACACTCACACTCATGTTGTCATATATGTGACATGTAGTGTAGCCGCACCAGGGTAAGGAAGAATCTAACGCCACCCTACACCTGACACATCGCCACCGTCCCGGACTCCCCAGCAACGAGGCCCACAAGCTACACACACGCATCACCACACAGCAACCACATCAGGGTGAGGGTGTATCTCGCGCCATACTACACCCTGACACGTCGCCCCCGTCCTAGCCTTTTCAGCAATAGAGCCATAGTTGCCACACACACGTTTTGCGACAGCCCAGCCGACCCACTCCTTGAGCAAAATTCGCGACTGGTGTTGCACCGGCCCACACACTAGTAGGATCCGCGGTACCACTGTCCATCATCCTCACCGCCGACGCATACACGCCACGTGACGGCCTAGCCGGCCCACTCCTCGAGCGGAATTCACGGTTGGTTACGCACCGGCCCACACACTAGTAGGATCTGTGGTACCACCGCCACGCGTCTCACCACTTACTCAAAATATGTTTAAAACCATTTTCGTTCTCTTTTTAAAACATGATCCATGTCAAACAATACGCATGTACACCACAATCAACAACATAAATCGTAAAGTTACATGGTGTAGGCCCACCTGGGCAAAACACAAGCATGCACTACTTACCTGGCGTCCTAAGCTCACTCGACACGCAACTTTGCCAAAAAAATGCCTCAACCTAAAACACAAACAATCACTCATCAATCTTTTCTTCAAAATTCACCAAATAAGCTAAAATAATATCTCTTAACTAAACTCATGAAATTCCAACCAAAACGAGTCGCTAATTCGATTCGGCCGAAAACTAGCCTAAACTTCGGATGCGCATAACTTTTGTGTCCTTTGTCAGAATCGAACGATTCAAGTGGCTAAACGTTCCCTTAGGAACCTAGTTTAACATACTAAAACAGATTTTAAAACGGTAAGCCGTAGATCGGTGAAAAACACCAAAAACGGAATCTGTCCTTTTTATCCAAATTTCACATTTCTGTTTCCTTCAACCAAAACTCACTCGAAACTAACCTTACGCATTAAAATCAGCAATGCTAATACCACGCATCACAATTCTATGAAAAATGCTCAATAATTTAACTCGGTCCAAAATTTGACATAAACTTCCGACGTGGATAACTTTTGCGTCGGATATCGGAATCGAACGATTTCAGTGGCCAAACGTCCTTCTAAGAACGTATTCTAAACCACAAAAACAGAATTAGAAACGATTAACCGAAATTAGGTCAAAACGGCCAAAAACAGAATATGCTCTTACACAAAACAAAAATTCGATTTTGATTTCAATTCAAATTCCAAAATTTCTATATGCAGTCAGCCACATTCAACTCATTCAAGTATAATCAACTTAGAAATCAGAGATTCGAGAAATTGATCGAACTTGTTAAAGTGAACCAACATCTATGCATTTAGATTGGAGGCTTGAGAGATGACAAAATTAACCTTCAAAATTATGTTACCAAGTTGGAAGCAAAATGGAGAACGAGTCGGGATGAAGTTAAAGACCTATCCAATGAGCTAAATCACATGAAGAAAAACGTAAAAGTGTTAAATTCGGTACCTCTAACCTGGATGATATTCTAAGAAGCAACAAATCAAGTGGTGATCATTTTCGACTGGGATTCAAAGGCGAAAGCTAAGTGTCACAGGCAGTGTCTTTTGGACTGGGTTACAAAAGAAAAAACTCGGTGTCATAGACAGTGTCAGTGAAGGATGTTGATTATAAAGGGAAATAAGGTGCAATTAGTACTGCAAAAACTGAGAAGAAATCAAATCATCATGATCTTTATTCTGCTCTAATCAGAAAAGGTAACAGATTTATTCCGATTTATCACTATTGTAACTGTCGTGGTCATATTCGCCCAAGATGTTTTACTTATCTTGCTGACTTAAAACAAGGTACTGCTAGAGATTTTTCCTCTTGTAGATTTCCTCAGTAAAAATGGGAGAAGAGGTCTAACTTGAAGTATAATGTTACATATACTTCTCTAAAGGCCACTACAACAAATGCTTGGTACTTCGATAGCAGATGCTCTATGACACATGATAGGCGAAAAAAAGTTTTTAAAGAATATCGTATCCGAAAGTATGGAAAAAGTGACATTTGCCAACGATGTCAAAGCTAGTGTCATTGGAAAAAGCACACTAAATGTTCCCGGATTGCCAAAGTTGGAGAATGTTCTTCTGGTAGATGGTCTAAAGGCAAATTTGATTAGTATTAGTTAGTTGTGCGATTAAGATCTGAATGTTCGAAAAGTGTGGTTTTTGATCAAGATAAAAGATGCATCATAGAAGGGGTAAGATCTTCTGCAATTGTTATCTTATTTCCTGATCTTCTATCTAATTTCGTTCAAGCTTGGAAGACTCTATTTTATGGCATCGGAAGTTAGGGCATGTAAATTTAGAATGCTGAAGAAGATTGTTTCCAAGGGAGCTGTTTGTGGAATTCTTATGATAAATTTTGATGAAGACAAAGTGTGTGGACCATGTCAAATTGAAAAGAAAACCAAGGTATCACATCCGATGTCTCAGACACCCGCAACAACTTGTGTACTTGAGATGCTCCACATGGATCTAATGAGTCCAATGCCGTCAGAAAGTATTGGAGGAAAACGCCATGTTTACGTAATAGTTGATGATTTCTCACGATATACATGGGTGGAATTCCTTAGAGAAAAGTTCGACACCTTCAAAGTATTCAAAGCATTGTATTTTTGGGTCCAACGTGAAAAAAATTGTCATCATGAAGATTATACGCATCTGTAGTGACCATGGAAGAGAATTTGAAAATTCAGAATTCTCAAATTTCTGTAGTCAACTCAGGATAGCTCATGAATTCTCGGCACCTATAACTCCTCAACAGAATGGAGTAGTTGAAAGAAAGAATCGAAGTTTAGCAGAGATGTCTCGCGTAATGCTACATGAAAGGAATGTTCTACAAAAATTCTAGGTTGAAGCTATGAACACAATATGTTACACCATAAATCAGGTGTGTCTCCATGGAGGAACTTCAATGACACCCTATGAGATATGGAAATGTAAAACTCCAAATCTATATAATTTTTGTCCTTTTGACAGTACATGTTTTGTATTGAATGACAGGGAACATAGGAGGAAACTTGATCCCAAGAGTGATGAAGCTATCTTTCTTGGTTATGCTATCAATAGTTGTGTCTATCGAGTCTATAACAAAAGGACTCAAATTGTCATAGAATCCTCAAATGTTCAAGTGGACAACTCTCTAGAAATAGTTGATACTCCCAAAGAAGACATAATCTAGAGTCCAAACGATGAAAGCTCTAGTGTTTCCACCAGTGTTCCAAGTGGTGTTCTAGGTGTTGTCACAAGTAGTGTCTCAGATCAGATTGTCACAATTGATGAAGTAGAGGCAACTACCTTGGACAGCAGGCATGTAACGCCCCGAAAATCTCCCAAGGTTTCCGGTACGTTACCAGCTACTACTTACTCACTCTACTCGAAAAATTGGAGTAAAAGTTAAAATTTTTGTTCCTTGGCTTAAAACGACATTTTCGAAGTTATTTTACACAGCATTGCAGCGGAAAATCGATTAAAATTATTTTAAATAAAGTTTCATTTTACAAAACATAAAACAGTGCAACCGGTCAACACCTGTAAACGTTGGTTGACACTTTGGTTGTCTCGGGTTTTGCAGTGGTCGACACAGAGAACACCGGTTGACACTGCGATTGTCTCGGGTCTTTTCGTCGGTCGACACTGGGAACACCGGTCAACAATTCTACACTCAATTCAAAGAGGGGTCGACACCTTGATCTTCTATGTCTGTGCAGGTCGACTCTCGCGATCGACATTTTTGCCAGATTTACATGGACCGGTCGACACCTGTAACCAGTGGTCGACACCTACTTCGGCTCTACCTTACGCAGGTCGAGTCTCGCGGTCGACACTCACCCTCTATTTTTCACTGACTAGTTGACACCTATGGATTTCGGTCGCACCTTGTACCCCAGAAACTTTAGCAGAATTCGACAAAACAACACGGTTTTGACAAAACGTTTAAAAATCATGAATCCACTTCTCGACTTAATTTTACAAACCTGTTACACACACCAAATATTCAACCCAATTTCAAATCTCTCTTTTACATCAAAATAACTAAGTACGATTCAAAATATCTCACTACCCATATTTACACCAAAACGCCTCAACAGCTAGCCCAGTCGTCCCACGAGCGTCCTCTTCCAACTGCCTCCTAGTCCTAGGCATGCTCGGGATACTCACTAGCTGCTGCATCGTCACCTTCATCACAGAACGCAACTATTAGCCTAATGCTAAGTAAGTAATGCATAAAAACTTAATCACTGAAAAACATTTACATCCTAACATATGCAGTTTCTACAATTTTGTCTCTACTTTCGTTTTCGTCACTTTCTTACATCTTTTTTATCTTCTTAGTACTGGGTTCTTCTTTATGTGTTAGATCGAGATGACACACCTCACGATCCACCTCACTGGACAACGCCAAATTCGGTCTAGTAAAGTGACACATCTCGCGGTCCACCTTACTGGACAAGATCACCACGTAAAGCGGAGGAAGAGTGACACACTTCACTGGACAAGACCACTCAACCTCACATTTATTATCTTCTTACGTATCTTCTCATTTCATTCGTCTAATCACATCCTACTGTTTTACTTCATAAAAATATAGAAATTCAATTTCGTTTCGGCTCGTAATTTAAAACCATGATGCATATCACAAAGCATAACATAAAGTAAATGTGCAATGCATCCTACTGAACTGTGATTTAGGCTAGAAGGCAAAATTCCTACTACATTACTTACCTGGCGTCCTAGCAATTTCTCGTTCGTCGGTAGCTTGCTAAACTGAAAAACCTATAAAACCACACATCTATTAGCTCTACTCCACTTTCAATTCCTAAAACTCTAAAAGAAACAACACTCTCACAATCAATCTTCTAACCGAACCCAAAATCTTATACAACTTTCGACCAATTTTGGAATTGGATAACTCATCCAACACTCGTCCCATTTGGACGATTCGAAATGCTACGGATTTCTCATGACGTCTAGTTTCTAACAGTTTCATCCATATCTTAATTGGACCTTTATAACTTGGCCGAACGAAAACCGTTCTACAATCTGAGCACTCGGCTATCCAAATGCTCGATCTTTCCCATAAAACCCCATAATCTAGTCCTATTTCTAGCTTAAACACCAACATGCTAATAGAAATCAACTCTAATTTAATTTTCCATAACTCCCTCCTAGATTTTCACTAAAACTATCTAATACTTCCTCTCACTTTATCTTTAACACTCAAAACAGCTAAATAACTAACTATCTACTAAAACTAAGGAAGACTTACCGTAGATTGGAGGAAACAGAGAAAAACGGTGGCCGAAAGAGGATCGCCGAGCTTCGCACGGGAGAGGGGAGAAGAAGCAGGGGAAGGGGAGGGGGGTTTTCGCGCTGAGGAGAAACACCGTTGAGGTGTTTTGTTTTTTTTTTAAATAATAATAATAATAATAATCTTAATTACTATTTCGCCCTTAACCCTTAATCGTTTAATAAATATGTTTTACAGTCCGATTTCGGTTGTTTTCTTAAAATTATTTCTTCTCCATTAGCCTCAAAACAATATTTTACTTCGGGATATAAATTCTCCACCCATAATTTTGACCATTACTCCGCCGATTACAATCACGTAATTCTGAAATCAACCTAAACGAAAAAATCTGGGTGTTACAAGGCAACCGTCCACACGTGTCCCAAAAAACCATCTAGCAAATGAAGTCATTGGAGGACTAAATGATGGTATTCGAACAAGAGATAAACTGAGAGTAAACTATCGTGAAATGATTCATATGGTGTGCTTTCCTTTGACTATTGAGTCCAAAAATGTGAAAGAAGTCTTACTAGATGAGTATTAGATTGAGGCTATGCAAGAGGAATTAAGTTAATTCACTCGAATCAAGTATGAGAGTTAGTGCCGTGTCCTCCCAACGTGAATGTCACTAGCATTAAGTGGATATACAAGAACAAGAGCGATGAACATGGAAACACTACCCGCAACAAGGCTTAGTTAGTTGCTCATGGGTACTCATAGATTGAAGTAGTTGACTTTGATGAGACATTCGCACCAATTGCTCATCTTGAATCCATCCTCTTTTGCTAGCTATTGCTTGTGTGTTGCGGGTCAAACTTTATCAAATGGATGTGAAGAGTGTCTTCTTAAATGGTCTTCTTAATGAGGAAATTTATATTGCTCAACCAAAGGGTTTTGAAGACCTTCATCATCCCAAGTATGTCTATAAATTGAAAAAGGCGTTGTACCACATCAAACAAGCTCCTTGGGCGTGGTATGAATGACTCACGCAATACTTATTATCTAAGGGATATGAGCGAGGGGAGTAGATAAAATTTTAATTCGCCGTAACAAATGTCAGTTTTTGCTCACTCAAATTTATGTTGATGACATAGTGTTTGGCTCAGTGTCAAGGTGATAGTGGATGAATTCATCACTCAAATGACTGGAGAATTTGAGATGAGTATGGTAAGAGAACTCAATTATTTTCTTGGACTTCAGATTCAGCAAGGAAAAGAATGAATCTTCATTACTCAAAGCAGGTATGCCGAGAATTTGTTGAAGCGGTTTAAGTTGGAGAATTCTCGTCCTAGAAGAACACCGATTGGTACGCATGAAAAGCTATCAAAAGATGAGAATGGAATATCTGTTGGTGCTCGTTTATATAGGGAGTATCATTGACAGCCTTTTGTACCTAACTGCTAGTTGGCCGGATGTTTGTTACAGCACTGGATTATGTGCTCGATTTCAAGCAAATCCTCGAGAGTCACACCTAGGGTCAGTGAAACGAATTCTCAAATATATTAGCAGAACAACCAACTATAGTATTTTGTATTCATTTGATATAAATGCAAATCTAGTTGGCTATTGTGATGCGGATTGAGCTGATAGTTTGGATGATCGAAATAGTACTTCCGGTGAATGTTTTTACTTGGGACACAACTTGGTGTCATGGTTCAGCAAGAAGCAAAATTTAATTTCTCTGTCTACTGCCGAGGCTGAATATATTGCAGCTGGCAGTAGCTATACACAACTTCTTTGGATGAAACAAATGTTTAAAGACTACGGTGTCACACAGGATGTCATGACACTCTATTGCGACAACTTGAGTGCTACCAATATTTCTAAGAATCTGGTTCAACATCGTCGGACCAAGCATATTGATATTCGACATCATTTCGTTCATTTTTTTGTAGAAGACAAAATTATTGTTTTGGAGCATATGGTGACGGAAAAACAAATCACCGATATTTTTACCAAAGCTTTGGATGGTGTGAGATTTTAAGAATTGAGGTCTGCCTGAAGCCTCTGTGTTATGTGAAGAGATTCTTCTGTGTTGTAAGTTTTTTTTTTGCTTTAAAAAAAAATCGCCACTTGTTTTAGGAGATTTCTTTTATTGCTAATATTTCTTTTGAGTTTTTTATTCTATAACTTCTTGCATGACGTAAGGGGTTTTTTTGAAACTTTAGGTAGTTTTTATGAAAATTTGGAGTAAATCTGAAATGTATTGATAGAGGTTTTTATGGGATTTGATCGTGGTTACATCTTTAGGTTTATTTCCCAACTTATTTGAAGATTTAGGGTTTATTTTCTAAATAGAGCGGGATTTTAGATTTATTTCCAAATTTAAATGAGAATTTGTGATTTATTTCCATAAACTCAAACGACTATTTTCCTTTTCAACATTTGATTTTTCTGATTCTATGACGATTATGGAAGAAGTACCTGTGAATAAGGTTTCTGAGCCGAATCTTGAAACAATTCGAGTCAAGTGCCCCTAATATTGGAGATGTCACTTGCAGAATTTTTTTAAGTGGTCATTTGTTTAAATTCTCTCATATTGTGATCAATACACATCTGAGCAGTCACTAGGTTGATTATAAGGAGTTTACTCTTAATTTCAACAAGATAGTTACTGTTGTCACTAGTAGTGTCAGACGTGTGTGGCCCCATGGGAATTGATTGTGAATCATACCAATTGTAAGAATGAAAGGTTAATGTTCTAGAAGGTGTTCCCGAGGGTGTTCCAGCTCTCACCAATGTTTCTGATTTCGACAATGCTTCTGATTCTGCATTGTTATCTCGTTTCATCAAGGTACTTGAAGATAAGCTGAAATTTTTGAATGATCAGCAAATGGTAAATAGAAAGATAGTAGTTACTGGATGCTTGAGGATCTTGTTGGAAAAAGGTCTGCTAAGGAAGTTGCTAATAATATTTTCGAGAGAAAGAAAGCTGCAAATTTGAATGAATGTTTTAAGGAGGCCGATGTTACTGAAAAATCAGGTGTTACAACTGATATTACTACTGATGTCACTGAATATGTCATTGAAGATGTTTCTAGGATAGTAGAGGAGGAAGCTCCAGTATTTCATGTTGAAGGATAATCTGTCCAAGGAAAATGATGTTAGTGAGCAGTTGCCAACAACTACAATCGAGTTGGTCTTTCTTATAATGATTATTTTTCCTAATATTATTTTTAACGTTGGATATTTTCTATACCATTTTGTCCTTTTGTGGCAAAAAAAAAAGAGTATTTGAAACACCTACATGATATGCAAGTTCCTATTCAAGGGGAGATTCGTCGAACTTACTTCCAGTATGAAGGGGGAGTTTTTGATTTTTGCCAAAAAATGCCAAAGGGGGAGATTGTAAATGCAAATAAGGTTGACATTAATTTTTTGGCAAATAATAATTAAGAAAATTTTGATTTTATTCTAAATATCAGATTTCATAATTGGAAGATAGTTTCTTAGAAATCAAGAAATTATCTATTTGTATTTTGAAAGATAGTTTCTTGGATTTCTTGGAGATCAAGAAGATATCCATAGAAGTTAAAATTAGAATCTTTTGAATTTTAGAAGTTTGTTATTTTTGGAAAATCAAATCTTTTTGAAACGAAGTTACTTGGAGAGCAAGTTATCAAGATATTATATTTTAGAAAACGGATTTGAAGATTACAAGTTTGTTAAGTTGGATTACAGCAAGATTCAAGATCACAGCATATAAGGGTTTTGATCCTGATTTGTTTGCTCATCGGTTGCTCGGATTTTTCATATGTGTTATTTTTGAAAATCGATTTTGGAAAGTTGATTCGATAATTGCTTACTTGATTATAACAAGATATATGATCATAATAATTGTGGGATCCATTCCTATTAAGTAGGCAGCACTTTCCATAAATGTCACACCTGATGTTACAAATCCGATTTTCATGGGATTCGGTTACCTTATTCTGTGTGATCTGTTTGGAGAGAATATTGAAGATTAAAAACAAAAATATTCGATGCAAACAATATTTAAGCGTTCCTCTCTTACAGAATGTTATGCGCGAATTCTTCTTTATTCTACAATTTTTGTGTGCCACGAATTATTCTTCTTTCCTCACCTATGGTTTCATGTGGTGTAAGTCATTATTCATTCAGTCTGTAATAGAAATACACTTTGTTTTGATTGGTTTTTGTTATTTTATGAGTGTGTTGTTTAGGTGTATCCAAAAACAACGATTGGTGTCGCTGACGGTGTCATAGGTACATTCCTTGTTATTTTCATTAAAACTCAGTCTCGGGAGGAGGCTGCCTAGAACTCGGAAGTAGTTCTAATCGTAGGCAAGGAGATCTTGCTATACATGGATTCCGCAAGGAGTTATCATCGACAAGAGGAGATTGTCACAAACAAATTCTGGGAGGAGTCGTCATTGACAATGGGAGCATGTCACATTTGGATTCTGGGAGGAGTTATCATCAACAAGGGTATTTTATTGTATTCAGATTCCGGGAGGGATCAATTTCAAGACAAGGGGAGCTCACAAAAACATATTCACTGGGGAAATTAGGAAGAGGCGGCGACAAAAAGAACAGGGAGTCTTACTTTGTGTTAGACCGAGTATCTTGTAACTTTGTTAACTCTGTGAATCGTTTTTAAATCTGGGCACGGTCCCTCAGATGTAGGCAATTGCCGAACTTCGTTACAGACCTCCTGTCTCTTTACTTTGCTTTGCTTATTTTTTTACTGTCTATTATAGCGTTTATTATAGGTGTCTTACCTAATGTTCCACGACACCGCATAACTAATCACGATCTTTCAAAGTAAAACTTAAATTTCCTATATTGAAATTTTGGTCTCCTTTGGTACTTTTCTAAACATTGGTCTCCCATGATGCTTTTCTGGCCAACTCATAATTAATAATTACTCTGCTCCACATGAGATTGACCAACTCCTTTGTTATGGATCGAACTTGATCTTGAATTGTCTTCTCCTTCACGAGATGAAATGATTTGAAAACTTTAATAGAAGGAAAACTAAAGAAGAATAACAAATTATCAATTGTTGTTTGATTGCTGTTTATTCCTAGGTTGAAATTTTGGTCTCCTCCGATGCTTTTCTGAACATGATCAGGGGTGATAGAGTAAAACATAAGAAATAATAAAAATGTTGAAAAAATTATTTTGATATACATCTCTGTAACGCCTCAAGAAACAGGTAACAAAAATACAAAATAGAATTTTTTTCGAGCTTGTTTGCTCAATCTCATCACCATGTAAGTGATAGAAAGTGACAAAATATAACTCACTCAAAAAGATAGGTTAAAGAGTGAGGGAATCCTCCTCATATTTATACAGAACCGTTTGCTTTGATTCTATCGATATAAGATAACATCCGTCCATACGTCTAGCGTGATAGGTTTTTCTTTATTTCATGTCTAGCATTTTTAATCGGTGCTCACATCATACGGATTTGACTATGATACCATGATAGAAAGTGAAATGATAGAACTCTCTACAAAAGCTAGATCAAGGAGTGAAGGAATTATCTTCATATTTATATAAGACTGTTTGTTTTAATTCTATCGATGTGGGACACAACAAAGAAGTTTTTCTTTTGATGGATATGAAGGAGAGTATTCTCCGTTGATATTGTGTTTGAAGGAAGAGGAGGATGTGAATCAATTTTTTTGGATTGCAAGGTAGCATAGTTTTTATGGTCCTGGATGCGAGAGAGTAGCTCAGTATTTGTTGGGTAGGTGTTTGTTGGTAGAGTGGAGGGGCACTGGGTCTCTTAAAAAGAAAAGAGAAACCAAGCTCGCTCCCCTCTGCATGTTTTGATGAATTTGGAACAATGATGTGATTTTTTATGAGGAGTCTTGTAGTATTGAGAATTTTTGACATATTTTTTCAAAACTCTTTTTCTTTTTTGGCGTTCATTGCCTTTGGAGGTATTCAACATTTTTTTAATTTGTTTTTTGTTTTGTACGGCTGTACTTCCATGCACTAATATTTACCCAAACAATGCATTTTTTCATTGCTGATGTAAATAATGGATGGGCACGTAGGTTATGATTGTGTTGTTGGTGATCACTGATCAATAAATTCCCAACTCTTAAGCTTTTGAGACCAATCAGATTACAGTTAAGGCAACAAAGCTGCAAATTTAAAGAGCAATTATTTTCAAGGACGGTTAGCACAAAATTTGACTAAGAGATTCATGCAGTGGTTTATATGTCTATATTCTTATGCTTTCTATAGACTTCCTTGCTGTTTTGAATTTACTCTCCATACAATACTTCTTGTCAACTGAATTTTTTGAAAGGCTTCACTGAAAATATGGTAATAATATTTGTAGAATTTTAGTGTTACTTTCAAAATTTTAAGTGTTATGTCTCAATAATAGTTTATTTAGAACTACTAATATTCATAGTTTTAAGTATTTATGCCTTGTTATAAAAGCAATACAAGCATTTATACCGTAGAGTTGACCATTGTTTGACATTGAATATCAAAACTTCATTCTAAATCTATCTTGTCATGTATCAATTAGTTTACTATTTTAAATAAAATATTATTATCATTTAGATGTTTGATTCTTTTCTCAATAACACCATTAAAAGAATTTTTTGACTTCTAGATCTGGAGAACTAATTTGGGTGGTTAAAATTTAATGGATTTGACACTTTTAAGATTACGGAATACCTATTATCTTGTTGACTATTAAGAGTGATGTTTCTTTGCTCAACACTTAGTATTCTTGAAATTGCTTAATATATATCTTAAAATGTTTTGCTGAAATTAGTTTGCATTCTTCTTTAAAAGTAATCGTTGAAGTTTTTGTGTAACACTTAGAATTTTCAGTATTTCATTTTTTTAATTGTATGCGTCGAACTAAAAAAATTTAATTTAATTTCAAAGAATGAAAAATAATAGTTAAAAAATTAAGAGTAAATGTTTGGGTTAAATTTAAGTTGAAAAAAAATAGATTTACATTTAATTGAAAGAAAAAGGGCGAAATAGTAATTTGATAAAAATTTTAACCCCCTAGCAGAGAACCTCTCCCTCCCTCACGACCTTGCGCCAACGCCGATTTCTTCACTTATTCTACTGATTTTTTTGAAGGTTTAAGGTAAGATTTAAGATTCGTGTAGTGAGTTTTAGGATTAAGGTTAGGTTTTGTAATAACCCAAAAAATTTCGAATTTTTAAATATAATTTTCGAACTTTTTAATTTAATCTCGGTTGGAGTTTTGAGAAATATTTTATGGGTAAATTAGTTTATAAAACTCGGAGTCTAGTTTTGTGATGGTTTTCGAGATTTTAACGTCAGGAGGACGCGAATTTAACAGAAATTCAAACGGTTAAAACACGTATGGGCATTTTGGTAATTTTATTATTTAAATTATTTTTATAAAATTATAATTTTTATAAAACAACTTAACGGCTTCGCGAGGAAGCCACAACAGGATATAGAGATCCAGCCGACACTTTCCTACGAGAAGAAGCCAGTGAGGATCTTAGGATTAGCTATGAAGGTGCTGCGCAACAAGGAGATCCCGCTGGTCAAGGTGTTGTGGCGGAACCATGGTGTGGAAGAGACTACTTAGGAGCGGCGTGATGATATGGAGCGGCAGTATACCAACTTATTCGGTACGTAAATTTTGGGGACAAAATTTTTATAAGGAGGGGGGATGTAATAACCCAAAAAATTTCAGATTTTAAATCTAATTTATGAACTTTTTAATTTAATCTCGGTTGGAGTTTTGAGAAATATTTTACGGGTAAATTAGGTTATAAAACTCTGAGTCTAGTTTTGTAATAGTTTTCGAGATTTTAAAGTCGAGAGGACGCGAGTTTAACGGAAATTCAAGCGGTTAAAACACGTATGGGCATTTTGGTAATTTTATTATTTAAATTATTTTTATAAAATTACAATTTTTATAAAACAACTGAACGGCTTCGTGAGGAAGCCGTTCAGTGTTCTGCTTCCCTTCGCCGAGGCCGAGAGCAAACGCCCGAGAAGCAGAGGGAGACGCGAGGGAGAGAGGACGATCGAGAGCTGAGATTTTGGTCTTCGATCGGAGGACGACGAGCTCGAGTATGAGCGAAACCGCAGCCGAGTATTGCTTCTCCGACGAATCGAGGTCGTTCGGTTCAGCAGCTCAAACTCCCGAAGTGAGAGCCGAGTGTTTTCTGCCTACGACCGCGAGGAGGAGTCTTCATTCGGTTCTGTTGCCAGCAACCGAACCCTCTAATTTCTCTCCTCGTCCATTTCTCCCCCCCCGAGTACCGAACGATACCATCTTGTAAGTCTCTCTCTCCCTCTGCTGTCCTGTCTGGTTTGGCAGAGAGTAAAGCTCGGCTTCCCTCCATTTTCTGTGAATTTTGCCGCAATGTTGAGGGGGAAGTGCCATGAATTGAAGGGGAAAACCGAAGGTGAACCCTGTCGGTTTCCCTGTTTTTGCCGAACTTGGTGCTCGGCCTCCTTTCAATTCCAGTAAGCTTAGCCGAAGTGTATGAGTGGAAGGTGACTAGTTGTGTATAGAAATTGTGAAATTCGAATTGAAACCAAGAATCAGACCTTTTTTTTTTGTAGGGGCAGCTTCTGTTTTTGGCCGTTTCAGCCTATTTTCGGTTGATCATTTTAAATTTTGTTTTCGTGGGTTAAAATAGGTTGTTAGAGGCAAGTATGGCCGTTGGAAACGTTCGATTCTGATATCCGACGCGAAAGTTATGTGCGTCGGAAGTTTATGTCGGATTTTCGTCCAAGTCAAATTAGTGAGCGTTTTTCGTGGAATTTCGACGGGTGATAGTGGCATTGCTGTTTTTGGTGCGTAAAGCTAAATTGAGTGAGTTTTGATTGAAGGAAATGAAAATGTGAAATTTGGATAAAAATGGCATATTCGGTTTTTGGTGTTTTTCACTGATCTGCGGCTTCCTGTTTTGAAATTTGTCTTAGTATGTTAAACTAGCTTCCTAAGGGGACGTTTAGCCACTTGAATCACTCGATTCTGTTAAAGGACATAAAAATTATGCGCGTCCGAACTTTATGCTGGTTTTCGGCCGAACCAAACCAATGACCCGTTTTAGTTGGAATTTCATGAGTGTAGTTAAGGAATGTTATTTTTAACTATTTGGTGAATTTTGAAATAAATACTGATGAGGGATTGGTTGTGTTTTAGGTTGAAGCGTTTTTTGGGCGAAGCTGTGCGTCGAGCGAGCTTAGAATGCCAGATGTGGTGCATGCATGCGTTTTGCCCAAGTGGGCGTACACTGTAGAACTTTAGGGTTCATGTGATTGATTGTGGTGTGCGTGCGTATTGCTTGACATGCATCATATTTTAAAAACGTGAACGAAAATGGTTTTGAGCATGTTTTGAGTATGTGGTGAGACGCGTGGCGGTGGTACCGCGGATCCTACTAGTGTGCGAGCCGGTGCTTCACCAGTCGCAGATTCCGCTCGAGGAGTGGGCCAGTTGGGCTGTCATGCGGCGTGAATGTGTTGACGGTGAGGGTGATGGGCAGTGGTACCGCGGATCTTATTAGTGTGTGGGCCGGTACAACACCAATCACGGATTCTGCTCGAGGAGTGGGCCGGCTGGGCTGTAGCGAAACATGTGTGTTTGGCAACTGTGGCCTCATGCTGGGGAGGCTAGGACGGGGGCGACGTGTCAGGGTGTAGTGTGGCGCGAGGTACACCCTCACCCTGATGTGGTTGCTGTGTGGTGATGCGTGTGTGTAGGTTGTGGGCCTCGTTGTTGGGGAGTTCGGGACGGTGGCGACGTGTCAGGGTGTAGGGTGATGTTAGGTTCCTCCTTACCCTGGTGCGGTTATACTACGCGTCACAGATGTGACAACTTGAGTGTGAGTGTAGAGACTGCATGTGATAGGATTGCATTGTCGGCTTTTACTTTCATATTGGACCACTTACTGAGCGTTAGGCTTACGTTGTGTGTTCTATGGTGTAGGTGCTGACGATATTGCTTGTGAGCCTCGAGAGCCTAGTTCTGAAGCATAGGACGGTTGGCGGCGTGCGACCGAGGTACCGAATGACGGATTTTGTTAGGGCGACCCGACCCGTGGGGATGGTAGGTGGTGGCTGAGTTCATTTGCGTGTATTTTTCTTTTGTTGTGTTGATGTACAGTTGATGAGATGAGTTGTACATGGGTCAGTGTATAGGTGTTTATGGAGTGCGTGTGATTTTGGTGACGTACGCATATATTTTATATGTAGGAGCTGGGAATTTCTGTGTATTGTGGATTTTTTTCACTTGTAGTTGATGGATTTGTTGTTTTTAAATCTTGATTTGGTTATGGAGTTATCTCTAGATGGTTGATGGATAGATATTTCTAGCTTTCTGGTGATTTATGTGCAGGGTTTCATTTTTGGGAAAGCTAATTTTTAGGCGTTACTCTACCAAAATTTCGGGAGAGGGGTTGGGAGTTGAAAGGATATGGAATAGATTGGGATGTATACAGTGAGTACTTGAGAAGTGTGGATGAGCGTGAGGGTGCAGCGTTATCTCAGGTGCGCGTGGCACGCGACCCTGCGGGTGCTCACGGGTCATGCGGCGCCGGGAGAGGGCGTGCGTACGGACGTGCGGTATGGAGGCAGGGTGCGTGGGTCACGCGGCGTTGTGAGCGTGCGCGTGACGCGGTGATGTTGAGTTGGCACGCGCTGCACTACGAGGGTGCGTGCGGGGCATCGAAATGGGGACGTGAGTGTGCGGCACCGATTTTGGGTAGTTCGAGGGTTATGTTGGATTCCTTCCTAGGATTTCGACTCTTGTCGGTCTATTTTAAACCTATTTTAAATTATTTTCTTTTTCGCTGCGTATTTTTATATTGAGGATTTCGTGTTTGCTCTTCGGGGCGCGAGTTGTTTTCGAATCGAATCAAAAATTTTTCATACTCACAAATGTTCTTTTAAAGATGTTTTGAAAACGAAAGTACTATTAAACTGAGTGAGTTGTGTCAAGTTTTAGTGTGTCATAGTGTGTATATGTAGACGTACTATAGCGCACCGGGAACGTGAGATTTTCTCGGGGTGTTACAGATATGGTATCAGAGCCACAGAGTCGACGTCGTTCAGAGGATTACCTAACACCTCCAGCCGCTGTACGGGAGCACTACACCAACTGTAAGTGTTTATATTTGAATTTATTGTAGTACTAATGTGAGCTTTGTATATGTTAAAGGTAGAAAATGTCAGGAGAGGCGAGAGGTAGAGGTAGAGGCAGAGGGCGACCACGACGAGAGGCGCCTTCGAGAGCTGTGGGCGACATGGATGATACCGTCTGGCAACTTATCGAGTTAGTCCACTGTCAATCTCAGCAGTTGGAGAGATTTATGAGCAGGGACAACCAGGGTCAGTCTAGCGCCCAGGGTTCGTCTGACAGAGGGGGTGACAGGTTGCATAGACTTAGACCCCCGACTTTTGACGGGTCATCTCCGGATCCTCTCAGTGCTGAGGAGATGATACGGAGCATGAAAGGATGATGAGTTTTGGCAAGGTGGAAGAGCATGACAGGGTTTCTAGTGCGGCATTCTATCTGGCCAAGGATGCGAGCCATTGGTGGGATACGGTAGTGGCCACGAGAGATGTGCAGACCATGACCTGAGAGGAGTTCAGGTCGGTGTTTTTCAATAAGTATTTCAGCCATTCTGTCAGGACACAGAAGATGGAGGAGTTTGCGCAGTTGAGGCAGACCAGCACTGTGGCCGAGTATGTACGACATTTTGAGGTCTTGTCGCGGTTTGCAGGGTATTTGGTGAGCCTCGATGAGAATAAGGTACATCAGTTTGTGCAGGGCCTGAAGCTGGATATCTATATGGGCATGAGCATTGCGGGGACCGGAGGCATATCGTACGAGGAGGTGGTAGCGAAGGCCCTTGAAATTGAGGAGGCTCGGGCGAAGCTTCCTAGTTATCGGGAGGTACCCAAAGAGCATTTTCGGAGATCATTTAGAGAGTCGCTGCCACAATCGAGCGGGGAGGCGTCCGTGCAGAAAGGCCTGAAGAGGCCGAGTGATAGTTCCAGCAGCCAGGGGAGCACTAAGAGGCCGCAGGGGTCGAGACAGTTTTCAGTGTGCCCCAAGTGTCAGAGGAGCCACCTGGGCGAGTGCAGAACGGGCCCAGTACGGTGTTATAACTGTGGCGAGGTAGGCTACATGTCTAGAGAGTGCCAGAAGTCGTGTCAAAACCGCTGCTTTAACTGCAATGAGGTGGGACACTTTGCCAGCAGATGTTCAGCTGCGAGCAGGACGTCAGCCAGAGTTACACCGAGAGTCTTTGCCCTTTTTGACCCAGATGATGTTGCCTAGCCATAAGTGATTGCAGGTAACATTTTTGTTTCTGGTGTGGCAGCTTATACTTTTGATTGATACGGGCGCTACGCACTCGTTTGTGTCGACGGACTTTTTTGTTAAGGCAAACTTGGAGTTCTGCCCTGCTGAGCGACATTATGAAGTGACCTTGCCATCAAGGGAGCATTTATATTCAGAACAGGTGGTGCAGAGCAATGTTGTGACAGTGGGGAAGAAGCAGTTATATGCCGAGCTAGTCATACTCCATATGAGCTGTTATGAGATGATCTTGGGAATGGACTGGCTGTTCAGACATCATGCGAAGATTGACTGCAGGACTAGAGAGGTTTATTTTCGGCCCCCGGGCAGGGAGAGCTACACATTTAAAGCAGGTAAATGTCTTGCCAGGATTTCTGCTATATTTACTCGTCAGACTCCACGGTTGTTGGGCAAGGGTTACCAGGGGTTTTTGGCAAGTGTCGGGTATGCGCAGTCGCAGATTGATACTCGGTTATAGGATATTCATGTTGTGCAGGAGTTTCCGGAGGTGTTTTCGTGATGATTTGCCAGGGTTGCCTCCTGACAGGGAGATCGAATTCGAGATAGATGTTTTCCTAGGTGCCGAGCCGGTGTGCAAGAACCCGTACAGGTTAGCACCTACTGAACTTAAGGAGCTGAAGGCTCAGTTGGAGGAACTGACGGATAAGGGCTTTATACGCCTTAGTTTTTCATCTTAGGGTGCGCCAGTTCTATTCGTCAAAAAGAAGGACGGATCCCTACGTATGTGTATTGACTGTCGGGAACTGAATAAGTTGACGATGAAGAACAGGTATCCATTGCCGAGGATTGATGATTTGTTTGATTAGCTACAGGGTGCCCGAGTGTTTTCTAAGATCGACCCGAGGTCCGGCTATCATCAGTTGAAGGTGAAGGAAAAGGATGTACCGAAGACGGCCTTCAGGACGAGGTACGGGCATTTTGAGTTCCTGGTTATGTCTTTCGGGTTGACCAATGCCCCTGCAGCCTTTATGGATCTGATGTACTGGGTGTTTAGGGAGTACCTGGACAAGTTTGTGATTGTGTTTATCGACGACATTCTGATTTATTTGCGGAGTGAGGAGGAGCACAGGGAGCACTTGAGGACCGTATTGACTATTTTGAGCCAGCATCAGCTGTATGCTAAGTTCTCGAAGTGCGAGTTTTGATTAGACATGATTCACTTCTTGGGGCATGTTATCTCCTCTGAGGGTATTTCAGTTGATCCAGTGAAAATTCAGGCTGTAAAGGAGTGGCCGCGGCCAATCAGTGCTAGCGAGATACGCAATTTTCTAGGGTTGGCTGGATATTATCGGAGATTTATTGAGGGGTTCTCTAAGATTTCGGCTCCCTTGACCCGGCTGACCTGGAAGAATGCAAAGTATGAATGGACCGACAAGTGTGAGGACAGCTTCCTGACATTGAAGCAGAGGTTGACTACGGCTCCTATACTGACGCTGCTCGTGGAAGGAGAGAAGTTCTGCATTTATTGTGATGCCTCTAGGATTTGGTTTGGGGTGTGTTTTGATGCAGGGTGGGAGAGTCATTGCCTATGCCTCTAGGTAGTTGAAGGCTTACGAGCAGAATTATCCCACTCACAATTTGGAGCTGGCGGCTGTTGTGTTTGCACTCAAGATTTGGAGGCATTATCTTTATGGGCAGCAGTGCGAGATTTACTCAGACCATCAGAGCTTGAGGTACATTTTTACGCAGAAGAAACTGAATTTGAGGCAGATAAGATGGCTCGAGCTGGTCAAGGATTATGATGTGAAGATCAGGTACCACCCGGGAAAGGCGAACGTGGTGGTGGATGCCTTGAGTCGGGTGACAGCTTTGACTTCTGCCATGACTTCGATAGTGCCTATTGAGTTGATGACAGAGATGCAGGGTTTTATCTTGGAGGTGGTTTCTGATCTGGCCGCTACTCTTTCGACCTTGTCGTTGAGGCCGACTATTTTGGACAGGATCAGACAGGCCCAGAAGACTGACTCGAAGTGTAGCGAGCTGAAGCCGAGTATGGAGGCCAGACCTGATTCTGAGTTCAACTATTCAGAGGATGAGATTCTGAAATTTCGGGATATCTTGTACGTCCCGAAGGATGAGGAGCTGAGGAAGGATATATTATCAAAGGCTCATTCATCTTCTTTTTCTGTGCATCCCGGAAGCACTAAGATGTACAGGGATTTGAAACGGCACTATTGGTGGCCTAACATAAAACGAGCAGTAGCTGAGTATGTTGAAACTTGCTTTGTCTGCCAGCAGGTGAAGGCAGAACATCGGCGACCGTCTGGGATGCTACAACCATTGCCAATACTGAAGTGGAAGTGGGAGCGGATCACTATGGATTTTGTTGTGGGACTGCCGAGGACTGTCAAGGGCCATGACGCGATCTGGGTGATTATGGACAGATTGACAAAGTCGTCTCACTTTTTGCCGGTGAGGATGACTTATACCATGGATCAGTTTGTCCAATTGTATATTCAGGAGATAGTCAGACTTCATGGGATTCTGGTGTCGATTGTTTCAAACCGAGATCCCAGGTTCACGTCCAAGTTTTGGAAGAGTCTACATATGGTTATGGGCACCAGGTTAGATTTCAGTACGGCCTTTCATCCTCTGACCGACGGGAAGTCAGAGCGGACTATACAGATTCTGGAGGATATGCTCAGGGCCTGTGTGTTGGAGTTTTAGGCAGCTTAGAATAAATTCTTACCGTTAGTGGAATTCTCGTATAATAACAGCTACCAGTCCACCATTGGTATGACGCCGTACGAAGCCCTCTACAGAAGGAAGTGTAGGTCGCCATTGTATTGGGATGAGGTTGGGGAGGCCCGATTGATAGGTCCTGAGATTTTGCAACAGACTGTCGACAAAATTTCTGTGATACGGAAGAGGATTGAAGTGGCTCAGAGTCGACAGAAGAGTTGTGTTGATCAGAGGCGTCGGGAGTTGGAGTTTAGTGAGAGCGACGAGGTATTTCTGAAGGTCTCGCCGTTCAAGGGAGTGGTGAGGTTCGGGAAGCGAGGGAAGCTCAACCCTCAGTTTGTGGGACCATTCCCGATTGTCAAGCGGATTGGGAGAACTGCGTACCAGCTTCGGTTGCCTTCGTCAATGGATGTCATCCATGATGTTTTCCATGTCTCGATGCTGAGGAAGTGTATGCGCGATCCCTCTCAGATAGTGCCACAACAGGATATAGAGATCCAGCCGACACTGTCCTACGAGAAGAAGCCAGTGAGGATCTTAGGATCAGCTGTGAAGGTGCTGCGCAACAAGGAGATCCCGCTGGTCAAGGTGTTGTGGCGGAACCATGGTGTGGAAGAGACGACTTAGGAGCGGCATGATGATATGGAGCGGCAGTATCCCAACTTATTCGGTACGTAAATTTTGGGGACAAAATTTTTATAAGGAGGGGGGATGTAATAACCCAAAAAATTTCAGATTTTTAAATCTAATTTATGAACTTTTTAATTTAATCTCGGTTGGAGTTTTGAGAAATATTTTACGGGTAAATTAGGTTATAAAACTCTGAGTCTAGTTTTGTAATAGTTTTCGAGATTTTAAAGTCGAGAGGACGCGAGTTTAACGGAAATTCAAGCGGTTAAAACACGTATGGGTATTTTGGTAATTTTATTATTTAAATTATTTTTATAAAATTACAATTTTTATAAAACAACTGAACGGCTTCGTGAGGAAGCCGTTCAGTGTTCTGCTTCCCTTCGCCGAGGCCGAGAGCAAACGCCCGAGAAGCAGAGGGAGACGCGAGGGAGAGAGGACGATCGAGAGCTGAGATTTTGGTCTTCGATCGGAGGACGACGAGCTCGAGTATGAGCGAAACCGCAGCCGAGTATTGCTTCTCCGACGAATCGAGGTCGTTCGGTTCAGCAGCTCAAACTCCCGAAGTGAGAGCCGAGTGTTTTCTGTCGACGACCGCGATGAGGAGTCTCCATTCGGTTCTGTTGCCAGCAACCGAACACTCTGATTTCTCTCCTTTTCCATTTCTCCCACCCGAGTGCCGAACGACACCACCTTGTAAGTCTCTCTCTCCCTCTGTTGTCCTGTCTGGTTTCGCCGAGAGTAAGGTTCAATTTCGCTCCATTTTTTGTGAATTTGGCCGCAATGTTGAGGGGGAAGTGCCGTGAATTGAAGGGGAAAACCAAAGGTGAGCCCTGTTGGTTTCCCTGTTTTTACCGAACTTGGCGCTCGGCATCCTTTCAATTCCGGTAAGCTTGGCTGAAGTGTATGAGTGGAAGGTGACTAGTTGTGTATAGAAATTGTGAAATTCGAATTGAAATCAAGAATCGAACCTTTTTTTTTGTACTAGCAGCTTCTGTTTTTGGCCGTTTCGGCTACTTTTTGGTTGATCGTTTTGAATTCTGTTTTTGTGGGTTAAAATCGGTTGTTAGAGGCACGTATGGCCGCTGGAATCGTTCGATTCCGATATCCGACGCGAAAGTTATGCGCGTCGGAAGTTTATGTCGGATTTTGGTGCAAGTCGAATTAGTGAACATTTTTCGTGGAATTTCGACGGGTGATAGTGGCATGGCTGTTTTTGGTGCGTAAAGCTAAATTGAGTGAGTTTTGGTTGAAGGAAATGAAAATGTGAAATTTGGATAAAAAGGGCAGATTCGGGTTTTGGTGTTTTTCACCAATCTACGGCTTCCCGTTTTGAAATCTGTCTTAATATGTTAAACTATCTTCATAGGGGGACGTTTAGCCACTTGAATCACTCAATTCCGTTAAAAGATGCAAAAGTTATGCTCGTCCGAACTTTAGAATGGTTTTCGACCGAACCAAATCAATGAGCCGTTTTAGTTGGAATTTCACGAATATAGTTAAGGAATATTATTTTTAGCTATTTGGTGAATTTTGAAATAAATATTGATGAGTGATTGGTTGTGTTTTAGGTTAAGGTTTTGTTTGGGCGAAGCTGTGCGTCGAGCGAGCTTAGGACACCAGGTAAGTAGTGCATGCATGCGTTTTGCCCAAGTTGGCCTACACTGTAGAACTTTAGGATTTAAGTGATTGATTGTGGTGTGCGTGCGTATTGTTTGACATGCATCATATTTAAAAACGTGAATGAAAATGGTTTTGAATATGTGGTGAGACGCGTGGCGGTGGTACCGCGGATCTTGCTAGTGTGCGGGCTGGTGCTTCACCAGTCGCGGATTTCGCTCGAGGAGTGGGCCAGCTGGGTCGTCATGCGGCGTGAATGTGTTGACGGTGAGAGTGATGGGGAGCGGTACCGCGAATCCTACTAGCGTGTGGGTCTGTGCAACACCAGTCGCGGATTTCGCTCGAGGAGTGGGAGGACTGGGCTGTCGCGAAACGTGTGTGTTTGGCAATTGTGGCCCTGTGCTGCGGGGCGACGTGTCAGGGTGTAGTGTGGCGCGAGGTACACCCTCACCCTGATGTGGTTGCTGTGTGGTGATGCGTGTGTGTAGGTTGTGGGCCTCGTTGCTGGGGAGTCTGGGACGGTGACGACGTGTCAGTGTGTACGGTGGCGTTAGGTTCCTGGTTACCCTGGTGCGGTTACACTACGCGTCACAGATGTGACAACATGAGTGTGGGTGTACATGTGATAGAATTGCATTGTCGGCTTTTACTTTTATATTGTACCACTTACTGAGCGTTAGGCTTACGTTGTGTGTTCTATGGTATATGTGCTGACGATGTTGCTGGTGAGCCTCGAGAGCCTAGTCCTAAGGCATAGGATGGTTGGCGGCGTGCGACCGAGGTACCGAATGGCAGATTTTGTTAGGGTGACCCGACCCGTGGGGATGGTAGGAGGTGGCTGAGTTCATTTGCGGGTATTTTTCTTTTGTTGTGTTGATGTACAGTCGATGAGATGAGTTGTACATGGGTCAGTGTATAGGTGTTTATGGAGTGCGTGTGATTTTGGCGACGTACGCATATATTTTACATGTAGGAGCTGGGAATTTCTGTGTATTGTGGATTTTCTTCGCTTGTAGTTGATGGTTTTGTTGTTTTTAAATCTTGATTTGGTTATGGAGTTATCTCTAGATGGTTGATGGATAGATATTTTTAACTTTCTGGTGAACTATGTGCAGAGTTTTATTTTTGTGATAGCCGATTTTTAGGCGTTACTCTACCGAAATTTCGGGAGAGGGGTTGGGAGTCGAAAAGATATGAAATAGGTTGGGATGTGTACAATGAATACTTGAGAAGTGTGGATGAGCGTGAGGGTGCAGCATGATTGCAGGTGCGCGGGGCACGCAGCCCTGCAGGTGCTCACGGGTCGTGCGGCGCCGGGAGAGGGCGTGCGTGCGGACGTGCGGTATGGAGGCAGGGTGCGTGGGTCACGCGGCACTGTGAGCGTGCGCGTGACGCAGTGATGTTGAGTTGGCACGCGCGGCACTGCGAGGGTGCGCACGGGGCATCGAAATGGGGACGTGAGTGTGCGGCACCGATTTTGAGTAGTTCGAGGGGTATGTTGGACTCTTTCCTAGGATTTCGAGTCTTGTCGGTTTATTTTAAAACTATTTTAAATTATTTTCTTTTTCGTTGCGTATTTTTATATTGAGGATTTCGTGTTTCCTCTTTGGGGCGCGAGTTGTTTTCGAATCGAGTCGAAAATTTTTCATACTCACAAATGTTCTTTTAAAGATGTTTTGAAAATGAAAGTACTATTAAACTGAGTGATTTGTGTCAACTTTTAGTGTGTCATAGTGTGTATATGTAGACGTATTATAGCGCACTGAGAATGTCGGGTTTTCTCGAGGTGTTACAGGTTTTGAGTTGATTTTTCATGGATTTTGGTGGTTGTTAGAGTTCCACGAACTCTCCCTCTCCATCCTTGAAGGTTCCACGAATTTTCCTCAACTTCTCGACGATTTAAAGTAAGATAACTATTCTTTGATTGGTTGATGAACATAGGGCTTGGATATATTGAATTGTGTGTTGTTGGTAAAAGTGTGGATTGTTGTATTGGTTGGAATATTATTGGATTATTGAATTATGTTTGTTTTGAAAATTTGGGGGAAAATGCATAATATAGAAAGATTATGCCGGAAATTTCGAGGAAATGCCACAGAAAATTTAAATTCATTCGTGCATTGTGTCTGTGATTGGGTCATTATTAATACTGAAATTGTGATGTTTTAGGTGTTTATGACTTAAAGGAAAGTGCACAAATTGCTAAGGAATTCCAAGTGTGTTAAGTATTCAGCCATTAAAGCCCTACATTACAGACACTAGGAGGTTATGTCTGATAATAGTTTGGATGTTGTTGTGAATTGTTGAGGTTGTTTGGTGATGAGTTTTCCTTGAGTCGATTATATGTTGATGTTTTGGAGGATTATGTTTATATGTGCATTCATGTTACACGCATTATGTTTTCTCAAAGAAGCATATGAAAATGTTTTCCTGCATGATTTATGTAAAGAAAATGTAAATGAAAGCAAGAATATAAAATGTACGCAATGATTAAGCGTGGGTCATAGTTGTATGGTCATGATTTTTGTCCCTCTCGGGGGACCATGTCTCTTGTCCATGCAATGGACCATGAAACCCGCTCTTGAGGACCATGTACACGGAACCCTGCCTACTCTCTGCACGGGCCCCCTTAATCTATGTCAAGTGAAAAGAATATAAAACAAGTGAATCAACGTGTTTTTACGAGCATGCATCTCATGAGCATTCATTTAGATATGTACACATCTTACTAAGAATTAAACTTATAGTTTGAACCTTGTGATGTAGGTGAAGAAATTAAAGGTGAGGAGGTCCAACCTTAAGTCGATGAATAAATTGGTTGGTGGAAGGTGCTCGTGGCGGGCGTTTTGTGTTGGACAAGGCGTTTCGACTCATGGGTTATGCTCCAAGCAAACTTTTGGTATATGTTTACGAATTAAGAAAAGAATAGGAGATTTTGATGATTTTTTGATTGGGTTGGAAAAAAAATATATTTATTATTTTCAAGGTATATCTCGCCACGTGTTTTTCAAATGTTTTCCTATTGATGGCAAACGGGTTAAAAGAATAAATATTTCAAAATTTAGTTTAAAGTTTTTGAAAAAAATTTTACGTAAGAAAAAGTTATGTTATGTCAAGTTTTGAGTCGACCTGTGAATGGTTACAATTTGTTTTCTCTGTGCTGTGAACTTGCTTCTTGTATTCTTATTGTAACTAGAAAATACTGCAAAATTGATGTTGATTTGGAGCCGGGGTCAGATCTTGTGAGGCATTATTTAAATATACAAGTTAGCAAATTAAGTGTGTTGCCTTAGCGTATAAAGTTTTTTTAATAATTCTTCATTAGATGTTGCTTTGCATTAAATTTTTTTAAGTACATTTAACATTTAGAAAGACTTTTTAGTACATTAACATTTAGAAAGATTACAAAATGAAAAGGGATCCATGAAACAGGACAGAAAGACAAATAAAAAAATGTCAACGTTAATATATGCTTGTTTAAACTAGTTTGTCAACTAGCATTGGTGTTTGATTCTTATATCTCCTACTTTTAAACGAAGGAAGCTTCATAGTCTGCAAGCAACAATTAGTAATATAGTCATAATATCGTGGGAAAAACAGATTAGAACGGTGTAGTCCACTATTTTGTTGAAACAAGTCTAAGCAAGACCTGGCCCATATTGTAGGTCTACATTTAACTTTATTCATACTCATGTCTCACCTAAATCGGATTAATATTTCTTCTAATAATGGCATAATGGCCCTTGTCAAGAGTTTGGTTTAAATTCATGTTTGAGTTTAGCTTTGCTTCATGAATGTTTGTGTTTCTAGCAGTTACATTGCATGAAACTAATCAAGTCAATCTGGAATATTGGGCATCCTTATGCTTCTCCTTTTGTCCTTGGTGTGAAGATTGGGAAGTTCAATGGGAAACTGGATAACGATGAAAACCTAGAAAGTCTTCCAAATTCCAAAGAAAGCACGACAACGTACCTACATTCTACCTGGATGTATTCAATGAAAAATCAAAGAGTCAATGCAACATGACCATCTTTCTGAAGTAATATATTCTCATGCTACAGATCCCTATAAATAATCCATGTATGATGAAATCAATATAGAATAAGAAAAAAAGTGAAAATAAACTACAGATCTAATCCTCATAATTGATGTTATTTTTGAATCAGCTTTAAGCAAAGAAAGTGAATCTAGATTTAATCTTCGTACTTGATGCATTTTTTAATCATCTTTGAGCAAAGAAAATGAATCTAGCAAAATTATGAAAACCCTGGAGAAAACATTTTGGCTCCACAATGAATCAATCTTAGAAAGCTAATTGGATTCTCAAAATAGAAAAATCGCTTTCCTTTGTCTCGATTGAATCATCCCCATTTGCTAGCTCGAAGAGCTAGTGATTTTTACAATCTTTAGAGGAACAAACAAAAGTAAGCCAATCAAACCGATAACGAGAAACATTGCTTAAGCCAATATGATTTAATGCTTCAGAACTTACGTGTTGGAAATAAAATAATTTGTTTCATTACCTAAGAAAATTTATCAACTAGAAATGTAAATTACATCATTTTTCAGATATATTTCTATTTTAATAGAAGTTTTCTGTTAAATTTATATTACTGCGTTGAAAATGTTTTTATAACCATTATAATGCTTTTAGTTAATAATAAGGTTTTTCATGTCGACAGTGGAGAGTGAAGCCGTTGATAGGAAAAAAAAGAGAAGAAGAAGGTGGAAAAGATGGAGGAGACGTAGGAGAAGGAAGTAGCAGAAAGAGAAGCTCGAGAGAGAATAGTAGATTGGAAAATAGGGTTTTTGAAAATTACATATTCATTTATCATGATTTATTTTTTCAAAATAAAATAATAGAATTTAAATAGAAAAAGTTAGGACTAACCCCTAAAAGATGAGAAATTAACTTTAATTAAAATAAATAAATAAAACATATAAATAATAAAAGTAAAATGTCGAATATGTATTCATCAACTTTCCTGGGATAGAAGAATCACCCAGTCAAGTTGACAAAACCACAATGCAGCAATCTAATCAATCATCCAACTATAAGCTAAACGGCTGAACAACCTTCTTCTGACGTCTATAAACTTGTGTAACCTGAGGTCTGGACCAAGAATCTTTCCGAATTGGTCTGAAATTAGGCAAAAAAAGATTTTGATGACTCCGAAAAAACTCCAAGAGGTCTGGATCCAAGTGTTGAAGTATCCATATGAAAATCCACGTACAATCACTATCTGGTGAATCCACCCAACGAACCAGAAAGTGCTGAACTTCACCTTTATTAGTAAATACAATCTGTTAATATAAAATAACATCAATTTTATCTTTGTGTGTTATGACAGGAGATGTGGGGGAAACAAAATTAGCAGATGTAGATTCGAAATCGATATGTGAAGGTAGAAAAGGATCAGCATATGAACTAAAATGGTCTTTATAAGAAAGCATGTCATCAATATTAAAAGTAGGATGATAACCAAAATGAGGTGAAAAATCAACGACATATGCATTTGATTCAATACGCTTTAAAATTTTAAAAAAACCAACACTACGAAATTTAGAACATGGTTTGGATAAATGCCGTTCAAGGCAAATTTAAACCATAACATAATCTCCAACATTAAATTTAACATGTTGATTGTGTTAATCATCTTGTAGTTTATATGATGTATTACTAGTCTTTATTTGTTTATTGATCTCAACATGCAAATCATAAAAATATTGTGTAAGATTTTCGGCCAACATAGGCACACTAGCATGTGATGACATAAGGAGAAAGTTTAAAAGTTTTCTAGGTTTAAAATCATGAACAACTTCAAAATAACTCATATCTATAGATTGATTAGTAGAGGTATTAAATGGAATGTGAGTGGTGAGGAGATTAATAATATTTAATCTTTCACGTTCCACAATTTTCTTCGCTGGGGTTTTAGGACATAAAATTAAGGTGGATTTTTTTCTTCTGGAATACGAAAGAACAAGAATTTGATCGACCGTGGACAATGACATCCAAATTAAACAGCCAAGGATAACAGAGGATGACATGACTGACATCCATAAGAATGATATTGCACCAGAGTTGTTCTTTGTATTCATGAGAACCAAACAACGCTCTTTCACAGATATAGAAGATGTGTCAATCCACAAAATATTTTAAGGTCAAGGATGAGAAACAGATTTCAACCTAAGGCGGGATACAGTAATTACAGATACTGCTTTAATATAACTACCACTATCGACAATGATTTTGCCATCTTTGTTATTGGCTTGGATATATGTGAGAAGAATTGAATAATGACGTCCATCTTCAATATCTTTGGGTTGGATAAGTTTACATCTCACCACACCCAGTCGAAGAGAATTGGAGGGAGTAGGCGTAAAGATGGGTTGACTACATCTTAAAAAGTTTTCGTTATCCAAATCTTCAAATTCTTCAAGGGTATGATAGGTTCATAAACTTGTTATTCAATTCTCTGCTCAATTTTATTTTTACACTCTTGTAAGACTAAGTTTTGGTTAGAACAATTAGAGTAAGTGTAACCAAACCCTTACAATTTAAATATTTTAACTGCAAAGAACTTCGCAAATTGTCTACATCTTTTTCTTTGTTTTCTCTCACCAAATGAGTACTAGATAGATGAGGTCTTAGTAGAAACTTAGGAGTAACAGAAGTCGGAACTGAGGGAGGTTTATTGTTACATCATTTGCCATACGGCATTTTCGTAGCTAACTTATTGAACTAACGAATATGCATGATCTAGGATATTGACACCTCGAAAGATAAGTTCGTGTTTATGATTCTCTCTTAAACCTTATCGAAATCTACTCAAGGTTGTGGCCTCATCTTCAACAACTTGACTTCTCACTCGAAATTCATCGAATTGGTTAATATAGTCATTACGGGTCGATTTCTCGGGGCAAAGACATTTCATTGGTCCAATAAATTATCCTAGTAGGATTAAAGTAAATACTTCCGTTGAAGTCGTCGCTTCATTTCTTCCCAACTTCCAACATGAGGTGTACAACGTCTTTCAAGGAGATCTTCAACACTCTCTCGAAACAGTTGGGCAGTATCAGATAATTTTAAACTAGAAAATTGAACTTGTCAATTTTCTAGCACTCCATACCAAGCAAAAAAATGATCCATGTCTTTTAGCCACTGAGTAAAGATACGAGGATCTAAACTTCCATCAAAAGTAGGGGCATCTACCTTGATATTCCTAAATAGTTGTTTGTCATGGCTATTAAGAGAATGAGAATCTCGACGATGATGGCTTTGACCACCCTCTGGACCGTAATCTCTACATCTACAGTAATGTCCAAAGTGTTGTCGAGTATCCTGTCGATGATATTGACGCCTATCATGGAATACTACAGATTGTCGATATCCGAAGGATGATCAATTTGTTCCACATTGTTTAACCTTTCCTCATGAGTAATAGACAATTCAGTCTGGATGAATGCTAATTATTCTTGTCACTGTTGTTGGTTATTAAGCAACTGTGCTAATTGTCGGGAAAGAGAAGCAAATTGTGAAAGTTCCATATCTAAAACACTAGAACTAGATAATACCTGACAACCACTACCTAACTGCATGCAATGTTACTAATGCAAGCCAAAATATTCAAAATATTTAATGAATGAATATAGAGAGATCAATAAACAAAAAGTGCTCGTAGTGAATTATATTTATTACGGTCAAAATCTAACAAATCAACGCGTAGAATTTATTATTGACGATTACATTGATTCTAACAAAGCAAACACGAAGAATTGATATTCTAAATAATGAAGTGAAAACTCAAATACTATACCAAAAAAATGTATCACCACAAAATTAATTATCACAATGAACAGTAGAATTAATATGAAAATGAAATAATAAATAAATATTAAATCAAATTATAGTTTAAATCAGAGAATATTTAGCTGAGTCAAAACTATAGTTTTAATATAGTGACAGACCACAAAGATTGATAAGAAAATGAGCAAGAAATAAGGTTAAGTCATAACACATGAACAAAATATAATTTAAAAATAACAGTATTAAAAAACTAATAAAAGATCGGAATAGAAAACTTCTTGAATCTGATGAATTTATTCAAAAACAGCAGATTTAATAATAGAAATTCATCAGACCCCACGCAACAACCCAAAATTCAATAGTGAATCAAATATTAAATAATTAGCTACACTTCTTGATGTGGATTGATGATAAGATCGAAGAGTTCTCTTCACGAAATTAAGGAAAAAGAAAAAGAACAGCATAGTCGTAGCTCCTTGAATACCAAAACACCAACAACAACAACAGTTCCTTCAATACCAGGTATCCGATGAAGCAGAGCAAAAAACTTCTAACAGCAAACAATAAACAGCGATGGCCAAACAATACCCAATGAACAGTGGTCGATGAACAATGCTGATGAATAATGGTTGTCGAACTGTGGTCGATGAACAGTGGTCGCCGAA